>VWZN01011150.1:130971-179558 GCA_013396955.1 Regulus satrapa
GCGCCCGGGACGCAGCCGCCCCCATCTCCCGCCCCGGGGCGCTCGGAGCCGCGCGTTCCCGCCCCGCTGCGGAGCCCCCAGCCCCGCCGGGCGCCTCCAGCAGCCCCCGAGCCTTCGCTTCTCCGGCTCCGGGAGAGCGGGGAGTCCCGAGCGCTCCGCAGTCCCTTCCCCGCTGGAGCGGAGCCCGCGGGGCCCGAGGGATGCGGAGCTCTCCGGAGCCCCAGGGATGCGGAGCTCGCCGGAGCCCCAGGGATGCGGAGCTCGCCGGAGCCCCAGGGATGCGGGCGGCGGCCGCGGTTCCGATCGGCTTCCTCAGCCCCTGAGGGCGTTCGCGGTGCTGAAGCCGCGCCGTGAGGTGCGGGAATACGGCAAAGGCTGGTGCAGGGCTCGGCAGTGGAGCAGTTGTCTGGGGGCTCTTTTCACTACAAGGCGCTTCAAGGAAGGTGTACGGATCCTGACTGGCGCGTTGCGGACGCAAGGAGCTGCCAAGGCTGTTGGACATGGATAATGTCACAGCCCTGGTGAGGCTCATGGTGCAGTTGAAAGTGTTTTCCCATAATGGCTCAAGAGCGGAGAAGATGGTGTGGCCATGTTCAGTTCAGGCATCAGAACATGAGCTCAGCCTGCACATGATGCTGCAGCCACCACAAAGGCAGCTCCGCCAGCGAGGGGTGAAGGAGGGATGGGGATGGAGCGGCTGTTGCCTCTGCTATCCTCCCCAGTAGCTGAAGAGCTGTCAACTTCACATCAGCTCTGTCACAACCTCCCTTTGCTCTCTCACTTCAGGAGGAAAGTGCAGCTGATGTAAAGCAAAACTGAACAACCTCCCCCACCCTTTCTGGTAGCACTGACACCTTCAATGTGGCTTCAAAAACCAGACTCCATACCAGAGTCTGAGCAGGCTTATTCATAGCTTAATTAATAGCCAAAGAGGCTTTCCCTTACTGTGTCATCCTCATGAGACTTAGAGGAAGCCAGACTTTGGGAATTTTGTCACATGGCTAAAGGAGGGTTTATCTAGTGGGAAATCTTTGGTTTGACACAGTGATGGAAAGCTTTGGATACCTGGCGAGCCAAAGAAATGGTTGTTGGTGTTGCTTGCGTGTATCTGGAACGCGAGTGCTCAGCGTGACAGCCGCCAGTGCTGGGGAGGGGCTGTCCTGGGGCATCCCTGGCTCTGCTGCTCCCCTCGGCTGCTCCACACGCGGGGCCTGGGGGCCAGCAGGACTTGCCGGGGGGCCGGGTGCTGGCTGCACTGTGGGGCTGGGCGCGGGCAGACCTGCCGTGGGGCTGAGTGACGGACCCGTGGAAGCCACCCCACGCCGACAGCAGGTTTCTGCTGAGGGGTGGTGTGAGCCGGTGCTTCCAGGAGGATGCTGTGGCCAGGATGGGACTGAGCTCCCACACCTCCCAGTTGTCTGGCTCACATCACCATGTGCTGTGCTCTCTGAAGGATGAATTTGCTGTTGCTGCATTCTAAAAGGCAGCAGGAACAAATATAAAATGGGGCAATAGCTACCTTGTTGTGACCCGCCGAGAACCCAGGTTTCCTGGTGGGGAAGGGTGGAGGGTGTGGATGAGCCTGCAGTGATTTCTGCCGGTGGCACTGGGAAGGCTGGGGATTTTCAGTGGTAAGATCCAGTCTGTCTGTAATCTGTGGCTAAATGCTGGCATTTTCAGAAGACCCTTGCGCGTTGTGCTCGGGAGCCATAGCAATCCTCTCGGTGGAAACGAGACAGACAGAGGCATTTGTGCACCGATGGGCCGGTGTGATCCCTGCTGCGGCGGCAGGGCAGGGCGAGGGAGAGCAGGGATTTATTTAATGGCTGTGTATCAGCTGCGAGTTTTCCTTCACTGGGTGCTGTATAGAACTCCTGAGTCTACGCAGTGGATCTGCTAGAGGGAGGCTGACTGCACTTCAAAATGGTAGATTCTGCTACAATTTAAAATCTAGATAATTCAGGTTTGGGTTTTTTCCTTAAAAAAAAAAAATCATGTTTTTCATGTGAAAACAGCTTATGACTAAACCGCTGTGGTATCTGGTTAAAAAATAAGAAAATCCTTCCAAATGCTGTGCAGCAAGTGGAGACTTGCTTTGGAAATGAAGGTGTCTCTGGTGTGTCAGCTGAGGGAAATAGCCGGTTATGTAATTTGCTTTAGTGAAGTGTCGTTGTCACTTAAATAGGTCTGGTATTTTCATGCAAATGTGGGGTGAGGATGGTATTTCACGAGTGCACATTTGAATGCCTTGTTCTTGTGCAGCTCAGAGTATTGCTGAGAAGAAACGGGGCCCTTGTGCGAATTCAGCTCTGGTTAGGGGAGGTGCTGGGGTGCAGCCCACGTCCCCAGCCGTGTCACAAGGTCTGCCGGGCACAGGGAGCAAGGCGAGCGCGTTCCAGGGTAATGCCAGCTCACATCTCGGAGCACTGCTGCAGAATGGCAGATCTCACATGAAAAATGTCCAGAAAATATGCTTGATTTGTTCTTGTCTTGCATAAATCTATCTTCATTGGCAAATCTGCGAAGTGCCCAGCCAAAAGTAGGACAAATTGAGACATTTGAATACAAACAACTACTGGAGCAGGTTCCACTTTTAGATGTGCGTGTTGCAGATGTGGCCTTAAGGATCCTTCGTGCCTGTCCTGTCCACTGTCTGTGAGCTCAGCCAGGAGCACAGCCCATCTTCTCACAGGCTGTGGGGATGGAATTCACTCCTCCACCCTGTCTCTGCTCTCTCCTGATGTTGCTGGATGTCCTGGGCTGGATGAGGAGAGCCCACAGACCTTGGCCTGACAACAGCCACGGTGGAGTCACCCTTTTGCACAAAAACACTGAGACACTGAGACATAGCCCTTCCCACGGGCACGATGCAACAGACAGGAACTCTGCCAGGGTTGGTGGGTGCCCTGCACCCCGGGGACCTTCTCTGGGGAGGCACTGGCAGGAGTCTCGCAGTGGGGCGTGCACTTTGGGGCGCCTGCTTTGGCCATTAACACAGCACACACGTCCCAGGCCCAGCAATGGCTGTGGGCAGCACAGGTGTGGTCCAGCCCAGGCACCCACCATTTCCAGCGTGGCACTCCTCGTCTCGCCTGCCTTCACGGGGAGGGGGCCGTGGTCTCGTGGCTGTGCTCTTGGAGAAGGGTCCTTGGGAGTACTCATGTCCCATGGCCATGGTGTGGGGCCACTGTAAGGGCACCCCCTGAGGGGTGTCCAACGGCTCTGCCAAGTGACCTTCTCCCCTGCAGGCATGGGCTGACCCTGCTGGGGCTGCACGGCCTTGGGGATGTGCTCTGCCCTCCTACTGGGCAGAACAGTCATGACACTTTGGGCCGCTCCTGGGCCACTACATGGCTGCTCCCACACCCTTTCCCCGGGTCTGACTAATGCCCCTGCAAGTCTTTAATCTTCTGATGGAGTGTTTCCCAAACAGAATAGGTTTTGCTGTTGAGAAATCTATCACTAAGCCTTTATTTCCTTTTCCTGGTTTAATCTTGTTACTCCCTCTGTAACCCTCTGTCAGCCTCTCAGTCATTCCCATCCTGCCTGCATCCCTGCCCTGCCATCGTGCTGCAGGAAGGGGCCCTGGTGCCAGGGCCTCTCTGCCCTGATGCCAGGGAAGTTTGCCTTAAGCTCTCTGTGGTACGATGGTTGCTTTTTAAAAAATCTGCATGTAGTCTCCAGGAAAGCACCAAGAGAAGCATTTCCCGGAGCTGGGTTAGGGCAAGAGCTGTTGGGTATTTCTGTTCTCGCAAACGATGCAAGTTGTTGTTTGGAGATCATCTGGATTGAGATTTAATTAATCTGGGAACCTCTGTGAAGTTATCACATGAGTACTTTGGTTATGAAACACAGTCCCATCCTTTCTGCTTTTCATTTATGCACACGTACTGTGTTCAGATGTCCCTTCCCCTTCATGAGCCTGTGCTCCTCTCAGGTGGATAGGACCCACAGACACATCTCCTTGTGCCTCATACAGGAGCACTGCAGAAGCACAGCATCACTCAGTGGTTTTCAGTGCTCCACGTCAAAGCCGATTTGGGGATACTTTAATCTGCAGATTAATGAGAGAATAGTTGTGCCTAGGGACTCTGTAATCTAGAGATTACTGAGAGGACTGGGAGCAGGTAATGATGAGACTGACCCACTGCAGATGGACTCTGAGGAGAGTGCCTGGTCACTGGTGATGCCTTGCATCTGTCTCTGTCTTCTCAGCTCTGTGCAAGAACCAAGCTGCTCCCTCTCCAGAGCTGGGGAAAGCTGGGTCACTCCCAGCAGGCACCAACAGCAACATGGAGGGGTCTGGCCTTACAGGAGTTACCCCAGTCCCTGTTGCTGTGGGGTCCCATGTTCTGGGGACCAGCTGCAGCAGGTCAGAACCCAGCAGGGCAAGCCCTCGAGCCCAGGACTCCGGGCTCACAGGGTGATCCTTGGGGTGCCAGCCAGGACAGCCCCACCATCAGGTTTCAAAATGGAATTGAGGGCCTTGGTGAAGTAGTCAAGAGTTACTAAATGGAGGGAGACCACCTGTGGCTCACAAGCCCCCTGAGCTGAACATTGCAGAGGGTAGGAGAATATTAGTGGAAACGTTGCATGGGGGCTCTGTTTGTGTATCGCCTGTTGTGTTTTGGAGCCAGGACACTGGGCTGGATGTGCTCCTAATCTGACCCAGCGGTTGCCCCTGTGGCTGCTTGTGGGAACAGGAGTCTCCAGGGCTGTGCCATACCCTGACGCCTCCTCCCAAAAGAGCTTGTGAGATCTGGTGCCTGGAAGGTCAGTGGGTGGGAGGGCTTATTGCTGTGGCAGACTCATCATTAAATCATCCCTAACTCTGCAAGCTGGAGCAGAGGTGTACCCCTGCCAGCAGGCGTAGAATCTTAGAATCATATAATCAAGGTTGAAAAAGACCTCTGAGACTACTGAGTCCAGACTTGCTTGTTAGTGATTGCCTGGCAGAATACATACTTGTGGAGAAAGTCCTCTGAGAATATATGTGCCAGCTGCTGGGTCACTGGGAAATGCTGCTGTGTGAGCTGGTGCTCCCGTGGCCGCTGCGTGTCGGCCGGTGCGGGGTGAGGCCGCTGAGCCGGCACACGCCGGCAGCCCAGGAGTGTTGACCCAGCAGGATGCTGATGAGGCAGCTTAAAAATAGCGGCTGCTTCCTCGCTGCTCCTCCCCATGGCTCGCAGCGGAGTGCTGAGCAGGCACAAAGGCCCAGCTGCAGGCAGGGCTGGCACGGGGGGCAGCGCAGGGAGAGCCCCCCGGGTCCGGGCACTGCGCGAGTGCCCGAGCAGAGATGTGCCCGATGCTCTGCTTGCAGCTGACCGAGAAACCCAGATCAGCATCCCTGTGCAGAGCTGCTGCCGCTGGCAGGCACCTGGCAGCCCTGGGCAGTGGCACCTGAGCTCTTTGCAGCCCTCCCAAAATCCCCATGAGCTGGGGAGCTGGTGATGCCCAGCTCCGGAGAGGGGCAGCTGAGGCACAGTGACCCTGGCACTGGCCTGGGCCTGAGCCCAGTGCTCTGGGGAAAGGTGAGACGCCACCGTGGCCACCTGACCCAGCACGTAGGCACTGGAGGCCAGAGGGTGGACGTTGATGTGTTGTTTGTGTGCTGTCAGAAATGCTGTCCCCAGCTCACCTGCCTTCCATCCTCCCAGTAAAGGTGTGATTGAGCTGTTGGAGTCAATGTCTTCGTTGAGGGCAGCACTGGTTGCTGTTTTTCCCTGACGCATTATGCACCTGATTTCTTGAGGGAAAAGGGTCGCCCTCTCTGGCCCAGGGGGTCCTGGCATGGCGCAGGTGGCTGTGTGGTTTGTCTGGGGTTTCTGTTGCTTTGGTTTTCAGCCTTTACCGGCTTAAGCCTCCAACAGCACAGCCCTCACTGCAGCTCCAGCTCGCTGTTTTAGCTTCAGCTTACAGAGGGTGTTGTGGTGTACCTTGGGAAGGAGGTAAAATGCCAGACAGGTCAGAAGCTCTGTGTTCTGACACCACGGGAAGCTGCAGGGGCCCCAACAGCAGGGCTCAGGAGAGCACAGTTGCTTCCAGGCAGCTGAATATCCAGAAGGATCCTGCCCCTGTGGCAGTGCTGTTTGTCTGCATTGCATGGAACTGTTGTGCAGCCTTTTTGTTTCCTTTAAAGCCTGTTTCCTCCCTTCCTCGGTGCCACAAGTCAGCTGTTCAGCCACGCGCATGGACCAGCTCTTCTAATGCCGTGCTAAGGCAGGTCCTGGGAGTGGGAATGTAACCGGAATAGAAGCCAGAAACCAACGTAGCCGATTAATCCCTCATTTTGATCTGCTCTGTCCTGCATTTCAGCTGATTCCTGGGTGCAGTCATAAAACACAACCATTATCTCAGCTTCCCCAATATGCAAACAAATTGCTGTGATTTTCCTACGCTTGGATCAGTCCATATCCATATTCTCTGAACAACAATAAAACATTAATGGTGATAAAGACTGTTATCTCCCTCATGTCTATTTTGTCATTGAAATAACAACTTTAAATGTTCAGAGTGCTGAGATTTATAATGCCAAGCCTGCTCAGCAAAAATAAATCATGTTTCATAGAGCACATTACCATTTATTGTTGCTGTATTATCTGAAGCCAAGAGTGGGTGTTAACCCTGTGATAACATCCTCAAAGGGGATTTTAAATAATTTTGTAGTTTAATTTTAAAATTCTGTTGACTGTCTGGTTTGATCTGCAACTCATTTTAGTGCAAAGGGTATCAAAGCTGAACCTCTCCAAGTCCTGCTAACGAGCTTGCTGAGACGTACAGCAATGGGGAAAGCCATGGACCCTGAAACAGCTTCTGGTTCAGCTGTGCCTTCGGTGAAGCCAGCCCAGCTCAGCCACACAAGCTCCCTACATGTGCTCACTTTCAAGGTTTTGTAGACTTTGGAAGACCAGTAGGTTTTAAAAGTTTCATCTTGGTCTTTTCATTCTTGATATCTGGGTTCTCATCAGCTGATAGCAAGCTGAGAGCTGTGTCTGAGTTGTGATTTGGTGTGTGATCTGAGCTGGTGTGGCTCCACAGTCAGTGCCCTTGGGTCCTGCCCTGCCCTCACCCTGCCCTGGCAGCCTGGCTGCTGCCGGGGGTGTAGCAATGCTGTGCCACAACAGTGCACGGTGACGGCAGCCAGCTCCAGAGCAGCGTCCTGTGCCCAGTGCTGGGTGTTCTGGGTGTCCCCTGGTTGGCTGCAGCTGTGTTACAGTGCTGCTGCTGCCCCTGGCTGCCTTGGCAGAGCTGGGGGCAGCACTTGGGCCCCTGCCCATGTGCTGCTGTGTCGCCAGGTAGCCCTGAAATGAGCAGTGCAGCCTCAGTGCCAAGTCATATCTGGCGTTTCCTTGCATTCCCTTTGTCAGCTCTGTGAGGAAAGGCAAGTCGGTTGCACCCTGATGAGCAGCAACTTTCCTGAGGAGTGCAGGCGTTGCCCAGACACCACTGCCAGTGCCTGACTGCCCATTCCTGCATCAGCCTTGCCGGTGGTGAGCAGGGGTGACGGATCGCTTCCCTTGCAGGCTGAGTCAATTTTACTGAGCGAGAAGGGGACGAGGCCAAGGGAGTGCAGGGGCACCAGCCCATGAGTCTGTCTCCCCACAGAGCTCAGACTGATGGAGCCAGATGCTGGCCAGTGTTGAGGGGCTGTAGCTTGTTTAACACCTGGCTCCTACCCATTAAACTGGCACAGGCATACAGTGCACATCACCGGGTGCTTTTCTCATGTGTTTGTGGTGCAGCTCTGCTCTAACCTGCTGCCCAGGGAAGAGTGCCCACCTCATGTGTGGTGTTCTGGGGGCACTGGAGCCCTATGAAAGGTGCCTGGAGACCTGCAGTGTCCAGATGTGCAGGTGTGAGGCTGTTCAGCCAGCAGGAAATTGCAAGAAAACAAGCTTTGCTTCCGTGGGGTCCTGCTCTGTAGATCCCTGAGGTACTGTCCTGAAGGTGGGCTGGCTGGCATTGCCCCTTGAGGCAGGAGGAGCACCAGTGGAAGCTTACCCACCTGTACCTGCCTGTGGATGGGACACGTGCCTGCTGTTCCTAGTTCCACTGGAAACCTCTATAATGATTAGGGGGACCCCTGCCCTTGCTGTTTCAGAGCAGGAGATGAGGTCTGCTGCTGAAGGTTAGATGTCAGCAGTGGTGGAAGTTGCTCCAACCTCAGCTGGCAAGTTGTCCGTGGAAACATGCATCTCTGTGAGATCTGGGGAATGGAAGAGAGAGAATTAGAGAGGCTGTTTTGGTGAGCCCTCCCTCACAATCCCTAAATAAACTTGGCCTTAGTTTCAGCAGGCTGACAGATTCTTAATTATAATAACAGCGTGAGCAGTGTTGCTTTGTAACTGGTTCCCCATTGAAAATTTCTGGCTAGCAGGAACGGTGTGCCAGATGTCTGCCTGTGATTGCCTCTGCTTGGGAAGATCTGTTCGGGTAACACTCTCAGCTGGAGGGTACGAGTCATGCGGGGATCCAGGGGTACTCTGGTTGTTTGCCTGATTTCTTGGCAGAAGCCAGAGCCCCATCAGAATCTTCACAAGTCTCTGCAGCAGTTTCCTTCCACAGAATTGCTCTGTTTGAAGGCACCAAAGCAAACAGGGACCTGCACCTCTCTCAGCAGTGACAGACTGTTGAGTTTTGGCTGAATTTTGGCGATGGTATTTCTCCACCCTGGTCTTAGGTGAGGGCTCTGGTCTGGGGGTTCCTGCAGCCACCAGACCCAGCAGGATTTCTGTCTGTAGCTCATGGCTGGAGTCCTGCAGCGATGGGACCCCGCCTGCCCCTGGTGATGCCTGTGGGTCCCAGGAGCTTTGCTGGCCTGGCTCAGCAGTGCTCTGAGCTGTGAGCTGTGCTTCTGCTGCGCTCTTTGTGTTGAGTGGAAGCAGCCCAGCGGGAGGGGCAGAGGGGCTGGATGCACAGTTGCTGTGGGAAGCCTCCGGACTGTTGCTAGCAAGTGTGTCATGGTGATGGAGAAAACGCAGTGCTGATGGGCTGTCATGCTGCTGGCACCCTGGAGGTGTCTGGGGGAAGCCCCTTTGCCCCTGTAGAGCTCAGTACAAGCTCTCCTGCTGCAGAGATCTGGCTACCCATCCTGTTTCATACTGTCATTTTGCAACTTGATGTAATGTTTTTCATTACGAGTCCTCCAAAGTGCAGCAGCGAGGTGTTACTGATAGAGCAACTCCAGCTATGACAGGGTATTCTGCTTTTTTCAGCAGTAGAAATCATCAGAGAAAAATGTTTGGTATAAAAACAAAGCCAGAGATCAGTACCTGTAGCACTAATGGTTGACTTCACCCAAGATTGTGCAGATGATGCTGTGCTTGTATCTGGGGCTGTTCCTGGTGGCAGTGAGGCCAGATCCATGTGTCCCATGGGTCTTGAGATGGTCAGAGTTCCTCACCATTGCAGTGCCCACCAGTGGCAGCAGTTCCTGCTCATGGGCTGGTTTGGAGGTCAGCCCGAGTCAGGCGCTGGAGAGTCAGAACTGGGTGTAGCCTTGAAGGGACAACAGTAGCTCTTGGCTCTCATCTGGCACACCTTCACTAGCAGCTCTCAAAGCACTTCAGAAACAGGATCTTACAGGTGTAATTGTTGATTCCTGCCCATTAATGCAGTTCCAGGTTGGGCATGGGTCTTGCTTTGAAGCTGGAGCTGAAGTCTGCAGTGTTACCTCATTTGCATGGTGCTCTGGGGAGGACACTGAAGTCTTGTCATATTTGGACATTAGAGCGAATGTAAGAACTTTCTAATTAGGATGTTTATGAGTTAAGCACATGTGACACTTCATTTGCTCCCTGCTGCAAGCCTGAGATGTGTGTGAAGATGTGGGGAAGTGGATCATCCTTTTTTTGGCTTTGTGTCACCCTAATGCATTATCTCCATCTGGTTGTCTCCTCCCTCCTTGTGTCCCTCAGCTGGAAGTCTGTACCAGTGGCTATTAATAGATGAATCCTGCAACAGTCTGTTCTTGCAGATGGGATTCTCAGCTTCTGAAGCCTAAAACTCATTACAAATGAAGCAATACGCTGTGTGGTCCTTAATACAATTAGCCTTGCTCTAAGTTAGGCTCTCGGGGCCAAATGCTGCTGTCAGTTTCCATGTAAAGGTTGCTTGGAGTGTCCTGGCCTCCACATGTTCCCTTGCCCTGGCTGATTATGGACAGAGCCACAGCGCTGTGTTAAATGCCAGTGTGAGGTCCTGTTCCTGACATCTCTGGCTGTGTGGTCCCAGTGTCCCTTGTGGTTTGCAGGACTGTGATGGGAGGACTGTGGTTCTACATGTCTGTGTTGCAGAAGGATGTTGTCTTTCGAGGCCTTTGACTTACCACCTATCCTACCATCTCCTTGAGCAGTCAGAACCAGCCACAGTGCAGTGTCCCCTTTGCACCACCGTTCTCTCTCGGGCAGGCAGAAGCCATCTCCCCCTTTCTCATGGGGTATTCTACCTGTGGAAGGAGACAGAACAGCAGAGGAATGTTCACAAGCATTTTGGGGACCCCTTTTCTTGGGGATGAGCAGTTGTGAATCGAAAAGCCTGTATGGCTGTGGGCAGTTAAGTTGTGTCTCCAGTTGCTGCTGTGCATGTCCATGTGCCTGGCTGCACACACACACACACACACACACACACACACTGGTCACTACCTCTAGTGAACCTTCTGCTCGCTGGGCTTGGAGTCATGACTCTTGACTTTTTCAGAGCCCTCCTTCAGAGGCAGGAGGAAAGGTTCTGCACAGAACTGCCAGAAATTGCTCCAAATGTTGCTCATGTCTGGTGTGTTTCCCTTTGCCAGGGACCCACACAGTCTGGGCAGCCAGAGGGGCTTTGAAGTACTATTCTTAAAGGCTTTGTTTCTTTAATTAAGAGAGCTCTGCTTTCTTTCTCCTGAGAAAGGAACCTGTGAGGCTGTTTCTAGAGTCACTTTATGGCTCCTTGCGCCTTCTGCAGGGACACATCTCCGCAGGAACACTCCTGTTCCACGTGCGGGAAGCGTCTGTCTGCCTCAGGCCAGCTGGATTGCCCTGTCTCAGCATTTGCTGGGGATAGGCAAAGCACCTTTCCTGACTTCTTCAGTGTGTTTATAGACTGTGGCTTGACCTCGGGGAGTGCCCCCAGCAGTGAGCAGGGCCAGTGCCAGCACTCCTCTCCGAACAGGGCACTGCAGCACCAGCTCTGCTCTGCAGCACCTTGTCCCACAGTGATGGTGCAGCCAGGATGAGGGATATGTGGTTTTTCACTTCCCTGGCTGGGAATGATTTTCCTGGCTCCAGGGAGGAGCCATGCCCTGGTTTGAGGTACTGCTCTACAGCTGAATTCCAGACTTGGGAGGCACTTTGTTCTTGATCTCCTGATAGCTGCTGCCTCACCAAACCTCTTTCTTTCCTTGCCATCTGTTTCTGACAACGTGCAAAGTTATTGATGAGGTGGTGAAATCAGAGGCCTAGAGTTTGCCAGAAAAAAGGCTTTTTTTCCTCTGCATATGCAATCTCAGGCTTTCAAATGAAACCAACCCCCTGGAAAACCTGTGTGTCAGGCTCAGGGCAGCAGCTGCTGGGCTGGTGGTTTTACATGACTAGTGGGTCCAGCCAGTACCCTCTCAGTGCACATGAAGGCCTGGGCAGAGGTGTGGGTGGCAATTAGCAGTAGGAAAATGCCCCGTGGTATCATCTGAGCGAGTCGTCCCCCCGGGTGCTCCCCGCAGTGTTCCAGCAGCGCCCGGCTGCCTCCCCCGGGAGCGAGCTAACAGGCAGCTGGGCTGGCTGGCTGGATTTAGCCTTTGTTAGTCCTCCTCGGTGCTATTTGGAGGCTGGAAGGCTATTTTAGGTACATTTAAGTACAGTTTTATCTTGCTTAGTGAATAGCTGCAGTTATTAACGTGCGGTGGAAAGGGTTGCAGGAGATGGGAAGTACTCAAGGTGTTCTTTTGTCTTGTCCTCCAAAAGACAGAGAAAACAATACGTTTATCAGCAAGTGTTGATTTCTGACTAGCAGGGTTTGTGAGCAGTTTACTGTGTTTCTTTTACTTTTCAAAAGCCATTGATTTTTGCGGTGTTGCAATTAGAAAACAAGCCTATAAACTGATGTATTCCTACGCTTTAAAATGGACTTTCAATCTCCTGCTGTCTTTTTATTTTATTCCTGCTGAATGTTGCTTAAGTCAGCATGTTGTAATTGGTCTGTGGAGATCCAGGTCTGGCTGGTGTCACTTAAAACTCAAATGGCTTTGCAGTAATGTCACTGTTCTGGACTTCCTGCACAGGAGCAAAGGTGCCCGCTCCCACACAGCTCGTTCTGCATTTGTATTGAGTAGGAGCACTTGGCTAATCGCTTCCTGTAATTAAATTCTTCTCTAAGAATAAAGTTAATCTTCTCAGAGCATATAAAACCTGACCTGCAGCCTGAGCAGGCAGAAATGCTGCTGTTTATAGCACCTGTATCTAAATGTAAAGGGCCCATTCCCAAAGCAGAAGCAATTAGGATAATTAGATATTCCTTGTCCTGAGTCAGGGCCATATAGCAATAAACTATAAGTGATATGGTAGTTTTCTGCTTGAGGTTCCACAGATTCTTGAGGCTGGAAGGGACCATTTTGCCCATTCCTCATGACTCTGGTAAGACACCACTGTGCTCAGCCCTGTGTATGTAACGGGGCTGCTTGTCAAGGTGCTGGGGCTGGCTGGGGCTTTGTTGGGTTTTAAAGTTGTTTAGATTTGCATTTTCTCTGTTTGATGATGCTCAATAAGTTTGGCAGAGTGAAATGGATGAGACTTTCCCCAACTTTTTTTCTCTTTGTTTACATAAACACATTAATAAACTAATTGCCCAAATCCTTGTTGGCTGGCAGAAGCATTAAGCTTGCTATAGGCCGCTGACTTAAACCATATGGTTTGGTCCCAAGGCTTCTTTGGGTTTTTAGAAGAGGTTTTAAAAGTGCCTGTTTGCATCATCTTGAAACATTCAAGATTCCAAGCACAAATAATTTTGCATAATTTATTACTCTCACTGTAGCTTTGCTCATACTCTGAAGTTCAACTTCAAAGTACTGCATCCTCACTCCTCATTATTTATGTACAGCAAAACAAAACAACATTAAGTACTATCCAGGCACGGCTGTGTTTCATTGCACGGAGAAACTCAGATTTCTTTTGTAGCCATATAATTTCTTGTTCAGGTATTAAGACCCAAATTCAGAAGGAAGTTAACCTTTCCGGCATCCTTTCCTGGAACACGGACTGATCAAAATCAAGTGCTTATGGAGAAAAAGTATGTGGCTCCCAGAGGATGCCAGGTACTTGCCATCAGCTGTTTAACTTGGACGATTATAGTACATTTGTCAGTTCCACTTTTATTCAGAGTGAAATCCACTTGCCAGTTCTCTCACACTATTTCAGTGCAGCAGGATTTAATCAGCAGTATCAATGGTGCTCGATATGACAGGGCTGCTATCGATTCCCCAGTTTATTCTGTAGTACCCATTATCTTTGCACCAAGTATTGTATCTGGAATCAGAAATGTGAGTGAAACGCGCAGCAATGCCCCGGTGAGCTGAGTGCTGGGGAGAACCCGAAAGCAGAACCCTGGCCTGCTTCACTGTGAAACCTGGTGTGCCAGGAGGGTTCCCCCGCCATGATCCGGGGTTCCTGCCCATCAGCTCTGCCCCAGTGATGGACTGTCATGCCCATCCATTGGGCACAGCTCTCAGGGTCTGCATTCCTCCCATCATTGTGCAGATATGGCTACCAGGAAGATGTCAGCCATTGCCCTAGATGGGGGCTGAATAAATCAATGTGCACAAATCATTGAGCCTCTTTGTTGTAAAACAAATGCTCTGTGGTCAGTTAATCATGTAAAGAAACATCTCCCAGACCTCATGGCATTATTCATAAGTACTAAATCCCCTTGCAGTTTCATAAACAGAATCTCCGTTAAAATATGGGGAAATTACAGCCTGGAACAGTGCTTAGAGATGTGGCTGTCACATACTGTGGGGCAAAAGGAGCGAGAGATTTTTTTCTTGCACAGATCTTGTCTCTCCCCCATCTGAACCATCCCTTTGCCTTCAGCTCAAAGGTTTCCTCGTGCTGGACACCTGTGCTTGCCGTGTCTGCCCAGCCTTGTCAGGGGCTGTGGGAGCCCTGTGATGGACAGCACGTGCCCTGTGCTGCTGGTCCGAGTGTCCCTCCCAGGGCTGTGGCTCCGTCAGTGTCCCGGTGTCCCTGTCAGTGTCCCGGTGTCCCTGTCAGTGTCCCGGTGTCCCCGAGCCTGGGCTGCCAGCCTCCGCAGCGCGAGCGAGGACTGGCAGCAGCCTGGGGCCCGGGCAGTCTGGTGTGTCTGGGCATTGCCCTTCCAATGGCCATCTTGGTACTGATAAATCGCCTTTGTTTCCTGCCCTGGTTTCTCCCTGCTGGAAGGGGAATGAGTGTGCTGGAAGGTCGCCTGCTCTGATGGTAACTCCCCAAGTCTGTCTGCCCTCTGCTCCGGTGCCATCCCCACTGTTCTGTGGTGAGTGCCACACAGGTGGGAGCAGTAGAAAGCCACAGATTCACTGTGTTGTTTCTATCCAGATTTACCTAATTCTATGTTAAATGGCTTTGAGGTGGCTCCCAGCCATGTGAAGCTGGGCTCTCTGAGCCATGTTTAAAGGTGCAGCTACCTTCCCATAGCACCTTTCTGCTTGGTCTGTGGTCCCTGAACATCCGTTTCTTCTGCTGAAGGACTGGAACTGATGTCTGTTGCTTTTCCATCATGATTTAAAACAAGCCCCCTAACTGTGGTGTCCCAATTTACAGTTCGTGTTTCAAGAAAGTGGCTTTATACGTGTTGCCAGCCCTCAGCACGTTCACTTGTTAAATTATGCACATGCTAATGAAGTGTGAAAATCAGCCAAATAACAACTCTCTGTAATCGCCTAATGTCCCCAGAGCATTGTGGCTTTTTTATTATTATTATTTTATGATTTGTGACCCATTCTGAATCATGCTTCTGCAGGGCGTTTTTCCAACAACTGGGGTTAATTAGTATTTTCACTTTTTCCCCTTCTGAACGAAGCCCAAACGTGCTCATAGCCCATAGTGCAGTTTGTTTTCTGTTTTGAATTAAGTAATGCCTAGATTTCCATCAGAGGGGAAGCAGCTTTCCAGAAGAGCTGTTAAAATCCACACCCTTACCCCCAGCATACACCTGGGCCTATGGGCAGGGGCTGCGTCCCTGTATCCCTGGGTTGCTCTTGCTGCAATGGCTCTTTTGGGACATGGTGCTGCTCCTTGTGCCCCCTGGCAGCGGCAGCGCCTGCTCTGCCCCAGGCTCTGCAGCCCGAATCCCTCAGTTGAATCCCCAGCTCTCTCTCTGCCGTGGTGGCCGCACGAATGTGCCTGATCCGTGCCTGTGTCAGGAGGATGTGCACGGGCAGCACGTCCCTTGCCAGCCGAGTGCTGCTCCACCTGCCTGCTGCTGCGTGAGCTGGTGCCACATGCAGGGTTTGGATGCTGCTTCCTGCCACCCAGGGTGGGTGTTCGTGGTACTGAGCCCGCTTTGTAGCGGAGGTTGTCCCAAATCCTTCAGCATTCCAGGACAGCACCAGCCTTGCAAAGGCTTGACGGGGCTGGCAGGGCCACTCGGAGTCCCCGGAGGTGGGTGAGGCTGTGTTTGGGTGGGGAGCTCTGAGCTAAAGCTGCGTGGGACTGGGGCAGCTGGGATCTGCTCCCCAGCCTTGCTCAAACAATGTGATTCATTCCTGGCGAACCTCAGCAGGCAGGAAGGCGAGAGGGAAGCCCAGTCCCTTCCTTGTCTTTGGATAACTATTGGGAAACCATGGACGGTGTATAGATGCAGTGTTGCCTAATGCCAGGCTACATCCAGTAACCTGCTTTTTCACTGACAGCATGAGGAGGAAAAGAGATGAAGCACACAGCTCTCACCTCATTTTTTTTAGAAGGTGAAGTCTGTAATTCAACATACTGTTTATCACTGCAGCTTTTCAGTGGCAGTTGTTGGATGTTGTATATGTCTGTTGGGTGTTGACCATGTGTGCTGCAGACACACTCACTAACCCTTCTCCTGCTGCATCCAGGCAAGTTTCACACTCTTCCCACTCTTCTCATGTAGTAATGGCCTTGTAATAGGACTGCTATGCCTTGGTGTCTCACCATTTACCTGTGATAAAAGTGGAGTCACAATCTTCACCACTAACCAGAGCTCCGCTCAAAGGCTGTGTCCTCTGCTGGATGCTGCAGCCTGCTGGGAACTGCTCCAGGCCAAAGGCTGAGAGCCCCTGTTCCCCCCGGACATGGGGAGTAAGGCCGGGCAGGCGATCGCTTGGATCGCCTGCGGATGGCTGATAGCCCGTGACAGCAGACTCAGAGTCACACACTGCCCCGCAGGGCCTCGGTGCCCTGCGTGTTCCCCCGGGCGTGCTGCTGTGGAGCAGCTGCCGGGTCTGGGCTGTGGCAGCCTCCTGCCCCTGCCTGGCCCCTGTGGCCTCTGCACTGGTCTCCGCATTCGCCGCTAGTTTGGAAGAGACGAATCACTTTTCCACCCACCTCAGCTGATTTTGGGGTGTTGCTGTGTTGGTTGTGAGTCCCCCCTGGGAACAGCCAGGTTCAGCTCGGACTCTGGTCCCTGCCCTGTGGTGGATCGACAATGTCAAGATTATCTCAGCCCAACAGTTTTGTCAAAAATATTTTCCACTGATCCTGCTTGGGATAGCGCCATGTTTAGCTTCAATGATACAGACCTGACACCAGAAAAAGAGCTTCCAGCAAAGACTTTTAATTCCCTGTCAGAATCAACTTAATTAAATCCCATCTGACTTGAGGAGGGTTTTCACTGGATCTAGTGAATGTCCATGCTTCCATCTGGAAGTCTCTAGCATTCTGGAATTTATTCCCTGTAACAAACAAGGGTTTTGTTTCCACTAAAGATAGTTGTATATATGAAATTTGTTACTTTTCAAGCAGAAATATTTATTGTTTATACTTGCAGTTTATAAACAAGTGGTTTTCACTCTCTGTAACTTACCAGCAGGAGGCAGGAATGCTGCCTTGCCCACAGAGACCTTGGGCCTCCCCCAGGGACTTGAGGCATTTGGGTGCTTTCTGCACCCCAAGCGGCAGCACTTGTAAAGTTCAAAGGCTCATTTATAGCTGCAATCTGCTCCTTCAAGCTGCCGCACAAATCACTTTTAAGCAATTCATTTCAGTGGCTCAGGATGTCACTTAATGAACCCAACTAAATTGAAAGAAAGAAAGTTTAATTAAAATACTGCGAGGAAAATGTCTTGAGACAAGATCTTCCAAGAGCAGATTGAAAATGATGGCACAGACGTCCATCTTCCATGGGAAGAAATGTTAAAGTAGGCAAAATGTATAGTTTGTGATGAGTTTTAGAGGGAGCAGATAAAGCCTGTGTTGTGGTCTGGCCCCAAGCAGGGGGCTCTTGCATAGCCTGGTGAAGGGTTTGTGCCCCAGCAAGGCGTGGTGGGGCCACGGCAGGCGGTGGCCTTGAGCCACCTGTGGAGGCAGAAGGTGACAGCAGCCGCCTGCCACGGGTGTCACTGTGCCTTTGGCACATCCCAGAGGGAGGACCCCGAGTGGCACCGGCTCCTGAGGGCACCAGGAGGGCAATGGGGTGTGCCAGTAGGCCATGCCACCTCCCAGAGGGGGTCTATGGGCAGTGGGACTTGGCTGGGACAGAGGCTGGGGAAATGCTGCTGTGGAGCACTGTGGTGTCTGATGCCAGTTTGAAATATCTCGTCAGCCCAGACATGGGTGCTGAGGTGGGGATGGCGTTGGCACTGCCTGCCCCAGTCCCACTGTGCTGCCATCTCACTCACTACAGCCCCAGACGTTGAATTAAGCCATCTTTAGCGGATTAAATTCAAATCTGTGCAACAAATGCCAGGGACTGTCTGCACAGTGTTGGTGTGTTTGCTTTCCTGTAGAACTGGAATTGGAGCGTTAAGAGCGTTTTTTCAAATGCCGCCGCTCCGATGGGCGCGGCTTCTGCTGGTGCTCCTGGAGAGGCAGATTATGGCACAGAAGGGTCCGTTTCCCCGTGCAGAAGGTGTTCATATTCCATCAGCCCCGTTTCCCATGTCCCTCCAGCCATTCCCCATCGTGTGCCAGGCCAGTCACATCTCACCACTGACCCACCGCTGTTCCTCACTGCCGCCCCTGCCGTGTTTCTGTCTGGGCGCTGCCTCCCTGACTGACCCGCCTGCAGTGGGCTCATTTCGGCACCCTGCGCCCAGGTTTGCCCATGGGCCCCCAGCACTTGGGTCTCCACATGGGCCCCGTGTTTTGTGGTCCTCTGTGGAATGGGTCTCTGCAGGCGGTGCCCGTCATGGAGCACACAGTGCCAGGTTTCTGTGAGAGGCTCCTGTCACAGTGGGTGCATCTTGTGCCTCCCATGTTCAGCTGAGGGGCTTGTTCCAGGGGCACCAAACTGGAATAATGTGATAGAGAATGACATCAGAGCAAGATGGTAACAAAATTGGGTTGTAAGCTGAAAATAGCTGCTCTATGTGAGAGCAAAGCTTGCTGCTTCTGAATTTTACTCACTTAGCTGACATTTGGGTACTTCTAATTAAAATTTTTAAGCAGTCGATAGTTTTTGCTGATCAGCTAACAGATGGCTGCAGCAAGATGACCAGAAAGACAGACTGCGTGGCACATGAAGTGTGTTGGAAAGCATCCATCCCGGTGTCTGCACACCGACCCTTTGTCTGTCAGAGCACTCTCAAGTGGGGGTGCACATCTGAGAGGTTCCTGGGTGTGCAAGGCGACGTCCCCAGGACACAGGTATGTGCTGAGGGTCAGACCTGGTGCTGGCAGTGTTCAGCATAGCGTTACCTTTTGAGAAAAGCAGCTTTTGTGTTCCTGCTGCAGACCCTGTAGATACAAAGAGCTCGGTATTGTTACCATCTGTGAGTTCCTGCTTCCTCTGTCAGATGTTCAGGTTTTCAGCAACCAGTGATGTCCCTGGAAATTACAGGTTTTCAGAAGGAAAAATTTTGGAACCAGGCCACTTTTTGGGTTGCTTATGCCTTTATGCCCATGCATGAGAAGTGCCCAGACAGTTCTGTGGCAGAAATCAGTGGAGTTTTTAAAGGTTTTAGTGTGGAAAGGGTGGAGGACTTGACCAATGCTTAGCTGCTTTTTGCAACGTCTCCTTTTTTTTTTATTTTTTGAGGGTATATTTTACAGATGGACGGATTTTCCATCACTATTCCTAAGCCCAAATCAGCCATTTTGAGGAGGTTGTGTCTGCTATGCTGCTAAGCCTCTTGGCACGGGGATGGCAGCGTAAATCCTGCAGTGAGCCAAGGGACAGAGCAGTCGGATGAGCTGCCTGGGGTGCTGTGGCAGTGCGAGCCAGCCCCGCACAGCACAGGCAGGGAGTGCAGGGAGCGCAGGGCAGGGGCTCAGGGAAGGGTAGGCTGCTCTCAGCCTGAGGCACTGGCCCAGCATTGTGCTCTGGCCCCCAGCAGTGGAACACTGCTGAGGCACGGAGGGCTGCCCTGACATGCACGTGTGAGCATGCAAGAGGAATAATGTAGAAAAGAATAGTAAATAGAGAAAAAAATCCTTCAGGAAACTGTGGGTTTCAGTAATTGCCCAACTCTCAATCAGTTTCCTTTTAAGCCCCTAGGACTAGCTCTGTTGGTTAAAGCATGGGGCAAATAATGCCAAGGTTGTGAGTTCAATCTCCATATATGACAGTCACGTGAATGAGGGATCCAGGATCCTTGTAGATCCTTTCCAACTCAGAATATTCTATGATTCCTTGAAAGAAGTTGCCACGCTCTCTGGACCATGGTTTGTGCTTATCTCAGGTGTAGGTGCAGGGGGTCTGTCCTGCCACAGCTCGTTAACTGAGGGAGCGCCTGTGGACCTCTCCCACCCACCTGGGCCCTGGTGGGGCTGCTCTGGGTCTCCTGGCAGCAGGGTGTTCTGGGGCACCCGAGAGCAGCTGTTGGTTTTCCTCACAGCGTGAGGGTTCTTTGCACTGGTAGAGAGATTCTTGGGTCCCAGACTAACTGTCTTGGTTTATGTGCTGTTCTGCCACCGCAGGTGTGATGTGTAGCAGCTTATTAAAGTATCCATAGGTATTCATTCACCAAGTAAAAATTGCCCCTAATCCAAGAGCTAATGGGTTGTGCATCTTGATGCAGATGGAAGCTTTGTGTTGTTTGCATTCCCAGGAGCCACCAGGACTGGTGGGCAGGCATGGGTGCTGGGTCAGTCCAGGGGCCAGGGCAGCTGGGCCAGAGGCGCTTCTACTGCTCTGCTTCACTCTGTTCACCTCCTCAGATGGGCTGAGCTGTGGTTCTGCCTGAAAGGTGGCCTTCATTTCCTTTTCTGTCATTCTGCTCCTGTCGATGACCCAGCCCATGGCATCCCGAGACTGCATGGTCTCTGCTGCTGCATTGAGCTCTGGAGTCTCTGGCCCCCGTCAGTCTCTGTGCCAAACCCTTCCATGATGTTATTTCCTCCTGAACTCTCCTTTCCAGCAGTTCCAGTAAATTACACCTGGCTAGGATGGTGGAGTGATGTAAATTCACATTCTTGCATGCTGGCATTCTGAGATGGGAGCTTTGGTGAGGGATGCTGAGCAGTGGGGGGTTGCTGCCAGGTGGGAATGTCTTTCGTCTAGGTTGGGTAGAAATTACTCTTTGCTGTAACAAGGGCAGTGAAATTTGGAATGTGCCAGTATTTTTAGGTCTTCAGTCTAGGAGAGTTATTCCATTTTGGGGAAGAGGAGCAGCTGCTCCTCTGCAGCATCGCATCGCGGTGAGGAGGAGCTGTACGCGGGGAGCTGGGAAAGGGACAGTGGGCAGCCCTGCCCCAGCTGCTGCGAGGTGCCTGAGCCCTGACTCCAGCCCCATCCCTGCCCAGACAGGGCTCCTGATGGGCACAGGGATGGGCCTGCCCCCAGGCTGGGAGATGTGCAGGTCTGGTGCTTTTCCACTAAGCCTGTCCTGCCTCCTTGACCCAGCCCTGGCCTGGCTGGGATGGAGGGCTCGGGCAGGAGCTGTGCCGTGCCACGGTTTGCTGTGCTTCACTTCATGGTGTCAGTAAGCTGTGGTGTTTCAGGGCATTTTGCTGATGCTCCAGATCCTTACTGGGCTTAATGCAGTGGAATTGATTTCTGTTTCCAGGCTATCATTCACCTCAGCAGGGGATAATCAATGCCGATCAATCACGGGATTTTGCATGCCATTAGATTGCCGTTTAACCTCTGCTCTGCCCTCCCACCTCACGCCTCCCTGCGTGGCCCACACAGTTTAGGGCAGGACTGACGGCCTGGGCTCCCCACGCTACCCTGCACATTGTACCTGGCCCTGTTCTGGTGGGACTTGGATGCTGCTTCCCTGTCCCTGCAGCTCCATGGCCTTGCCCAGGCTTTTTTCCTCTTTAGCCTGCCATTTCTGTACCTGAGGGTCCCCCACTTTTAGTTCTCTCTGACACTTTTTCATGGGCAGGGAAGAGAGCTGCATTCCGGTCTTTGAATGAGCCTCTGGCTTTGCCTGTTGGGGGGGCTGGGGGTCCAGCTCTGCTGCAGCTGCTGCCCGTGCTGGGTTCAGTCTGACAGAGGGGAGAGAAGGTCCTGGTTCCTTCAGGATGCCTTGCAGTGCCCAGGCCTGAGCACTGGCAGTTCCACAGCTCCCGTCAAACTACCCCTCCACCCCTGCCGTGGATGTGAATTCCTCATCACTGACAGCGCGTGCCTTTCAGAGTAAACACTTCACTAGCTGGTTTTTAGTTTGTTTTTAGAGAGGCAGGCAGAAAGGGAGACCAGAGAGGTCTCTTTTAAACAGTGAAATATAGAGTCTCACACTTTCCTGAGCAAAGCAAGACCCACAGGCTGTCACTGAGGCTCAGACCTGGGAGTTCTTGAGAGGCTGAGGGTTGTGCTGCATTATTCAGTTGTAATCCTAAGGTTCGTGCTCTTCTCAAAGCCCCTTTCTGAGCTCAGGGTCCATCTCCTGCCATGGCGTGATGGGATGCAGAGAAGGTGGGATGCACTGAGACCTCCACAGGGGATCTGTGGGTGGACTTGTGCTCTGACTTTCCCGTTACCAGACGTTCCCTCCATAAGCCTCCTAATTTTTCACTACCTCTTTGTGCTTTCTTCCTGCACCTGAGAGGTTTCAGATGTAGGTTCTGTTCTCTATTAACAGGACCCCTTGGACCCTTTCTCCCTCATGGGCAAGCAGCAGTCAGGGGGTGGCCATTGTGCCATGGCTTGCTTGTGCTGCCAGTTGAGGCCGCATCTCCACCTCCCTGGCAAACCCCTGCAGTCATCACTCTCTTGAGGGGTCTAAGGGGGGGATGAGGGATGTGCTTGTGGTGAGCTATTATCCCACACTTATCAGTATTAAACTCGATTTGGCAACTCGGTAGCCTGGGATTTGAATGATCTAAATCCTTCCTTTGGCAGCCTGGTTTGCTGTTATTTATGGTGCTTCCCAATTTATTATCCTCTGCAGTTGGAGGCTTTGTGTGTGGTGCTGTGCCCCGAGTGATTTATAGACACAGTAAAGGGAGCAGGGTGTCCAGAGCCGTGGTGCCCAGACCCCCACAACCCTCCTGTCCCCTGGCACCAGCCCCGGTGGGCAGAGCTGAGCAGGCAGGGGCACAGCAGCCATTCAAGGGAAAGGGGAGGGCAGGGGCTGCCCAAGAACTGCAGGGCTCTGTCTGGGGAAGGAACTGGCTTGATGGTGTTATCAAGACAGCTCCTGGGCCTGGGCATGGGTATGGGAGAGCAAGAGAGCTCTGGAAGGGTCTGGAGCAAAAGGCTGATGAGGAGCAGCTGAGGGAGCTGGGAAAGGGACAAAAGGAGGCTCGGGGGGGCCCTTGTGGCTCTGCACAGCTCCTGACAGGAGGGGACAGCTGGGGGGGGGGGTCAGGCTCTGCTCCAGGGAACAGGGACAGGAGAGGGAACAGCCTCAGGCTGCACCAAAGGAAGTTTGGGTTGGATATTAGGAAAAATTCCTTCCCTGAAAGGGCTGACCAGCCCTGGCACAGGCTGCAGTGATGGAGTCACCATCCCTAGAGGGATGGAACAGATGTGTAGATGTGGCACTTGGAGACATGGGTTAGTGGTGACCTTGACAGTGCTGGGGGAATGGTTGTGTTCGATTTTAGAGTTTTCCAACCTCAGGATTCCATGATGGTGTGTGGTCACAGCCCTGCTCTCACTCTTTACCCCAAAGGGGGCATGTTCCACTGGGAAAGCAGGCTACAGACAGAGCCCTGGGAGGGCTGGGGCACCCTCTGCCCAGTGGGTTTGGGATGTCCCTGCCACCGTGGGGTGGCTGTGGCCTGACAGGCCAGGCCAGGGGTGTCATCCTGTGAACGTCGGGGCCACATGCTCCTGGTGCAGGTGTTGGGACACGTGTGCTGTGCTGTGGCCTCCCCACCAGGGGAGCTGCCAGGGCCCTTTTGATGGAGCTGCTGCTGAAGCTGGAGCAGATGGGATGTGCCAGGAGAAGGGGTGATGAGCCTGGAATGCTCTGGAGCTCTTGGAGGCCAAGATGCTTGGGATTGCTCTGGGAGCAGGGATGAGATGCCCTGGCCACTGCCCTGGTGGGCAGGAGAGGGGTGGCTGTGTGGGCAGCTCCCTACTGCAGATCAGGCTGCTCCAGGGATCCAGGTCTCAGCACCAACTGCAGCTTCCCTAGTTTATCTTCTTTCTTTTTAATAACAGATTCATTCCCTGTTCCTGCAGAGAGCATGCCTTCCTCCACACTGGGAGGGGGAGGGTGGTGTGTTGTAAATTTCCCATTTTTCTGATAAAACTGTATCGCTACGGCGGAAATCAAATCCCATCTTGGATATTTTTAGCATGAGAGCGTGAAGGCACAGAGATGCCGAGGGAAGGAGGGATGGGAGGGGAGGGAGGATGGCGGGCCGGGTCTCCATGGAAACTGTTTGCTTTAAATTCCCGCATTGGGGCACTGAGTGTGTAGGAGGTGATGAAGGAAATGAAAAAACAAAAAAGAGGCGAGGTTTTTTCCTTTCTGTTGTCACAAAACTGTTGAAGGAACCTTAGGAGAAATGGGCATACATTATTGATCATCTCAACACGAACCCTGTGCATTTTCATTAGTAACCACCCTGTCGTGTCTCTCGAGGGCAGCAGGTGGGTGTGCATGGCTGACCTCTGGTTTGTTCAGAGACACCTTGGCAAAGGAGCTGGTGCCCCTCTGTGCCCCTGTGGCCTCGGTGGGACTCCCCTCTGGATCTTCTGCTGTGCCAGCCTGCTGCTACTGCCTGGACACGCCAGGGAAAAGAGCCAGTGCCCACACCATGGGTGCTGGGGGAATGATGCTTCTGTCAGCTGTGTGGATTTGGGCTCGGGTTAGATACTTCTACTCAGAAGAGGGGTTTTTCTCATATTTAGGGTATTTTTTTGACATATGAAAGGTGGTGTTAGCCAGGCTCTCTTGGTATCCTTGTCTGAAAACCTGATGATGAGCATGAGTAACCAGCAGGTCTGGGAGGATCTGTGGGCCCAAAACTCCTTTTTCTGTGGGTGCAGTGTAAATGGGTGGCTTGGCTGGGGTGGCACAAGGGTGTCTGTGGTGTCTGGCCCTGGTGTCTCAGGCCACAGCCCTGCTCACAGGCCTTAGATCATGTCTGAAAGATGCCTTACTGCAGCACACAAAGTTATTTTTAATTCATTGAAAAGGGAATAACCTAAAACTGGCAGCTGGTAATGGAGAGGATTAAATAGAGCAAAACAGGTACATTTTCAACTGAGTAATTTTAGAAGGAAGCAGCATGTCTCATAATGAGGTGCACGTTATCACTGCCCAGCCAAAGCCACCGAGTCCCTGTCTGCTGCTGGAGCAACTGTTCCCAGCCTGTTCCCAGCCTGTTCCCAGCCTGTTCCCAGCCTGTTCCCAGCCTGTTCCCAGGGTCATCCAGCCTCGATGGCACCAGGCTCAGCCCATGACAGGGCAATGATGCTCTCCAGGGTGGGAGTCACCTGCTGCAGCAATGGAAAGCTCCGTGTGAGCCGGGGTTGAACGGGAGCTGCAGAGCAGGGCTTGGTGCCAAACACAGAATTTCAGTGCTTGAAGGTGTCGGACTGCTCTGGCTCCCGTCAGCAGCTGTGTTTGCAGTTACCTGTGGGAATGGGAGACTCCTTTGGGTCAGCTTCCCAGGGCTGTGTTTGTTCTCCAACGCCCATTCCATGAAACTGCAGACTGGCTTCTGCTTCTGCAGGGCTCTCACAGGCTGTAGTGAGGCGGACAGGTTCTAGCAGCACAGATGGAAATTGCCTTGTCCCAGTGTCTCTCCCCAGCCTCAGGTGTTAAAAATGCCTGTCCTGCCCTTTGGGAGGAATTTGCTGAACGTGATGCTTGTGCAACCTTGCTAAATGGGGATGGTATTTAACCAATAGTTTCAGTCCAAACAAGAGAGAAGAACAGGTGATCTGAAGAAGTTCAGAATCCATTCTATAACTTCAACTCCAAAGGATGGAGATCTCTGCCAGGTGCAGCCCACTCCCAGCTGCAGTCCACCCCACTGGTGTGAGCCAGAGTGGAGCTCAGCCCCTCTGCAGCACTCCTCAGCCCTCCTCAGTGCTGGCAGCAGGTGGTTAAACCCTTCCTGGCACTGTGTACCGGCCACCACGGCCACACACGGCTTCCCTGTGAAGGAACGAAGTGTTTGCCCTTGGAGCTCTCTAGCCCAGAGCCAGGCAGCCTCGCCCCGTTTGCCTGTGAGCAGCAGTGTGTGCTGGTGTGCACTGCTGTGCAGAGGTGAGCTGTGGTGGGTGCCCCACGCTGCCAGGATGGGTTGTCTGTTCTGACTCTCCGATCTGCCCGGAGTCTCTTGCCGAGCTGGGATGCACTCTGGGGCACGGGGGTGTTGTTTTGGGGGTGCCCATGGCTGTGTGAGGGGGCTCTGAGGTGCCCAGTCTGGCTGATGCTGCATGGGGTGTGTTTGGTGGATGCAGTCTGGGCTGGCACCGGCGCTCACTGCTCTTTTGAGCTGCGCCAGGGGCTTGGGCCAGTTGTTGCACTTTGTCCTTTCTCATTTGCTGGGGTAGCTTTCTAGTCTGTCTCTGGGATAAACTCTGTCTCATGGGAGGGAGGGGGACAGCTGAGGTTTGGGTTTCTCTGCTGGCACACACCTGAGCTAAGGCATAGGCGCCACAGCAGTGGCTGGGCAGTGCCATGGCCTGGGAGCACAGCCCGTCCTGGCAGCCGTGGCCAGCACAGGGCCCACCCTGCCCAGAGCTGCCCGGGGCTGCAGCCCTGCCAGCCCCGGCGCTGCAGCAGTGGGAAGGGCAGGGAATGCAAATGGCAGGATGGAGCTGGCAGCTGTTATGGCCAAGTGCTGTTCATCACAGAATCCATCCTCACCCAGCGCTGAGGCTCCAAGGCTGCAGTCATTCCTCCAGTTCCCTAGCTTCATGCAGGTGGACTGTGGCTCCCCAGGCTCTGGGTGAGCACCAGTTGGGCAGTAATTGCCGTGGAATTAACCTCTGACATTCTTCTAAAAATAGGTCAAATAAATCCAATCATTAGCAGCTCCCGCCTGCATGGCCTCAAGGGTAAACACGGCAGATTAAAGCATTTGCAGTTACAGGTCTCTGTGTCCCCTGGCTTCTTCTGCCACTGAGCCCAGGACCCTGGAGACGGTACCCTGGTTTGTGGGGAAGGGGAGTGGTGTGAGTGCAATGGCTTTTCAGCTGATGGAGGGCTGAAAGGCATCACTTTAATTTATCTTGGTGGGCAATGGTAGATTCAGCAACGGGCAGAGGAAAGCAGCAGTGTAGGTGTGGTCATCGAAGCTGTTCTACCTGGGGAGCTCAGGCAGAGGGGACAAAGGCGTCTTGATTTGTCTGTGCCCTTTCCTCTGAGGGTGAAGGCAAACCACCACCCCAGGCAGAAGATGGCACAAGGGCCAGGTGGGAGCAAGATCTGCCCATCAGCCAGGTGCTGAGATGAGGTGCTGGGGGCACCCTTGGCACCAAGCCCTCCCCAGGTCCCAGGAATTGATCGTGTCACCCAAGTGGTGCAGGCCGCTCCCCAGGGTGTGAGGGGAGCGTGCTGTGCCGTGCTGTGCCGTGCTGTGCCGTGCTGTGCCATGCTGCACTGCCCAGCACTGTGTCCCTGCTGCTCACAGTGGTCCTCGGGCTGCATTTAGCACAGGCTCAGTACCTGGAAACCCCGCTGGAACCAGCACTGGGCACAGGCCAGGGCAGGGAGGCCGGAGCACCGGGCAGTCTGGGCTCATGGCAGCGTAGTTCTGAAATGCCAAACACATTTAGTGTTGGAGAGGACAGAAGAGCAGGGATTGATGGAGATGCCACAGGGTACAGAGCACTGGCAAGCCCTGTAGCTGTATGGGGCATGGTGCTTTCTGGATGCCTGTGCAAGTCAGGCTGCAGTGACTTAAATTGTCTTTGTCTTCTCTTCACCAGCTGACATCATCTCCACAGTTGAGTTCAACCACACTGGAGAGTTACTGGCAACAGGGGACAAGGGGGGCCGGGTTGTAATATTTCAGCGTGAGCAGGAGGTAAGTGCCAGTGAATGCAAAATGTCCATTTTATCCTTTTAATTGAAGCATCCTGCTGTTCCCTAATCTGCCTGTGTCACTCCTAAGCTCAGGGCTCTCCTGGCATACTATGAGCTGAAAAGCAGCTATTAACATCAGCAGGGCCAGATTTCCTCCTGCCAAACACCTTGCGAACATGGCATTGCCTGCATTCTTCTGCTCCAGGTGCAGCAGGGCTCAGGCAGCACACCCCAGTGTGCCACGAGTGCCCGTCTTGCATCTTGAAGATGACACCACCCCAAGAACCCCTCACACCACCAAAATTCTGGAGAGTGTAGAGGGATGCAATAATTACGTTTCCCTTCCGAGACTTTGCCCAGGAAGTGTTGGCAAATGCTGTGTTGGAAGCTGGAGGTTGTGCCTGCCCGAGGAGCGTGTCCAGCCCTCGGCATGGGCCTGTGCTGGCCAGCACCTGGCCAGCACGGCTGGGGGAGCTGTGCCAGCTCCTGCTGCCTGGAACAGTCCCTGCCGTTTCCAAAGCTGTCCCAGTTAGCTGCTCTGGCCTCAGTCACTGGGACCTGTCCTCAGCTGCTCTGGAAGGAATGCTTCAGACCTGGGCATGAGACTTGTCACCGTCCGATGATGGTTTTAAAATTTTCTCAAAGTTAAAGCTTAAAATTATTTCTCCATGTGCTGAAGAGAACTCAGTGGTTAACCATCACATGTGTAGACACTTCATCAGCCTTTCCAACACTATTTAATTTATCTTTTTTTCCCTTGTTTTATTATTCTACTGCTTTTCTTGAACTTTAAGCCCCCAGCATCACTCTGAATGTACGCACCGAGCCCCTCTTCAAGGGAACGTGAGGCTTCGCACCCACCCAAACCAAGGCTGCCCATCCTGTACCTGTAGCTGCTGCCAGCAGCTCTTCTGAGGCTGGGTTCAGCACCTGGCAGGAGCTGGCACTCGTTCCCCACCATTCCCTGGGGACAGACAGTGGGGTGGGATCTGTTCCCGCTGCACTCGCTCTCCATTCCCTCTCTGCTTCCACTCCATTCCCTCTCCATTTCCTCTCCATTCCCGCTCCGTTCCCAACGAGCACACCAGGAGCTGTGGTGTCAGCAGAGGCCGTGCCCGGGCGTTCAGCCCTGCTCTCGCTGTCACCAACCCCAGAGCGCCCTGAGCCAGCTCAGCCCCTTCAGCTGCCCCTGTCCCTCTGCAGAGCAAGAACCAGCCCCACCGCAGGGGAGAGTACAACGTCTACAGCACCTTCCAGAGCCATGAGCCCGAGTTCGATTACCTGAAGAGCCTGGAGATCGAGGAGAAGATCAATAAGATCCGATGGCTGCCACAGCAGAACGCGGCGTATTTCCTGCTCTCCACCAACGGTACGAGCTCCTGCCGTCGCGCTGCTGCTGCCCCTGGGCTCCCACCACGGCCCTAGCCTTCTCTGTGCTGTTTCTTTGGGGAAATATGTGTTAAAAACCCTCCCTGCAGGGCAACACAGGCGTCTTGGGGGAATGGGTCTGGCAGAGCTCAATCCCTGTGCACCTCCCGTGTGTTTCATGGCAGCCCCTCCCTCTGAGGGGGAGAGGGAGGATTGTGCCCTGCTGACAACTTACAGTTTTTATTCTCAGCATCCTGGGATTTTTCTATTTTTTTTTTTTTTTAAGACAAACTGTAGGTGTTTTGTTTCAATTTGCACTTGTGTTCAGCTCAGCAGTTCCATGTTATGTTCTGATAAATATCATGAGGATCTAGGAATATTACTTGGGATGAATGGGACTTTAGCACGGATGTGACTTAATTACTTCAGGGGAAAAGGAGGGGTCTAATTATCTTCTGTAACCAACTTACTTTGTGTTATAGAATTGGCTCTATTGATCATTGTAATAAAATTCAAAGACTTATTAAACTCATTTGGGGGAGAATCACCGAAATGCAATGAAGATTAATTATACAGAATAATGTTCTGTTAATTGAGTTTTTAAATAGTTTTTTGATTAACAGGGATATTACCCTTCTATTTAGGTGCTGTTCCATGTGCAGGCAAGTTATCAAAACAATTAGTTTGGAAATACTCCTGTGCTATGCTGAGGTTTTTTTGTTCTTGCTTTTACACTAACATTTTATAGTGAACCCCCCAAAATAGAACACGCTAATGAAAACAAAATTAATTGGCACTGCTTTGGAGTGGCTGTGTAAGAGAGAAAATGAAGATGGATGATGGGGTTTTGTATGAAACCTGGTGGAAGTGATGATAAACCATGGATGGAGTCCCTGCCAGGAGGAGCCGAGAAAACACCATTAATCAGAATAACCCCACGAGCTCCCGATGTTCTTTCTGTGGCACGGGGTGGGATGCTGGGAGGAGTCAGGGAGCTGCCTTTGGTCCTGCAGGGTGCAGGGCTCTGCCCACCTCTGGATGGGGAACGGCAGCACGACCCTGGGTGAGCTGCAGACACCCTGCCGTGTCTGTGGGGGTGCCCAGGGCCAGCGAGCCCCGCAGGCTTTGCTCCTCTGCAGGGCTGTGAGCCACAGCTTGCTGTGGGCACGGGGGCATCTCTCACCACTTCCAGCACACGGCACTGGGGATGCAGGAGGTTCTTCCCCTTGGTGTGTCCGGCAGCTCCGGGAGCAGCCGCCTTGACACTCCCCTCTCTGCTCCCCCAGATAAGACGGTGAAGCTATGGAAGGTCAGCGAGCGGGACAAGAGACCAGAGGGATACAACCTCAAGGATGAGGAGGGCCGTCTCCGAGACCCCTCCATGATCACCGTGCTGCGGGTGAGTGTGGGAGCGTGGCTGCTGCGGAGCCGTTCCCTGCAGGGCCCGGATGAAAGCGGCCGCTGTCCCCCGTGTGCCATCCTGCCCCATGGGATGTGGGGGGGATCCTGGTGCCGGGGGCTGGTGCGTGGGGTGGCCTGGGTGAGGAGCTGCCGTGGGTGCTGTGCTGGGGCTGGGCAGACGTGCCGTGTGCCCGGTCTGGTACCGCAGTGCCACAGTGGGCTGTGCCCACCCCGCTGAGGAGGCAGGGCAGAAGCTCTCCCAGCTTGGAGCATTCCCAAATGTAGCTGCTGCTGTAGGAGCAGAAGTACTCCTCCAAATTAGTTTTCCTTCTGGTCATGATGTTAATCAGACCAGACCGGCTTGTAATTTATTAACACCCTCTCAGAATTTCCATTTTGTAGGTTTTATATTTATAGATATAAAACTGTTACTGTGACTGTGCTTGCCTCACCTCGTGGGTCCCAGTTCCGTTGTGCAGGAAGCCATCGAGAGCTCTGGGCAGGCAGTTAATTCTTGTCTCTGAACAGGGGTGCTCCGGGTGACTGGCAGCGTTTTTTGCTACAGAGCACGAGAGCGTTTATTTCATGTAGATGTGTATCTGCTGTTATGTTCCAGGCAGCACTTCCCGCCTAACGTGCTGATACCTGACAGCCCACTGGAGGGGTTTGCTCCGTGTCTAGCTCTCAGAGCTGGGGCTGTCAGCCCTCGGCAGGTTGGGAGGCAGGATTTGGAAAGGCAGCAGTGTCAAAGGTGTTATCCCAGCTGGTGCTTCCTTCTCTGCTCAAACACACTGGGAAGGCCCTGGGATCACTTTCTCCTCTGTAGAAAGTCATACTGAAATACCAGAGAACCGAAACTGTTTGGAGTCCACTCAGTGCCTGGGAAGTTTCAGCCTTGGTTTTCCTCTCAGCCCACGCACGCCTGGGAGCAGCTCAGTGCTGTGTGGCTGGAGGAGCTGCTCCCTGGTGTCTGCCACGGCTGCGGGGTCAGGTGCTGCCATTCCTGCTCCTGGCCATCGGCCAGCAGAGGCACAGGGCACTGGGAGGTCAAACACGTTTTAAGTGCTCGGTGTGATGCTTATTGGTATCTGCTGCGCAGTGCCTGTGGTCCCTGAGGACAGAAGATTGAGGAGTCTTCCATTTGATCTGATGTTGTGATGATTTTACTCAGACAGATATTTACATAGCTGTAACCGTTTTGCTGCAGCTTGGTGTAAATCTGACACATAATTGTCCTGTGATGGGTGTGCTTTAAATTAAAGCCACATCCATCCATGGTTTAATGTTCGACCACAGACAAATGAAAAAGGATTTTAAATGTACCTTGCTGCCATAATTTCTCACCCATTTGGCTTAATGGTTTAAATACACTTGATTATCATCATCCTCTGAGGAATTTCTAACCCACATAGTGCAAAAAGAATATTTAACTCTGCTCGGGCTGTGTAGCGAGGTGTTTACTGTCATCAGAGGAGCGCTGCTGTTTTGAATTGCCCCCAGTCTAATAGCTGCAGCCCTCTGACCCTGTGGAACTGTCCGGGTGTGCTCCCGAGCACCACTCGCTGCACCTGTGCCTTGGGACGTAGAGGAAGATAATTAACACAAGGGATATCCAGGCTTAAACCTTTCCACAGAGAGGATGTGCTCGCTTTGGTCCCTCACAGCACAAGCGATCTGGGGTGGCACCCCAAGAGCCGCCTGCCCCAGGATGCTGCAGGCCGTGCTGCTGCTGGGAGGGTGCAGCAGGCAGGGCTTTGGGTGCCTCTTTCCTCGTGCTTGTGGCTGTCACGGAGCCCTCTCAAGAGCTGCCACTTCACTCTCTCAGTCCCAGCGAATTCTGTCATGAGTCCTGGTTTGTGTCTCCCGTTGTGCTGAAGCCCTGAGGTTTCTTGGCCCCCGTGCACGGTTTCCCAGGAAGGCTGTGCTGTGCCCCACTGCAACTGATTCCTCTGACAGCAGCCCCAGAGTGGCTGTGATGGGAGATGCCTTGGAGGAGATCTGTGCTGCTGCTGCCTTTCTGCCTCAGCAAAGAGATTTGCCTCTGTTCCTTGTACACGATCTGCAGAGCCTTTCAGTGACAGGGCAGGGACAAGGGATGGAAGCAGCAGCTCCATCTCTTGCACTGCGTGGACGAGCAGGGAGGCAGCAGCTTTGTGCTCCTGCAGGAAGGAACCTCTCTGCACAGCACGGGGCAGGCCAAATGTGACAAAATTCTGAGCAGTGTGATGTTGTCAGTCTGTCGTGAAAATAGTGCTTGATGCTCGTTCGGTCTGGAAAATGCTAAGCTTGAGGTGGCATTGGGCGGCCACAGAATGTGACTTATGTGGGTAGGAAATGAATGCTGGGGAGTGTGCCTGGAGGAGCTCAGCTGCCAGAGGAGCTCAGCCGCTGGGGCAGGTGGAAAACTCACTGGATTTATCCCTGAGCACTTGCTCTGCTCCCTGATTTGCCAGGGACCGGATTACAGTTTCCTTCTCGGAGACTCAAGGCTGGGGTCAATCCGAGCTTCAGCTTGACTAATCCCACTTGACCAAATCCTGTGGGGCACGCTGAGCTCTGGCTGTGCTGCTGTGGAGCAGGGCAGGGGGCTGGGGGAGCAGGGCTGCTGCTGGCCCGGCATTGCTGCTGTGCTGGCCTGGCACTGCCACGTTCAGCTGGCACCAGAGGGGGACGTGTGTCCTGTGTAGATGCAGGAACACAAAAAGCTCTCCCCATCTGCCAGTTCAGAGCCTGGCTGGTCACCTTTCATTTAAAACAAAGTAAGTCTTAATTTTGATTCCTGCTTTTAGCAGGTATGCCCTGCAGAAGATGTCTCTCTCATGCTGAGCACACTTGATTCCTCTCCCTGTGTCTGCTGAAGGCTTTCCCAGTCCTGAGTTAATGAGACACTAACCCTTTCTTGAGCTGTGAAACTCATTTTCTTGATGGTTGGGGTGGGGAGAGCTGCATGTCCCAGCCCCTTCCTAGCACTCCCTTCCTGAAAACAGAAAGTAATTGAATGTATTAGAGTTTTATTTTTTATTCCCAGCTGGTGCTGGGAGCTGCAGGCACCATGGTGCTGGTGTCAGCCCCGGATTGCCCAGACTGGGCTCGGGAACTGACAGCCCAGGGTCTGACTGTGAGCTGTGCTGGGCCCCAGGGTCACCTGGCTGAGCAGAATCTGCTGCCCAAGCCCTCGCTGTGCTTGTTTCCGTGCCCAGCCAGGCCCAGGGCAGTCCCAGACCCCTTTCTCTCTGCACAGCCCCTGAGCTGCGGCCGCACAGCCGGTCCCCGCGGTGCCGCTGTCCCAGCCCCAGCTGGCTGAGCAGGATCCATCAGCCCAAAGATGCATCATTGCTCGTGTCAGGTGCAATTAACGTGCGGGCTCGTCACACGGGGCTCAGGCTCCGAGCTGGCAGCTCCAGTGCTCTCGTGTCACTCAAGCTGGCTGTCACTCCCATCCCACCTCTGCAGCCAAGGGAAATCTCTGCAGGCAGCACACAGATTATACAAGTAATGAAGTGGCTGGAGGAAACAGCTCACTGGTGAGCAGGAGCATGGGCTGACACATTCCCGGTGTATTGAGTTGCCTTCGGAGCGCCGTGTCCGAAGTTATTACTGACCCCACTCCTCACACACATGGTGCCCTCCGCATGTCCCCTCTCCCCAGCGGGTTGTGCTGAGTTATCTGAAGGTAAACACCCACAGTTCTGGTCCTGGTCCTTCTCTCTGTCCCTGCCTGCGTGTCCCTCGCTCTGTCGCACGTGCTGACATGGCTCTCTCAAGAAATGTATTTCTGTCGGAAGTGCTCCAGGAATTTCAGATCCCGGCTAACAGTGACAAAACAAGGCAGAAGATGTTCTTTAGTTGTTTTCTGTTTCAAAGCTGGAAGAGTTGCTGCAGCAAGATCAGAGCCTGGTTTACTGTGCTCTCAGTGCTTCATTGTGCTCTAAGCATCCTGGAGCCTCTCTCAAAATCGGATAGCTTTTGGGTCTGCTTGTCCTTCTGTCATACACTTGGGAAGGCATCAGGTTCCCGTGGAGAGAGCCTGCTAGGAGTGGGTGGGGAGAAGCACTGGCCCCCAGAGCTCTGTGGGACCCTGCGAGGGCATCCCCCCGCCCCAGGGGCTGGCGTGGGTCGGGGCAGCTGGCTGGACCCTGTCCCCGGGTGCTGACGCTCTGCTCCTCATCCTGCAGGTCCCCGTGCTTCGGCCCATGGACCTGATGGTGGAGGCCACTCCCCGGAGGGTGTTTGCCAACGCACACACCTACCACATCAACTCCATCTCCGTCAACAGCGACTACGAGACCTACATGTCAGCAGATGACCTGAGGATAAACCTGTGGAACTTCGAAATCACAAATCAAAGTTTTAGTATCCTTTGGTGTGTGTGGCTCTGGGCACAGCCTTGGGTCCCGGTGAGGTGCAGCCCCAAGGGAAGCAGCCAGGCCATGCCTGTGGGGATGGGGATGGGGATGGAGCGGGACGGGCAGCGGCTGGCTGAGCCCCACACCTGATTCTGGTGCCTGGCTACAGGAGCTTCACCCTCTGGCAAGGCTGGCAGGAGTTCAGGAGCAGGAAATAGTGCTGCCTGCCGTGCACCTGACTGCAGAGCACTGAAGGTGCCCAGGCCCATGTGTCCTTCTCAAGGCACTGCCCTCTCACCTCTGCCTGTGGTGCCGGAGGGATGCCAGGCTGTGTCCAGATGAGGCATCCAGCATCCTCATGGAGCTGCTCCCTCCGCAGCACAGGGCTCAGCTGGCATTGCCACCACTGCATTTCTGAGTTTGCCTGCAGGGTCTGGTGGGGCAGGCAGGGTGGGGGTGTCTGCAGGTGATGGAGGAGACAGATGCCTTGGGGAAGATGGAAGCACTGATGGTACTCCTGCAGTGGGTGACAGGCTGCCAAGTCACCGCTCTACAAACGAGGTTGTGACAGTCATGCTTGTAACAGCACATTGGAAATAATGAACAGGGCACTAATCGCTGGTGGTATTTATATGGTGTTTCCTGCTGAGAAACCCCTGGGGCATGATTTAGGCAGATGGAGAGGATTTTGGCAGCCATAGGCATGTGGCTATGGGAGCTCTGACTGGCTGAGTAGGGCTGTGGTGCCTGCTTATTTGCAAGGATGAGGGTGTGGGTACTGTCTGTGTCAAACCTCAGGGAGTTCACATGGCCTGAGGGACTCAGACAGGGGGTTGTGTCCTGGGCTTTACTGTCATGGCTGTTTTCAGTATGGTTACTCACCATGCTGTGATGTTGCACTAAAAGACATTTCCTGAGGGCCGGGCTGGGCGGGCAGTCAGGTCTCATGCCCCGCAGAGGGTCTTCCAGCCGTGGTGCTAGAGCTGGGCTTCCCAGTTTAGCAGAAGACATGCTGGATCTTCACCTTCCCCTGCTGGTGTGGGCTGGTCCCACTCCAGGCTGCGGTTTTTCCTTTGCCCTGCGATGGGGGTGCCTGCCCAGAGCCCACCACGGGTTCGCGTGGGGCAGGGGGGATCCCCGGAGCCCAGAGACAGCGGCAGGAGTCTGGGCTGGGCTGCGTGGGCTCCTTGACTGGCCCTGCCAGACATCGTGGACATCAAGCCCGCCAACATGGAGGAGCTGACGGAGGTGATCACGGCGGCCGAGTTCCACCCGCACCACTGCAACACCTTCGTGTACAGCAGCAGCAAGGGCACCATCCGCCTGTGCGACATGCGCACCGCCGCCCTGTGCGACCGCCACGCCAAGTGTGAGTGCCGCCCGGGCCTCGGCACGGAGCGCGGGGACCCCCCGGCCTCCTTCCCTTCTCCCGCGGGTGCCGTCCCCACGGCCACCTTCAGGGTGTGCCCCGTGAGAGGGAGCTGGAAGGCTGCTGCAGGAGGAGGGAGCTGGCAGAAGGAGCTGGTGCGGGCAGGGCAGCACTGCTCGGTGCCAGGGAAAGTAGGTTTGTTGTGTAAGAGAGAATTAGTGCTCGGAAATCTTTCCATGAGCTCAGCAGCCCAGATCTGCTTCTGCAGCAGGAGCAAAGCCACACAAAAGCCTGCAGCCCAAAGCAAAAATAGCTGCCCCGAGCCCCTGTCCTGGCCGGCCTTGGTTCCCAGACCCACGCAGGGACTGGGCAGCACCAGCTGTGTGCTGGGGCCCCGTGCTGGCATCTCCTCCGTGAGTGTGCTGGGAGCCTGTCACGGGCTCGCTGTGTGCTGGGAGCCCAGGGCCAGCACAGGGACCCAGGAGGGGTCCCATGGCCCTACTGCCCGTTCCAGAGGCACCCAGGGACAGAGCCCTCACGGGGAGACCAGTGCCTCATGACTGACCTGCTGTGAGCAGCAGAGGCACGTCCTGGGTTCAGCTGCTTTCTGGCTGCCTGAGATCTTTACTTTTCCTTGTTGCTATCACTTTTTATATGGAAAAAGCCTTCAGGTTTCTGCCAGTGGTGAAAGGCCCCAGCAGCACAGGGGTCCTGCTGTGGGCAGTGCCTTTTCTGCCTTGTAGCGATCATTTATATGGGCACTCCAGACATTTTCCCGACTATACTGGAGCTCCAGGACTTGGTGAGGGGGGATAAACCTAAACACATGTGGGTGCTGGGTACAGCATCATAAAAGTGCTCTCTCCCAGAAGCTTCCTGTGGTGCTGGGACAGGGTGGCAGGTCCCTGGCCTGAGATCAGAGAGCTCCCACCTTGCCTAATGCTTGGGCTCGTTCTTTCCTCTTGCACAGTTTTTGAAGAGCCCGAAGACCCAAGTAACCGGTCATTTTTTTCTGAGATCATCTCCTCAATCTCTGATGTCAAATTCAGCCACAGTGGAAGGTACATCATGACCCGGGACTACCTCACTGTCAAGGTGTGGGACTTGAACATGGAGAACCGGCCCATTGAGACCTACCAGGTGAGTGGGGCACAGCCAGGTGCATGCAGCACTGGGGCACCCACTGAGCTCCTTCCTGAGCCACACTCTGGGCAGGAGCGGTGGCTTGTGTGGGAGCACCTGTTGAGTGGGAGCTGTTTGCCTGTAAATGGTTGAAAGCAGAGTTGTTAAATGTTGGGGCTCAAGTGGCCTGGTGAGTTGTTAACCTGTCCCCAGGCTGGGGGTGAGTGAGGAGAGAAAGTTCAGGTGCTGGAAGAGCCAGGTGGGAGCCCTTGTGCAGGGCAGTAGCCCTGTCACTGTCATCCTTTGCCAGGGGACGTTCCCTGGCACTGCCTGGCGGTGCCCAAGCCATGTGCAGAGCGTGGCTGGAGGTACTTAGAGAGGTGTGGTGGCTGTGGGAGGGCACAAGGTGCCAGGCAGTGCCCAACGCTGCCAGCTTGGCTGTGGCCAGCGTGGGGCTGGGCTGGGTGCACCAGCCCCCGGTGAGCCAGGCTGGGTCTGCCAGTGCCTGGGCTGTGCTGGTCAGTGTGGGGCCTCATCCTGTCCCTCCCACCGGCAGGTCCACGACTACCTGCGGAGCAAGCTCTGCTCACTCTACGAGAATGACTGCATCTTTGACAAGTTCGAGTGCGTCTGGAACGGGTCTGACAGGTGAGCGTGTGGCGCTGTGGCCCTGTGCAGCCCGGGGGGCTCGCTTTGCTTTGGCCCAAGGGCTCCCACGGCCCCTTGGCAGCCCCTTCCCTGGCCTTTGGCTGGGTGCAGGGTCTGCAGAGGTCAGCAGGGACCAGCTACACCTGCGGCCTGTACACAGGTGGGGATGTCTGAGGGTCCCGCTCTCTCCTGGACGGGATCATCTCTGCCTGTCACCCACAGCTGGAGAAAGGTGCTGATGGGTTTAGCTGCAGGTTGCCAGAATCTGGGAATAATGAGTATCCGGGTGTGGCTTACGAGGAGCTGGGTGGCAGGAAGTGTGTGAGCCCCTGGCAGGGCTGTCATGGTTTTTGTCTGAGCCACCGGAGTGAGCTAAGGCTCGACTGGGCCTGAGACAAACTCCAACGCTTACCCAAATCTCATTATGCCTCTGAATGTACAGTCTGCCTCTGGTCCCCAGCAGTTTGCCTCTGAAAAGGTGTGAAAATCATCTCTCCTACCCCGTTACAGTGTCATCATGACCGGCTCCTACAACAACTTCTTCCGCATGTTCGACCGCAACACCAAGCGCGATGTGACGCTGGAGGCGTCGCGGGAGAACAGCAAACCCCGTGCCATCCTCAAACCCCGGAAGGTCTGCGTGGGTGGAAAGCGCAGGAAAGATGAGATCAGCGTGGACAGTCTGGACTTTAGCAAAAAGATCCTGCACACAGCTTGGCACCCCTCCGAAAACATCATTGCTGTGGCAGCCACGAACAACCTGTACATATTCCAGGACAAGGTTAACTAGGAGGACACCAGGTGTTCTTTAGGAGTCTCATGTACTGATACCAGTAAACACAAGGTTTCAACTGTTCCTTTTCTTTCTTTTCTCTCTTTGTTTTCCTTTCCTTCCTGTTCTTTGTTCAGTTCCTGCTCTGCAGATCGCGGTTGTGCAGAGGAGCAGTGGGGCGCTCCGGCCCAGGGGCCAAGGGGGCACCCCCCAGACTCCAGATTCACACGGGGAGAGCTGAGCCTTCTTTCAGGGCCCTGTGAGGATGCCAGGCCTGGCTGTTCTTTGTCCCCAGACAGTACTGGGGTGGCAGTGGCCCTCTGCTGATGGCTGAGGAGGTGATGTGGAGGGGGCTGTCAGCTGGGGAAGGGATCGACGGGGTAACACACTGTGGGCTCTGCCACTCCAGTGGCAGTGGTCCCATCCAACTGCTTTAAACCTGATCCCAGAAATATTCCACCTGTTGTGTTGAAGATTGGAACGTTGCCTCCCTTTGCCATTTTCCACATTTGTCTTTATTACAATTATTTTGTGTTTTACCAACAGAGACAGCAAAACCAAACTCAAAATGGAAAAGTTCCATTTTGCAATGGACAAGCTTAAGGGGGGGGAAATATGTGCTGCACCTCCAGATGTGTCTGCTCCAGCCAGGTCTGGCCCCCCCAGCCCCCAGAACCCTCCTGAGGATTTGGCTTTGTAGATACTGTGGTGCCTTCTTTGGTATATGAAATACCTTTATAAACAATGCTTCCGACCTGCATTGATCACAAACCAAACCAACCCTGGGCTCTGCTGCAGTTCTGGGCTTTGCTTTGGTCATTTTTCTCATTCTTTCATGAGCTCTTGCATGTCATGACTGATTGTCTCTCTCTCTCTCTTTCTCTTTCTCTCTTTTAAAATTTATTTATTTATTTATTCAGTTTTTTTAAAGATAAAGTATAAGTTGCTAATTTATGACCTAAAAAAAAAAAATTTCCAACTGTATATTGCTGTTAGCCCCTGACTGTGTCAGAGAGAGGCTGTCTGCAGTCCTACATTATAATAACAATGATAATAATAAAACCAGTAACTCCTTCTCTTTGCATGGCAAGGCTGCCTCTTTCTACTCTACAGATTGGTCAGGCCCATCTTGAGCAACTGTTCAATAAAAAAAGATTGACTGGATTTTCTGTAAATCTGAAAACTGCTCCTGCAGTTCAGCACCATCGCTTCGGCAGTGGCTCCACAAGGGTGACCCTGTTGCCATCCCTCCCCAGGGGGCAGCTGGCACCCCAGCACCCAAGGCCCTCAGGGATCAGACACGAGTCACCGAGGGCCAGGTGTCCCCAGGACAGCCTCTCTGCGGGCACCATGAGGACACGGCCTGTCCCGACCAGGGAAAGGAACTGCTACACACCCCAGAGCTCATGGACTGCGTGGAAAACCAGGAGCTGGTTGGAGGCAGGGGCCGTTCCGAGCCATTCCAAGGGAAGAACAAAGCGCACTGGCTTACGGATTTATTCCAAGGGATGGCTTTCAGGAGTAACTTTTCTTTTTTTAATGACATGGTAGTGTAAAATAGCAAGAGTAAATGAACCATTTTATAAGAAAATGCTCCTTTTTGGTTCTGTAAGGAAAGCCTATGCTGCGGTGTCAGAAGTAAAGTTGTCCCAAACGTGTCTGTGTGGAGTCTGTGGTGCCTCCCGCGCGCCGGGCCCTGCAGGGTCCGAGGGTGGCTGCAGGGCCCTCCTGATGAGGGGTGGCCAGAGGAGCCCCCCGGGGTTCCGGGTCCCTCTGGGGGCGCGGGGCAGTGGGGCACTGTGTCGTGTGGGAGGGGGAGCACTCGCAGGTCCTGTCGCTGCACAGGAACCTCCGTACTTGGCACAGCCCTGGAAGGAGCTGCCGGCCCCTCCCCAGTGCCTGCCCTAACTCTGGACTGCTCCTGGTGATTAACTCAAACAGCAGCCCTTAATTAGCAGCTGCAGGGCACGGACTGTGCAGTCAGGCAGATGTTCCTCAGACACTCATTACCTTCCCATTAGCTGCAGGACCTCAATCAACTCCAGCAGCAGGAACGCAGCCCTGGCTCTGCTCCAGCGGGTGCAGCGCCTTCTCTGTTGCTGGGTCTGGTCGCTCCACAATGCAGAACTTAGTCCAGCTTTTTACAAAAATGGGGTTTCTTTCCCTTAAGCTTGCTTCGATTTAACCTCTGCCCTGCTGTGAGTGCTTGGCCACAGAGGGCAGGGCCAGCCAGGGGAGCTCCTGGGCTGCCACAGGAATGGTGCTAGGGCAGTTGTCAGCATCCCCTAAACCCTACCTTCTCTCTGGGTGAGGATTCCACGGGCTGTCCCCCTACCTCCGGGGCACTCTGCATAAGGGGCTGTGCTTTCTGGGTGGGAGCTACATGTCCCACAGGGTCTCACCCCTTGCTGTTAGCCAGCTGCAATCCTCACCACTCCACTCCCAGCAAAGGCATCGACGGACACCGGTTTTGGATGGTTTGGGTACCCCCACAATGGAAGGGGCAGACACCAAGAGGGGAGGGACACTTGCCCTGGCTTTAGGGCGTACACTCTCACCAGGAGCACCACCGAGCTCCTCATTCCACTGTCAGCAACACAAGTCCCCCCAGACTGTCCCAATCTTGTCAAACCCCTCTCTCTTGATGCTCACTCTGCAAGTCCTGGCCCAACTGCTGACAAGAAATCACTTGTCGGAGTGAGGGAAGAAGAGACTCCTGCCCCAGCCCTCCTCTAAGAGCAAGACACTCAGATAAACACAAGCAGCAGAAAGAAACTGGTTCTGCAAGCATTGCCAGCTCCTGTTTAAGCAACAGACAAAAGAACTAAACTGGAAAATTATTCTGCTCACCCCACACTGCTCAGTGCCACAGCCCCTGTTCTGCCAAGCACAGCCAAGAATGTAGGCAGTATCACTTCAGTTGTTTGCTTTACTCATAAATTCACAAATCCAACAAAATCCAACAGAAATCGGGATTAGGCCTGTACAATCCATATATAAAAAGGGTTCGTTTATTGTAGTTCAAATACATAAACTGAACAATCCCAACATTTCAAAATTAAACTTTAGAAACACAAGTTTAACATTCAAAACAGGAGTATAGTTTACAAGAATTGCCCAGAGGGGGGTATGCACAGTCTAATCCAGAAGTATGTAAAGATCACTTTTATTGTAAATAAAAATGTGTTTATACAACCGTCCTGGCCTGCTCGGTCACCTCTGGGATTTCCAGCTTCGAGCAAAACTCCTTAGACAGAACTTCACTTGGGCAGAGCAACCTGACTGCTGCAAATCGATGGCTGGGGGCAGGAACAGAGCAGCCTGTGAATAAACCTGGCTTGGTCTCCAAGTCCCTGTTCTCCACTCAGCTCTAACCCTGGCTCTAACAGATTTAGTTCCATTCCCAAGGGCAGAAGCAGAGAACTGGGACTGGTGTTTCCAGAGCGGGCTGTGGGTGATCAGTAATTTAAGCTACCAGAGCGTGTCACCTCCTCCTGCATGGACTGGTGGCACTCGTGCAGGACACGCTCAAACCACCTCCTGATCACCCCTGGAACTCACGTGTGGGACACCCACACCCCCCCACCGCTCCGAGACCCACGCTCACCAGACAGCCCCCACCTTGGGATTCGTCAGCCATGCTCCAATTAACTCATCAATATCTTGAATGTGGGTTTGCGTTGTCGTTGGTTTTCCCCCCAGAGATCATTTTACGTTCACTAATGCTGCTTCTGCTCTTCAGATGTTTGAATATATTCACGGCAATGGATGTGTGTAACCTGACAGATGGCTCATGCAAGCGTTTGGATTCAACAGACAGCCCTGGAAGAGGAGCACTCCGAGGCTATTTCGTTGTTCTCCGCGTGGGCTCGGAGGCGGTGGGCGGCGGGGGAGGCCCGCGCCGGTCCAGGTCGTCCACGTAGGACACGATCAGCTTGCGCCGCTCCTCGGGCACGCAGTCCAGCACCAGGTACCGCTTGTCGTTCTGCAGGATCTTCTCCACGTCCTTCAGGTGCTGATCCGACTCCTGGATGAGCTTTTTGGATCTGAAAGCGAGTGTGAGAACAGCGCTGGAGCGCGGTGGCGGCAGGGAGCCAAGGGACAGGCCGGCCCGGGACGGGCGCAGGGACTGGCCACGTTCTGAGCCAGGAAGGGCCCATCAGCGTGGGACTGGGCACACAGCAGTGCCCTGGGCACGCCTACACGGGCTCGCCAGCTCCACTGGGGCTGTGCCAATGAAGCACCAGGACAGACGTGAGCAACAGACACCAAGTAAGGAAAAACAGACATCGGATTGCTGCTGTTTGTATGGCAAAGCAGAATAAAAGCCAAAGCCTGCACTAGCCTGGCATTCCCCACCTGTAGGTGATGAATTTGGTCTCTTTGAGCAGCGTCCGGAAGTCGGCTTTGGCAGTGATGTATTTGTCTCGGATGTATTCCTCAAACTCCCTCTGCTTTTTCTGAAAGATGACAGAGAAACATCAACCACTGAATGCAGCTCCCGTACTTCCTGCAACCAGACACACTGAACACCAGCAGTAATTACATATTAATTACACTTTTCCATACCTTCCACGTTTTTAAATTTTAAAAAATCGTATTTAACTACTAACACCAGTGCCCAGGCAGAGCTGAAGCCACTGCAGCAGCCACCAGCTCACTCCTCTGTGCCCTGCACCGGACTGGAAGCTGGCAAGAGCAATGCAAACCACTCACCCTGTCACTCGAAGAGAATTTAATGCACCTTGGATCTTCTTTAATTATTTTTTTCACTTCCTTCCATGTTGATGTTAAAGTTATCTTTCAAAAGAAGCAAAAATAGTTACATTAAAAGTAAATTAGCTTCTAAGAATACGGAATGCAAGCACTACTAACCTCTGAAACCTTTAAATATATCCCAAGTTCACTGACAAACTGTTAAGTGCTGGGTTGTGATTACTTAAACTGTTACAGCTGTATTTTTAAAATGAGCTGGTTTTACATAGTGACTCCTCTTCCATATTTTGAGATGGCATTTTCAGATCAAGGTCTTCCAAATATATTTTACTTTCCAAAGCCTTTTTCTAGTACAATTACATATACTGTGTTAAAAACTACCTGCAGAAAACTTGTCTCTAAACTAAAATAACCAATGCATTAAAAATCAGGTAAAAACCTCCAGGTTACATGAAAGCTGCCTGAAGTTGGCACAGAATTAAGAAGAGGAAACCTCACTAAACACCCAAAGCACAGAATCAGGGATGCATTCCACAGCATGAGGAGAGTAGAAGTTCAGGCTCAGCAGGAGAACATCAGAACATATGAACTGTGTAAGGCCATACTGATGGCCATTAGGGCAAAACCCTGAATACCTGGGGGAGCCAGACAGTGAAGAGTATCAAATAACTCAGTACTGAAGAAATAAAAAGAAGATGAAAAGATCACTGATTAGAAGTTTATATGTAAATTAACTGTAGGTTCAAAGTAATACTCCAGATAAATAGGTAAGGAAACATAATGCACAAATTTTGTTATGAAGGAGAAAAGACAGCAATGAAGCAAAGAGGCCCTGGAAATAAAATCAAACTAATCAGACTGTGGGACAGAAAAACAGAAAAAGAGAAATCCCAGTGGGCTGCAAAGATTGCCAATCTGAACATCAACAGCTCTCACCGCTGAAGTTTCATCCAGAAGTTGCCTGAAATGTTCCCTCTTCTTTTTGGTAAGTGCCTCAATGTGTTCATTAAAGAGCTTCTCTTTCTCCTCTCTCTCCAGCAGGGACCCCGACTCCCAGCGGTGATCTTTGCGCAGAGTCCTCCTGGTGTCAGACCAGGACACATCTGAAGAACGCACCTGAGACAGAGATGGTTCCTTTTTAAATGAGTTTTTCCACAACTATTACATGCTTTTTTTTTTTAATCTCGTTTGAAGTTAATTAAAGCTAAACCCTCAGCTTTTAAGAAGAGCCTGTAGCAAGCTCCCCACAAACACTGAAGAGGCAGCAGCAGAAAGAATCCCTCTGCACTGGCTCGGAGCAGACGGAGATGTCCCACTGACCCGGCTGAGCATTCTCAAAACCAGAAAATCCAAGCACCCTCCCTCCCTCCCTGCTCTGTAACACCCTGTGCCCAGCAGAGCGCTTGGAAAGGCAGCCTCGGAGATCATTATTTCCAGAGACACCAGGAGCTCTGCAGTGCTCCCAGAGTCCTCCTTCCAGCCAGGAGAGCACCCTCTGTGCGCGGCCTTCCCTTCCAGCAGGACTCCGCCGCTTCGGAGCGAACTCCAAAGGCCGTCAGGCCTTTCCAGGGAGCCCCCAGCGGCGGAAGGCTGCCCCGAGGAGCCCGTCAGTGCCTCACCATGTCCGAGAGCAAGGCTTTGAAGTTCTGAATGGCCTCCTCGCGCTTGTGCTGCTCCCGCTCGCGGTCGATCTCCTTGGTCTGCTCCGAGCGCGCTTTCTGCACCTCCCGCTCGCGCTCCCGCAGGCTGGCCTCGATGCGCGCCTGCCGCTCCAGCTCCTTCTCCTTCTCCGAGTCTAAATTCTGACAGTCAACAACAAACTCTCCTCAATAGAAGCGCACTTCTCATTAGAAAGAGAATTAAAGGGCTGTCAAACTAAAGGCAGCTCAGAACAAAACACTTCGAAGGGATTTGGGATCTGTGGATTACGAAATTTGGCTTCGAGAGCCGTTCTGAAGCATTACGGGGTTTATGTGGGGGAGAGACAAGTTCGGTCACAGATCAACTACTCCCAAGAGCTGTGTCCAGTGACAGACTCTGCATAAGGCAGGCCACGTTGATCACCGTTTGCTGGCCCAGTTTTACATTCTCAACTGCTTGGAAGAGAAAGGTAGGAGTACTGGATCAAGAGAGAAGCAGCAGTGAAGGAACTGAGTATGAACACACATCCCTGAAGGAAGCTCAGCTGACAGGGAAAATCACAGCAAAGGAAATGCAGCCCATCCTAGGAGGAAGTAATCAATGTGGTGTCTGCAGCTGCTGCAGTTTTTACAGCAGTTTTTACCACCAGTGGTTTCATAGGAATCTCTGAGGCACAACTCCTCCCAGATATTGTGTGTGTGCACGCACAAAGGTCCCACAAACATCCCACCGGGGACAGAACTGCCATTCTGGGGTAGCCCTACATAGGGAGCTCTCTCCAGCACAGATCAGTCTGCCCCCAGCACACCCGCAGCCACACTCCCAGTGCTCCCTGCAGACCTTGGCTATTTTCTCGATGTACTGCTTGAACAGGTCCTCCCTCTGTGAGGAGCTGTCCACCGCCTTGTACCGTGGGTCAGTCTCCACTTTGTCCTTCACTTTGCTCCAGCGAGACTGACTATCCAGGTGGTGGTTTGCCAGCAGCTCAAAGAAGTCCATTTTGATCTGTTATACAGACAGAAACAGAAAGACAACACTTGAGAAAGACACTTTAATATCCCCCAGTTTGCTCTTATGAAAAAAGGAGTCGACTTACCTTCGTCAGAGGGACCACATTAACATTACATACCATTGCAATTTACAGCAATCACTAAAACTCTGAATTTAGTCATAACTGCAGCCCAGATTCACTGTTCCTTGGGACAGTTTTGCCAAAGCAAACACATCTAGGCAATCTGCTACATCTAAGATGAACTCCATAAAGAATGATTCACCAATACACTCTTTATTATTTTACTCCAATTTAAGTTTGTTTTTGAGCTTTTATATATGTCAAATTAACAAGTTATTGATGCTGCAAGATAGCATTTTGCATATCAGGACTCCAGAAGCCATGCTGCTTTGAAACAGGGTTCTAGAGAAACCTGATGTTTATGGATTCATCCTTCAGGTGTAGAATTAACAAAGGTAAATGCTTGGATGTGCCAACAAAGAGCTATGTCTTAAAATGGATCTAACCAATAAATAATTATCCACATATGGTAATTAAGTAAATTATACTTAGGATGGACATGCACATTTACACAATGGTTTAGGGAAAATGTTTTAGTCTACTTGGTCAGTTGGAATGGCACGTTACGTTTCTGTAACAGCAGCCACTGCAAGGGCTGGCAGAGGATCAGTCATGGCAGGTTTTATTTCAATACAACTAGCAACATCCATTTTCATCCAGCCCCAGAACCAGCAGCTGTAAGGGCAACTTTGTGTGCCTTTATTAGATGGCTTGATTTCTAGGGAAGATGATCTCCCTGCTCCTGCTGCACTTCAGCTCTGAGGGCCGCACACACTCCTGGCAGGCTGGGCGGCCCTTCAGCCTCTGTGCCAAGGCAGAGGCGCGGGGCTGGGCTCGCTCGCTGGGGCCAGGGGGTGCTCCTGTGGGCAGGGCAAAGGGTTCTGCCTCCACAGCACCCCACACCTGCTGCGCCACAAGCTCAGCACAGCTTTAGGGCACACAGATTAAAAACCCAACAGCCAGGAGGAGGACGGGCTGTTGCTACTTATCTCCCCACCCCACCCCTTAAAAACGGGAAAGCAGGAGAAGCAGTTTAGCTGCAGAACACTGAGGCTCCTCAGGGAAGGGAGCAGATGGACAGAGCAGGCTCCAGCTTGCCAGAGACACGGCACATCCTCATCCTCTAGAACGTGTTTAGTTACAGAATGCAGGAACAGAATGAAAATCAGTACCAGCATTCCGCAGCCTTGCCCATCAATACTTTCAGCTCTTCAAAATATTATCATATAAACATAAAAGGCTCTATAGACTTTCTTCACTACACCAAAGGAGACTAAGACAGTAAAGCAGAGATCAGAGACCAGCCCCTTAGTGCCAGTGGGATGTTGTGCTACAGCACTACTGCTTTATCTTAAAGGAGCTCAACAAAATGCTAAGCAAACTGTTTATTCATTGTAAAATTAAGAATGTTGTTTCAAAACATCATTAAACATGCATGCAGTTTCAAAATAAGAAGCTTTCTAAGCCATGGTATTTGAAATATTGGTAAGAAACCAAACAGTTCCCAGCTGTTATTACAGAAGTCTTTAAGGTAAGGGTAATCCCCAAGCTCCAGCACAAATCACCTGTGCGTGATTCCACAGGACAAGGTGCCACACTGCCAGGAGCACCCTGGCACCAGCTGCCACACAAAGCTTCTCCTGAGGCCACCACCGTGGGCTGCAGGAAGATGCTCCTGTGCCAGCTGCCAGTGGCCACCATGGTCCCTGGGTGCCCCTGCCCAGCTCTGTGCCTGCCAACAGCACCCCTCTCTCCCCAGATCCCTCTGGATCTGCCCAGCTCTGTGCCTGCCAACAGCACCCCTCTCTCCCCAGATCCCTCTGGATCTGCCCAGCTCTGTGCCTGCCAGTGGGACCAGCTGCAGCCTTGCCAGCTGCCAGCTGGGCAGCAGACAGGAGGGCACAGGCAATTCCCTCCCCAGGAAAAACAATGGCACTTCAGGCCTCGGTGCTCCAAAGCACAGTTTTCACTTCACTCAGGTGCCCTGTACACAGCACAGGCATTGCCAGGTCATTTTAAATTGTAAAAAGAAGATGAAAATGTCTCAAATAATTGAGTCTAAAGCATCGGCCCAGCTCTGGCCTGGGGACAGCCACCAGATGAGGAGCAGCCCGTGTCCCCTGGGACAGCTCCCAGCTCATCCTGGGAACGGCAGAGGGGGCGGCCTGGGCACCACCACCTGCCCACAATGCCTTCCCTGATAACCCCCTGCCACTACTCTCTGCCAGATGAGAAGCACTGGCACAGGATTTACTCACTGAAATCAGGCACAGGAATAAAACCAGCCATTGGAAAAGCTGGCTGCTCCATCCCCATGCCATAAGCCATAACCCCACCAGGCAAGATGCAATATTACATATATATATAAAATCTAAAACCCTTACGTTAAAGATTTCTGTAAAGTTGATTCTCTCTAAGTAAAGACTTTGGACAGACTGAGAAAGCTTCGAGTTAAATGCCTTAAATTTTCTTTTATGCTTTAAGTACTTTCAAAATCAAAGGAAAATAAGGCTGAAAACATTTCAGGTGTATTTAGAAGTCTTTTTTTTTTTTTTTTTTTTTTTTTTTTTTTGTATTTACACCAGCAGAGAACA
>VWZN01011150.1:179567-200328 GCA_013396955.1 Regulus satrapa
CAGTTAACACATTGCAGGTACAACTCTCATCACTTCACAAGGAAAAAAACTAAAAAAATGTAAAGTACCGGAACTGCGGGAGGCTAAAGTCACCACACAGAGATACCAATGCTTTCCTCACTAGGGAATCCCATAATATTTGCGTGTCAGTGATTGACAGCTGTCAGACTGAACTGATTGACAGGCCGCACAGCACATAACTGTAAAGTCTATCCACTTGTTATAAAACAGAATACATAAAATGGTTACAAAAGGCTTTTGGAGAAAAAAAAAACATTATTCAAAGCAAACAAATACAGTCTCTTAACTTTACAACTTTAGAACAATCATGCAACGACAAAACTAGTATTTATTCTTTAAAGTCTTCAACTGCACTATTAAGCTGCAAAAATCCTTTAAAATTCCATATTCACAATCAAACTGCAGTATGTAAAATCTAGTCTTGAACTACATCAGTTCCCCTCTGAAAGCACAATCATTATGGAAAACAGCAGCAATAAGGCAATGTTTGAGAAAATCAAGCACAGAACCAAATAGTATCAGATTGCCCAGACTTTGAAAGCATGCAAAGCTTCTCAAAGAATGAAGCTGTCCCAAATCTGACCTGTCCCCCAGCAAACATTCCAGGTAAGGAAATCTGCAGTAAATTCACACTACGTAATAAAAATTGCAGACTTCCACACGTCCACAATGATTGGCCTTCAGAGGTCCCTTCTCCACTCACACACACACAGGGACGTGGCAGTAAGTGGCCCCAGGCTGTGGTGACCCCATCTGATGTCCCATCTCCGGGGGGGAGAGCTGCTCCCCACCACCGGCACTGCAGGCACGGGACCTGACAAGATCATTCATCTCTAATAGCTGACCTTTAAATCTAATAAACAGCAGTTTATACGTATGATCTACTTGTTCAAAGCTTTAAAAGTCCCTCCCTAATTGCCTGCTTTGAGACGGAAAGGGAATTGTTTGAAACTTAGAGACTATCCTCAGGGAACTGCAAGTCCTGCCTGTCCCCACTGAGGGAACAGAGAGGGAATGAACAGCACTGGGGTTCTAGCCAAACTGGGTAAGACTCCTTTGCCTTTTCATGTGTCAGGATAAAAGAACTTTTAAAAAAATAATTAAGCATTATTTCAGTTAAAAAGATAATGCTATTGCTTGGGTAAATTAAAGAAAACCAGTGCTGTTGTTTAAGCAAACTTAGCTTCAGAGGTAAAGACAATTCAGTTCTAAATATTCTAGATGTCAGTGAACTGCAAACTCAGAATTGTTCAGAAAGACCAGGGGGACACCCCTGAAGTGTTTGCCTGTAACAGCTCTAGGAAAGCGCAGGCCCGTGTCTGGGGGAAGGCTCAGGGAAGCCAAGCACTGGCTCTGTCCCATCTCACTCACACCACTCACACTGCTGGAACTCAAGAGTCCCCTTACCTTCTCTCCCCTGGTCTTCGAGTCTTCCTTCTCCTTCTTTCTTGCCGCTGTGATAAACTCATTAAACAAGGCCTCTCGATCTTTCATCTTTTCAATTGCCTTGAACCTCGAGTCTTTAGCATGCTTGGCTGCAAATTCACTAAAAGTAGTTCTGCAACAAAATGGCAAGTGAACTCATTTGGCAGAGCTGTCTGGGCTGGGAGGCAGGTTCAGCAGGGAGGATTTCCTCTGCTGCAATATGTGCCAGAGCACAACTGACAAAAACCCAAAAGGCAAATCCTATGGTCTCACTACAGTTGCTCAACCAATGAACTCTATAAAAGGAGTCAGCACTCACACGAGAGGTGTTTGTCAGAGACTTACAAGGGTGGATTGGTTTGTTCAGATACAGCCACCTGCAGAAGGGGCAGGTGTAGAGAGAGACTACAGTGCAACCAAGGAGAAGAAATGGAAAAAAAAAATCTCAGTTGTCTACAAATCTCTTGTTTTCTTTTCTGTGGGTTAGCAGTTCAGCCACCAGTCTGTCCAGGTATTTCACAGCTGTGAAACCAAAAATCTCAGGTGCACTCAACTTGCAGCCAAACCATGCTAAGAGTTGACCAAGAAAAGCCAGCCTTTGACAGGAGTCCCCAGAGAACACTGGCTGTACCAGCTCTTCCCCCTGCAGCGACCACTGCAGAGCCTGAGCCTAAACCACGCAGGGCTGAAACCCCTTCAAACACCATGGGCAGAGGCAGCAACACTGGGCTTTCAACCCCTCATCCCACAGCGTTTCCCTGACTGTTCTCTCACCTCCAGGGCCAGATTCCAACCTGTGCAGTAGGTACATTACTGCCACTTACCTCGGAAAAAAATCACTACTGTGCTTTTTCCAAGCTCTGATGCAAATCTGGCCCCAAGAATACGTGAGACATTTATAATCATACGAATGTTTTCATCACAGCATGGAAATAATTAGACTTGGAAAATCCAGCCTACTGTTGCTGTAGGGTAAATTGAAACAAGAAGAGAATTTGGTAGCTTATTCAAAAGGATTAGAAAGTGAATGTACAGCTAGATCGAAGAACAAGAGCTGCTCAAGTGATGTGGAACACAAACTCTTGAGCATGTTGGACTGAGATAGATGATAAAAAACCAGTCTGGCACTCACAGAAGTACAGCAATATCTTTAGACAAACACTGAAACCAGAAGACAAAGGATAAGATTAAACAAGACAGTATTTCAGCTGGAATTCTCTTTCCCACCCCAGCCCGTAATCAGGTAAAGAATCAGTCCCGACACGACACACTGAAGATATGCTGAGAGCTGAGGATACTAAAGCTAACATAACTGTTTCTAAAGGCATTTCCAGGCCTCCAGTTTTCCAGCCTACTACTGAGTTGTTAGTCAGCTCTGAAGCAATTTAAAAGTTACCACAGCACTGTCTCCGAATTTCCAAAATGAGCCCCTGGAAAAAACTGAGCTGAAGTGAAACAAATGAGCTGTTATTTCACTGGAAAAGAAATAATGGCAGATGAGCCAAGAGATGCTGAAAGAGGAGGCTTTGGAGCTTATCTGGTGACATAAGCATGTATCTCGTGGCCTCTGTGTGCGGAAGCTGTGAAACAAACAACGCAGCAGTGAAATCTTGAACGCGCGTTCACTGTCATCCCTCGCTCTAACTGCTGCCCGCGGTCAGAATCTGAGACCAGTGGAATCAGTGCTGTATTAAAGCAACCACAACATTTTATCATATCATCATTGACATAGCTTGCAAGGAGAAAAACATCCCTTCAGCCCCCTCCAAACCCAAGAAACCTCTCTAGTACTTCTCAAAGACTTATTAAGAGGAAATGGGGTTATTAAAGAAACTTGTGGTGGATCTGAGGCCTTTCTCACAGTCCAGGCACCATGCTGGGGATTTCTTCAACTTGAAATACGTAAATCACAAGTTCTATTATTTAATGGATTAGATGAATACAAGCACAAAAGGAAGATTTCAACAATATCTCATGATTTTTCTCTTCTTTGCTCATCTTGAACAAGGTTAATCAACCTAATGCTACCCAACACACTGCATCCTAGTAGAGCTTATGCACATGAACCACAAAGAAACTCCTACCTTGGGTTAATCTTTGCTTCTTCCATCATTTTCTTGAAATCCTCCTTGGCCTGCATTATTTTATTTTTCTTCTCCTTGCGCTCTTCCTCTGCTCGGGTTTTCACATACTGATCAAACACCTACAGAAACACCAGTCACTCACAGCAAACACACAAGGGACACACGGAAGCTAGAGGGATAAGGGAGGGGAAAACCCCATTTCTTTCCTTCTCTCTTGTTTCCTTTCCTCTCACCACAGAATCAACAGAGAGGAGGCAGAAATCTTAGAGACACTTTGCATTTCAATGTGGAAATGATCCACACTGCCGCACATGCAGGGTGCTGTACCTAACACACCATCTGAGACCTGGGAAGAAGTTCCTTACACATTCCAGTTAACATTTTCCTGGGTCCCATGTTTCAGACACTTCCCATGTTCTTGAAGCTTTCCGTTTCCCTACATTCACTTGAAGAAAAGCTGCTGAAGTGAGAACTTGCTTAACAACAAAAACACACTTTAGGTTTCCCCCCAATCATTTTTAAAAAAGAAAACAGCCAGATTACTTATTATGCCAATACTCTGACAAGATACTGATGCTCTATTTTATTCAGGTTTCAGCAGTGCTCTGTAGACATCAAACTTCCACTGTGTTAAAATATGAGACCTTCCAACCACAGGAAATAAAGCGACTATCAACACTTTCCCTTGCTGGTTTCTTCCATTTCCAAGCAAATCCTAATCATGACAAAAATCCCTTGCAGCACTGATTAGTCTAAAAGGTATGCAGAAACAAAGACTGAGGATTCAGATAAACCTGTAGTAGCTACATCTGCATGGGAAGTGCATTTAACTTTTTTACCTGTTTCCTTTCTTTTGGGTTGAGCAGCAAGTAACGAGGATCAAACACGATCTTGTGCAGCTCTTTCTCCCACGTTGAAAAGGCAGAGACCTTTAATTAAATGAAGATGAATATACAAATTACACAGGAGTTGTACAGTTTTCCTTGAAAGCATGAAGATATGATGAAAAGAGGGAACCAAACTCATCCTGGAGTTTTCATCACTAATGTATGACAGAGGCTGTCATAGAAAGTTTCAACATTAATTTCTTCTGAAAACTTCTAAAGGATAATACACACTTATTTACTACTGTTGTGTAACAATTATAACATGTACATCAAAACAAAGCCTTGAGAAGCTGTGTTCCACAGGCACTTGGAACCACTTCCATTTTTTAGTTACTATCCAAGTTTATATTCAACTGGTCTAATTCATCAAAATTGATTGGCATCAAGTAGATTTCTTTAGTTAATCGCAAGCAAAATGTCTCTCATTTAAGGATAAAAGTGTACAGACTAGACTGGAAGTTGCTGCTTTTCTCAGTAGGAACATTTCAAAAACCACTAAGGATGCATCCAGTTAGTGTGTCCTATTCATCTTCAATGGCAATTTCCACCTAGTTAATTATTTGATTCAGGGAAAAAAATGGGGGAGAGAATTTATCTGTCCTGACCCCGTCATTTCAGCTACATAGAAATCCAAGCTTTGCTGCAATTTTAAGTTTCTTTGAAATCTGGAGTCTTGTACCAAGATTGATCAGAGGAGGGATGAGATTGTTTCTGTACACAAAGTGTCACAGGTTTGGAATTCGCCAAGAACTGAGAGCTCTGCATGCACCCTGCCTCTCCCTCCTCACACACACACAGAGCTCTGATCTGAACCTCCCTCTCTCCCTCCTCACACACAGCAGTTTCTGACCCCTCTTTCCAGCAGCATGTCCTTGAACTGCTTCATCCGAGCCTCCAGCGGGACGATGGCTCTCTCTCGAGCAGCTTTAATCTCAGCCTCCATAGCAGCCTCCTTCTCGGAATCAATGTCTTTGATATCATCTTTCCTTTAAAAAACACCAAACAAAGTGTAAGGTGAAAAGAAAAATACCAGCCCGGGAGGACAGGGTAGAAATCACTGATCACAGCTCCCTCAGAACAGGCTCACAATCCATGAAAGCCATTCTCAGAGGTGGACATGAATGCTTTCCCACCCAGAGCTCAGCAGGCATTCCAAGTAACTTCAGTGCCAACAGATGGCTTCAAAGCAATCAGCACAGACTGGCTGTATTCAAAGGTTTTACCATACATGCAGTAGATTTTACATCAACAGCACTGATTTTCCAGCCTTCTGTTCTGGGCCACAAGGCACTAAGGGAGTTTGTGCAGGTTGGGAACACCTCATGACCACGACACCAAGAACGCTGAGACACAGGCGAGACTCGCTCAGCAAAAAGCTTCTGGAGAAGTGTGCTGATTTAGCTTTACTAAGAGCAAATGCACTTCACCCCAAACAAACCCCAGCCCTTACTGCTAACAGCTCCATGATCCTCCCTAAGGTGACACAACCACAAATGATACGGTAAAACCACTTTAAAAACAGCATGTGTATCTCATATACCACTTCCAAAAGGCAAACCAGACCAAAAGACATAAGCCAAACTTGTAAACATTTGTAACAGAGTGAAAATAGAGGAACCATTATGAAAATCTAGGTGGCAGGATATTGTGCCCAGAAATCAACAAACAACAGAAGCAAGCTATTTAAGACACGCTACACTTTAAATATTCTTTGGATTCACCAACTTGCACCATTTATTTCCATTTCAAATGGCTTCCAAAACATATGCTATTTCCTCTCTGCACGGGTTTCAGCTATCTTGGGAAAATATCAAATACCAGGAGCAGAAAGACTCTTCTCACCAACCCTGTCCGTTCCCACTCTACTCTGCTGGACACAAATACATGGCTCGAGTAGCAAACTTCAGTTTTTTTACCTACACAGATGCCTTGGTATTGAAATACCAAAAACTTACTTGCGCTTTTTTATTTTAATAGGCTCATCTTCATTTGCTTCCTCTGCAGCTTCATGCTCTTCTCTAACTGTAACAGATTTCAATAAGACTTTAGATTTTATATTGATGAAAATGTTTAAACTTATGAGTGAAACCTCATGCACAAACCAAGGACAACGTGCAGCAATTGTGTTCTGACAAAGGGAGAAGATATCTGGTTCTCAGCCACTCTCAGAGTAACACTGGGAATTTGGGGATAGGACCCCAGGACTTTAGCCAACTTGAAATTTAAGGAGTTCTTGTTTTTAGGGGAAGACTAGTGAAGCACAGTTGGATCTACCTGATTACCTGCACTTTGCTCTCCTCCAACTACAAAGCCAACATGTCATCCCAGGACCATTTCCTAGAACTCAGGCCAGAGAGAAATCTCATCTCAGCAGCCCTTTGAACGTTCTCTCTCGGCAGCTGTTTTCAAACTCTGTTCCAACTGGTGATCTCAAAGCTGACTCCTCTTCTACGAGAGCCAGTTTGTAGATTATGATTAATCTCTTCTGGTCTCTTTCTTATAAAATAAATATAATCCCTTTTTTTCAGTTAGTAAAAACTGTGGCGTTATCTACCTGTTGGCATTTAGCAGAACAATGAACCTTATTAGGGTTATCTACTTTCTTCAGTGGGCTATCTTTTCCCCAAAGGACTCTGCACTCCACATTTATACACCTTTTCAGTATGTCCTTACATTTCTGTCACTTATTTAAACGTTACGAGCTTCGGAAAGCAAAGCGGTTAAGTTATATTTATGCTTCCTAAGAAGGCAATAAGATTGCTCTTACTGAGTTTCTTTCCTTCTTCCATTCCCTTTTTGTGAGGAGGTTCTTGAATAATTTTGTCCACGTCAGCCCTTCCGATGAGGTCGTCGGGGCGGTCCCACATGGACAGGCGGGTGGTGGGGTTGTAGAAGAACACGCGCTCGTCCCCCGTCCACACCACGCACCTGGGAGGGGAAGGAAGGCCGGGGTTACCCTCCCTCACCGGGCACCCGCCGTCAGAGAGCCGGGCACAGCGGCCAGACACTGCTCCTGCGCAGCGGGGACCCTGCGCCGCGCCCCTCTCTGCTGCCAGATTTGAAAACACGGCCTTGAAAACGGAAATGGCAGAAATGCGGCGCGCGAAGAACACGCTCCCCACGCGCTGCCGCCGTGCCACCCCCCAGCCAGGGCCGTGCCAGGGCCAGGCCAGCTGTCACCTACCACGGGGTGCCCGGAATGGGGGTGGTGGCCACCGGCTTGGCCTTCTGAGCTGCCTTCTCTTCCTCTGTCATTTCTTCCTCTTTCGGCTCCTCAAGGAAAAAACAGGTCTGATGATCAGGCAAGGACAGCTGGCTAATTGTTTATTACACAGTAACCAACTTGTTTTACTGAAACCCTGACAAGCAGCTCACAGTGACACCTCATCTGTGCCTAGAGCACAAGCACTGGGATTGCAACAGCAGCTCCTACTCCAAAATCTCAATCCAAAACCTCTATGCATTTAATTGACTTTTGACTTCAGCAAAACCTTATTTAAATGAATCTGAAACTTTACTGCATGAATCCTGGAAATCCAGGAGGGCCTGGATACGGGTGTATTTGCTGGGTGTATTTGCCGACAAAGCAAATTTCATGCATTCATAAAATTAGTTTATTTCATCATGAGACGCACAGTATGAAACAGTGAAAACCTGAAACAGCCACTGTAGTAGAAATCAGCAAACTGGTAAATACGTCAGAAATAAACAAGGTGGAGTGGCGGCAAAACCCAGCAACTGAATTCTGTGTTTTCGCCTACTAAACTACATTGACATTCACAGAAATCAGGAAAAAAGTTTTAATTTTTATTTAAAATAGCATCCCTTAGCATCCTCAAAAGCTATGCTGTTCAGCACAGAAAAATGCCTCCAAAAGGAAAGGTTACTTCTGGTTGCTGAAAACACTACAGCCCTTCTAGGACATGTGCTCCAAACAGCCTAAATTTAGCAGTTACAGCACAGGGGGAACACGTGAGCTTTGTGTCAAACTGCTCAAAATAATGAAGCAAAGAAATAAGAGAAAAAGCTATTCAATATTTCAAACATTCAGGACAAGTTGCATTTTCTGAGTACCATAAAATCAGTGAGAGAACACCACACCTGTGTAATAAGCTAACCTCTCTCCCTTGCTCTCACTAACTTCTTAACTGATGTATTATGTATGTTTCTTTTGAATGCTCCTTTTTCCTTATGTAAAAAATTAACAAAAGAAAGAAAGATCTGAGTCCAAAAAAAAGGAGGCTTTCAAATCACCTCAGGAATTTAAGGACTTGAATTAATAACCATGGCTCCTGCCAGCCTGCCTGGGCTAAGATGCAGCCACAGCTGAGGGATATGAGACTTCAGACTGGCTTTTGGGTTCAAAGTCTTTTACCTCTTTTATCAGCTCTTTTATAGGCTCTTCTTTAGACTCTTCTTCTTCTGTCTCCATTGGTAAAGGCTCCTCCGAGGGTTCTTTAATTGGCTCTTTGACCTTCTCTTCCATTTTTTCTAAATAAAGATAACAGTCTTCTTGAGTATTATTAAGGAACCACTACAGAACCACAACAAATCTCTTTTTATCGGTGTAATTTTCCAAATACAACACCAACCTAAAGCTTCTTTTCAGTTTCTTCTAATCACTCTCTGTGTCTCTTGGGCTTTACAGTGTCTGCTTATAAAGTCATAGTTATCTCCTGTGCCAAGATCTACTTGGTATTGGAAAATTAAATATTGTGAGGTAGCTATCACACTAAAAGGCTGACTGAAGGGTACTGACAGAAATGCTAAACCAGTAATAATTTTTGACCAACAGTGAAACACTGAAGACCACTTTCACATTTTAAATGCTGTGGACCAAAAAAAAAAAAAGCAGAGACAATGCAGAACCACCTGGGAATTTCTCTGCACTCATTTACAAAAAGTATAAAACATATGATCTTGCTGTCTTAAATACTTTTATCTCATTAAAAAGACATATTATTTAACCTGATTTATTAAGATAGGCATTAACTGAACCAACAGTGTAAGTGTCCTGCATTTTTCTAAACACAGACTTCTTGTAACTAAAAATCCAGGAGACAATAAAACACACAACACTAAAATAAAACACTATTTGGATTTGCTTTCTTAAAAGACTTTATGAACTGAGTAAGAGCCACAGGATTTTTCCCCTTCCTCCTTATTTACGATACAAGAGCAGTTTTTCTCCCATATAACACCACCCACAGATCTAATGTGCATTTACATTAGACACAATGTAGGGATGTGGACAGGGGGAGGCGACATTCTTTTACTTCATACTTCAAATTTACATTTAGCTTTTCAAGGTCTGAAATTCAGCACGATGATTTTCATTTTTTCCTCGTCTACAGCCCTTAGTAGGACTGACCTTTCCCCTCAATCCCCTTCACTTTCTGTCTGCAACTGGAACCTTCTCCAGCACGTGGGCCGGGGAGGTACTCGCTTTCTACTGGCCCAGGAACGTGCATTTACCCTGGGCACAGCATTTGGAAGCAACTCTCGAACCAAGCCCTCTTACAGTACAGCAACTTCCAGGCTGAAGAGCAGCTCACGGGGATCCTTGTAATCAGAGCTTCAAAAGGTTCCTCAGGGAGATCAGGGATTAGGGACACTCCCGCCTGCACTTTCAAGCACAACCGCTGACGGACCGAGCCGTGCTAAAAAACCGTAGGGAAAAACCCCCGGTACCTTTCTCCTTCAGCTCCTGGGGCTTTTCCCACGTGGACTCCAGAGTCCTGTTGTTGTAGTAGTAGGTCTTCCCGTCGGCAGTTTTGTACTCTGTCCACTCGGAGACGGCGGCGGCTCCGGCCAGCGAGGCCGGCGAGGCGGCGATGGCCACCTGCGGGTGGATCATGGGCACGATGGGGGGAGCCATGCCCGGCAGCACTCCTGCCAAGGGAAAGCACAGGCACAGCACGGTGAGCGGCGGCAGGGCCGGGGAGCCGCGCCCCGCGCCGCTGACCCCGCTCGCACACAGCCAGCCCGCAGGCACCAGCGGGAGGATCGCTTTCAAAGTTCAACGGGAACGCGAGGCACTGCCGCCGGATTGCCCTCCTGTGCTCTGCAATCGCTCATGCCCCTTCCCAGGAAAACCGGATCTGAATTAATTTGTGTCATTCTGCAAAGCACGAAGCTTGCTGGCTTTTAGGCATTCGTTCTACTATTTTAAAATTAGGTTCTCTATTTATTAGAAAAGTCTTTATCAGATGCCTGCAGCAAAAAATTGGGGTTAAGTCTACTCCACTGCTTAATTATGCTGCCATCATATGAGATATTCCTATTGCTCTTAAAAAAGGCAAGAGTAGATTGAATCTGAGCCACTGAACATAGAACAGAACTCTGATAAATCTTAAATACTGGCATTAATTCAGAGCCTTGGATAAAACCTGGTGAGAATAAAACGGTGTCAGATTGTTGGGTTTGTTTAGTACTGCGAACTGATTGAAAAAAAAACATTTTATTGAAATCCTAAAGCAAAATGGCAAGTAAATACCCAAAGATAGGAAAGCCAGAATGCTGCAGTATCCTATTATCTCTCCACTCATCCCAACAAACTGAGTATAATGAACAGATTTGGAATGACAAATTCTAGAACAACCAATTGGATAGGGTTGGAACTTCAAGATCATAAATTTGAGCCTTTAACGTTGAAAAAGTCTCATTTTAAACAACGCAAATCACACATTACACACTGCCGTAACGTGTTCTCAGAGAGTGACTGTTCATAAATCCACAAGTGAAATACGAAAGCTCACGCTCAGACGCACAGACACGCACACAACATGCGAGCACAGCCAGCCACTGCACATGTGGAGCAAGAAAACAAAAATCCACACAGGAAACTAGGAACTAAGTATGGGCATGAGAGTCACAGTCATTACAGAACTCAATGGTTACAGAAAACTGTACGGGAGTTTGGGTACAGAATAAGCTGACACTAACAGTTATTTGGGGAAGTTATCTCCTGACCAAATATGATACTTCATTTATACTGGTTCTGAAAATAAAGTATATGTAATCATTCAAGTGGGGAAGCAAATAAAGAAATAAAAGAAACAACCACATTCACTACCATGCCAACTTACAGACAAAACGAACTAGGATGGGTTTGGAAATTACCGGTCTTGGTGGTAGCGACTGTCTTTACATACGGGCAGCTGACTATTTGCATCATTGCTACACCTGCAAAACGGATAGGAAGCATGTTGGAAAGCTGCCATGGGACGTCAGCTACCACGGGGTGCTACGGACTCCCTGCCACAATTTGGAATGCCATTTGCAGCTGGCACAGAAGAAGCCTTCCAGCAAGAAAACGTGAATTACTTTTGCTCCAACATTTTATGCCAGATCAAATATAAAACTACTTTTAAGCTGCAGCAGTGGTCTCTGCCTATGTTAAACCAGCTGCTTAGCAAGTTATTGGGATGTCATTAAAAAGAAAAAACATACTTGAAGGAAGACTCAGGGGTTTAAGTTCACCAAGGGGCGATGCAGTTCCCCTTGTAGGGCAGCACCACAGGAAAACATCCCTCTACGGGGGCTGCTTGCAGAGCAGCCTCTGCTGGGACACACCTGCGGGGAGCAGCAGCACAGGCTCACAGGCTTTGAGCTTCCCAGTCTGCTGCTGCAGTTAAGAGAGCAGAGCGAGGGTAGAAGGAAGGTCTGAACCAGTCAGAGCAGCAAAGCAGGGCAGGGTGGACAGCCAAGTGCAACCCAGAGGGAAAGCTGAGGGGATAGGGGCCATTACAGCAGGGCTGGAGGAGAAGGAAAGGGGCCAAAAGAAATCAAAGCAATGAAGCTGCAGACAGAGGTACACAAAGCTGCACTGGGTCAGGGGCATTTTCTTTATTTTTCATTATCAAGAATGGCATGAGCTGAAAATGCTTTGAAAGCCAAAACTCGCCCTGGAAGAGGTGGCACCATGCACTGGTCTGCTCTACAGCTCAGTAAGAAGTGATACAAAAAGGCATAAAAAGGCGAGCAGCTCATCCTCTTGGATCAGCTCTAAATCCGTGGGAAATCAGACAAGGCTGAGGGGAATGCACTTCCAAAACCTCCATTTTGGGTGTAGAGGGCAAGGAGAGAAGTGCTCTCTGGCTGGTCGGGTCTAGATGCTCAGAAACTGAAACACTTCCCTTCGTAAGGTCAAATTCATCAAGTGAGGTGGGAAATGCTCCAGTGGAAAGTGAAATTAAACCCCTGTTTAAAACCAAAGTAGTTTTTGGATCTGCTCATTAGAGATTTAGTATGCAAAGCATACATAAATACTGCCAATTTATTTGAAAATAAATTTGTGAGAAGACAGAATTGTAATGTTTTCTAAAAATAATTTCAATTAGAGAATTGCAACTAGTTTTATTTTTAAAAGTATTGAATTGAGACATAAAAACATTGAGTCAAACAGCACTGATTGAAGTGTTTGTCTAAACTGGAAGGGTGGTCGCATTACGTACTTGGCAATGGATCTGAAAATTCGTTTTGTTAAGGAAGTTACAGCATGTCTCCAACGTGAGTCGTACAAAAAACACTACCTGGGGATCGCTGGAGTTAGGGATGCTGCAGCACAATTAGACTGAGCAAACACCCAAGCTGTTTCTGCTGCCAAGGTCATTCCCAAACATAAAACTGACTTAAAACATAGGAATTGAGAGAAAGCAGACTTACTTTTTAAGATCTGAGATTATGAGATAACACTAACCAACTCTTCCATTCCTCCTTCTTAGTACAGTTTAACACAGAGATTAACTGTGAAATCACTTGACAGTGGTACTGTTCAGCTCTGTCCCTGTAGCTTCCATCTTCAGGCTGATATCGTACCTGGTGCTGAAAGCCCCAAACATCTACAGCCTAACCTTCATAAGACCTTCTGACTTCTCTTCTGTTTCTTGTTACTGAAAAATATTTTACAATTTTCCTTTTCTTTTACAATCTTTAGAAGCGATCAAACCAACTCAAGTCAGAATTAGCTGGAAGAAGCTGACAGATTTCATTCTGTAACTAAGCAAAGTGACAGATCAGAGCCACTAGTGGGAGCAGCACTGTGCTGCCAGGTGTCCCTCCCCACACGCTGTGGGTTCCACCCACGGCCCGGCTCACAGGGAGAACTGCTCAGAGCCAACACGGCTTACCAGGGAAAAAATCCTTTTCAAAAATGACTTTCAGGAGATTGAAGTTCCTATTCTGTCTTTGCTCCTGTATTGCCCTACTCCCAAAACACTTCAGTTGAGAGCTCACAATAAAGCCCAACCTGGGCATACATCCAGAATCTCCATTTCCACTGGCACTCCTCTCCACTGCTCTGACCATCCCATTTCACCCAACAGGTCACACTTGTGTCGATTATGTCCCCCACAGTGTGTAAGGACCCTTCATTCCATGCTGGTCCCTTGCTGGCAAGGTTAGAAATGGCAGTTGAGAGCATTCAGCCTTTAAGGCTTCACTGTTTGTACTATTCTTCCAAACCTCACCAGGAAACAGACTTCTTTCTCCTACCCTCTATTCATTTGTTGTTCAGCCTGGAATATCACGTTCAGAATAGTACTTGTTTCCTGGTTTAAACCAACGAGTACTACGCTGTGATTTCCTTTTCAGGCCAGTACAGATTAAAGTAGCTTTGCCCGGTTATTTTAGAACACGATTCCAAAAGCAGAGGCAGCTAAAAGCTGGTGCTCTCTCCTAGTCAGCACTTTAACTGCTCTCAGGCTTTTTTCTCCTATCACAGGAGTATTCTGAAGGGTTACTTTTCATCCATCCAATCCAGCGGGGAGCTGAGGGTGTCCCTACACATCCACTGGTGGCTGCACCAGCAGGACAGCAGGGAAGTCACCTCACTCAGCCGGCACCAAGAGTCACAAACACGAAGATGCAGCTCCGAGCTGCTTCTCTGTCTTTTTAAATCCACAACTAACTTGGATCCAATACCACTGCAATCTCCAACCTCCCTCTGCAACACATCATCATCAGTTCCTGGTGCATGCTAAGAGCTACTGTGCTCTGAAACACATCAATTTCGTATCAGAACAGAACTCAGCAGTCTCCATGCAAATGAAACGTGGTGTGTAAGTGCTAAGCATAATTAATGATCTCCTGAGAGCCCTTTGCAACAACTACAGACAGGGCGTCCAACATTCTGCCAGCATAAAATTCCTTCCTTAGGTATCTAAATATTTCATAAAAATTTAAGAAACTATGATATATCCAAAAGAAGTGTGCTGCCATTGAGGATTCCTTCTCTCTATTCTTTAAACCTAAAGCCTATGAATAACAACGCCCTGGCACCTGAAATGCCTCGTTATGGCCCTCAGGTCACCCCTCAACACTCAGCATCCTACCCAATGGCTGCAGCCTAAGAGAACTGGGAATGCCTGATTTCACTGGGGTCAGGATTTCCATGGTAATTCTTCCTGCTCATCCATGTCCTAGTGAATATTTATGCACAAGACTTAAGGTCTAAATCAAGTAAGTAGAAAAAAATTAAAGCAATATTACAATTAGTAAAATACAGTGCTCAATATTCTCATTTAAACATTTTATGTTTAAATGCAGCTGTTTTCTGCCAAGTATAGCAAAGAACTAGAAGTCTCTAAAGATATATATATATATATATTCTTTGTTAATTAAAAAGTCTGTCTGCTAACCCTGAATTCTTTCAGAGATACTCTGAGGAGAGGATCCAGGCAAGTTCTGTACACAGTGGACACATGAGTGCAAACAACTGACAACATGGACATGTAGCAGACAAGACAATTACAGTTTGCCAATTTACCTGGAAGTGGAATAGGCATGCCAGGAAGGGGGACACGAAATGGAGGTACCATTACTGGTGGAAAAGCAGGAATTGCTGCAGTTGGTTGAGGTACTGCATGAGGAACTGCAGGAGGCAATGTCTGTGGGACTGGCTGGGGTACAGTCTGCACAGGTGTAGCAGAAGGAGCAGAGGTTGAAACACTGACTGATGGTGTGGCAACTGAAACACCCGAACTCGGGGTCTGGTCTTGTGTGGTAGGTGCTGATAAAAAAACACAAAGAACACCTTGTATCTTAGACACTGCAATATACTGCTGCAAACATACTGGCGCTCTGTTTCCCGGTAAGTAGCAGCTATGCTCAGATATAACCAGCAGGAAGACACTCCTGGACAAAAAATAAGTTTGCCTTCTCTGGAACATGAAATATTCACAAAGAAAGTCAATTTCCAATTTCAATTTGTCCCATTCTTTCCACCGAACACAGTCTCTACAGCAGTAGCAGGGCTGTATCAAAGGACAAACACAAGCTGAAATTAGGTTCTATTCTGTTCAGAGAAACAGAAAGGGAACGTTACAGCAAATTTCCAATGGCAACGGGCTGTCCTTGTGTTACATGAACACAGGTTCTGCTTTTAACAGCAGCAGCAGGTGCATGACAGCAGTCTGCCTTAAACTATGCTGGGCTGCACCCCCAGAACAGGAAAATGTCCATAAAAATGTGTAAATGAGCAAGGAAAAGGAAAACACTTTTATTCCAGAGCTGCAAGAACTTTCTCGGTCTTCAGTGCCTCCCAGCAGGAAAACACAACTGGCATTCAGTTCTATAATCCTTGCAGCATGACTGGTTTCAATTTCAAATTGTTTTAATTTGGAGCAGTCTCATAGCACAGGTCAGCAGGAACTTGAGACAAGTCTGCTTAAACTTGTAAACTCACTCTGTAAGATTTGGTGCAGAGAAGGGAAAAACAAACCAAAAAGAGATAAAGAAACCACACCAATTTACAGCCATATTCCAATGGGCACACCGTGCATTTTCTATTACTACCAGAAACATTGCAAACAACATACCAGTATTAGCATATTTAAATAAAGATTTTTGATCTTTCGATAAGCGTTTCAGAAAGGGTGAAAGTTCTCAGCAGTGCCTAACACTCAGGGAAACAGAGCAGACAGTCAGTATGTGATTTTTAAGACCTAAGTCAAATCAGTACAAGGCAAGAATGAAGCTCAGCCAGAAGTCCCAGGGTTTTTTACAGGCCAAGTCTAAGAGTTACAAAATTATTTTAAATTATAAAATTTCATCACCTAGGCACAGACACCAACAGTAACAGTTCTTGAAAGCAAAGACAAAGTTTAGCAGATAGAACAGGCAGAAGTGGAACAGATTGTCAGCATTCATCATTAGAAAATCCAACTTCAGAGCAGGCTGTCCCAAAGCATGACTAGCTCTCCCCACCCGACACGGGTCAGGAGCTAACGTTTACCTCCCAGCTGACTCCTTACTCAGCACAACAACTAGAGCAGACCAGAGCTCAACACTGCAAATTAACACCACACCGACTTACCCTTCCAATTCAACAAAAGCCCTAAAACGCTTTCAGCGATACAAGTTCTCTGCTGCTCTCATGACACGTCCTCCTTCCAGCCTTAATCAAAGCAGAACTGGAGGGTCACCTAAACTTGATTCCCTTTCACAGATTCTGAAGTTCAGGGTAAATGGTGAGTTAATTCTGACTAGTCTAAGCTGTCACAGGGAAAAGATGAATTCCAGAGAATGTAACTGCACCCCCAGCAGCAGTTGAAGGGTTCACCTCCTGCACACTCCCTGGCCTGGCTCAGCACACAGAGTGCCCAGGGCCCCAGTGCCAGGCTCCTGCTCACCACCAGTGCTCTGTGGCCCTGCAGGGCCCAGGATGCTCTCGGAGCTGCTCCTTCCCTGCACACCTCGCTCTGGGCACTGGGACTGGCCTCGCCCGCTGTCTGCTCTCGACACACTCACAAGAGACCCACAGTGCTTAACACACACCTCTATCCATGAGCACTGAGGCACCTGCGCAGCACACACGTGCCAAAGTGCAATGCAAACCACACTGCTGTGTGCACAGCCACGCGTTTATCTGCATGCTGCATAAATTCAGTTCCCTTTCCCTAGCTGGAAAACCCCTACAAGCAAAGGCTCAGTCCACGGAAGCAGCAGTAATCTCCAACTATTATTCAAAGGCCATAAATGAACAAAAATGGCTCCAAGGACTTTCTTTTTCCTCTTTGTGAAACTCTAGAAAATAGGAACTGAGAAGGCTTAGGCAGAAGAATAATGCTAACAGAAATAACACAACAAAGAAGCTCTATTCTGTAATCAACCAGTGCTCACAGACCAGCAGCTCTGCGACCTGACCTACAGAAACACATGCCACGGAGAAAATTAGGAAACTGCTACAACTAAACTCCTACCTCAGATCAACGTTTCTTGTGAAACAAGAAAAACAATTTTAAAAACAATTTCGCTCTATCTATAGTCAAAAGAAAATAGACGTGTAACAGCTCTGAGATGATGTGATAACAGCAGAAGAAAAATATACAAAGACCTGCAGAATTCTTTGAGATTGGGGAGAAAAAGTTTGCATGCAAGGTTCTTCTGGACTGAACAGCGTACTTTAAATTCACACTCCATGCTGAAACAACTTCATCCCGAATACCCAGACTACTGCAGCAATTTCCCATGCGGCATCCCCACCACCTGCTCCCACCGCGGCAAGGCCTGAGCCGCCCCCAGGTACTCACTGGAGTTGGTCTGGGACACGGAGGTGGCCGTGGTGGTGGTGGAGGTGGTGGAGGACTGCGTGCTGGAGGAGGTGGATGGAGATGCTGCAGATGCGGGGCTGCTGGTGGTGGGGGTGGAGGCCCCCACGGCCTGGGCCTGGGCCGCCAGCATGGGCGTCAGCTCGGACTGCTGGATGACCTTGACGCCGTCCGGCTTGGTCCAGGCCGACTCGCGGGTGCGAGCGTTGTAGAAATAGACCTGCGGAGAGCGGCCGTCAGCGCGGCCCGGCGCGCCNCCAGATCTCCTCGGCTGGGGGCATTGCTGGTGTTCCCGGCGCGGAGACCGGCGGCATTCCTGGAGGGAACATCATACCAGGAGGTGGTGGCATGCTACCCATGGGAGGAGGCATAAATGGTGGTCTCTAAAGGCATATAATAACAATAATGATGATAATGATAACAACAAAATAATTTCAAGCAGTTTTCCTTTCTTAGAGAACCAACAGACACTACACCAGCAGTAAGGGCAGCTGTGCCAGGCTTGGAAACTTCTCTAACAATCCAAGGCTCCCGGCTCAGGGAATGTGCTTCCTGACAACCCCCCACCCACGGCACAACAGCTGAAGCCATCGCTTCACTTCTGAGATGCAAGCATCGAAGCACCTGAAAAAGGTAGCATGAACAGAAATGTGGTCAAAGAAAAGTCCAAAAGTCCTCTCCTGGAAAGGATAAAATATCTCAGTGCAAGGAAGAGAAAGAATGGAAGGGCTGCTCCCAAACAGCTGCTGCTCAGACATCCCCATCTGTGAACCAAACACCCCAGAAACTCAGTGACCCTCCCAGGAAAGAAATGTTAAAAAAAAAAAGTTACAAGTAAGCATCCAGTTTGTCAGCACAGCCGAGCAGTGGGCTTAATTAAAATCCATTACACACCTACATTTCCCACTAACTAAAATTCTAACTAGTGCAAAATAAAATAAAAATAAGATGAAATTACATGCTCATTATTGATGATAAGAAATGCTGGCCTGTGCTGCACACAGTTACCTGAAAGCCTGTTAATAACTCAACGTACATTCCGTCCTTTCATTTTACCCGTTTACTTGGGCCGTCTGAAACTCCCTATATGCAACAAGTACAGTGAACATTTCCCTGTAGGAACAGTTGACAAAACCCACGGAGTTCTTTAGCTTACTGTGCAAGCAGCTCCACGTGCCCTAACGATGCCCGTCCCTGCAGCTCCTGGTGAACGGCAGCCTGGCGCTGCCCAGGCCACCCCGTGCCCCAGGGAGGGGTGGCTCCGTGACAGGCTGCACACACGGGCTCCTCCCGCGCTGCCTCCCTGCGCCCACGACTGCAGCGGTACCCGGGCAGCTGCCAGCGCTGCCACGGCCTTGGCCTCTGTCCGGAGCTGATCCAGCCTTCTGCCCTAGGAGCGGTACTTTAAACTGCCCTGTGAATCCACATACCAAACTAGCAACAATTATTGGCACTGGATACTACTAAAAAAAGGAAGCCAAGAGGGCATGGGTGGCACTCTAAACAAACCAAACAGCCCTCAGTATCAGTCTGCCTTCTCTCCCTTGCTCCTCCCCAACAGCTCTTGCACCTGCTACACCATGAGCTTCCTCTTTCTTGCTCTTACAACCTGTATGGAGAATCAAGTGAGAAGAAGCCCACTGTGCCCCTGCTGGAGCTGCTTTCCCAAGCCCAGCAGTAAAATCCCGTGGGCACAGAGTGCCAGGCGAGCAGCCGGGGTCCTGGCCCATGCCGAGCCCTGCTCTGGGCACGGCTCCCCCCATCCTGGCCACGGGCCCTTCAGCATCACAGGTGCCCCTGCACTGTGGGCAGGGAGTGAAGCCCACCCTGAGCGTGGAGCAGAGCTCAGTGCCAGCACAGCCCGAGACACCCACGCAGGGCTGGCACTGCTGAGCAGAGCTCCCTGTGTCACAGCGAGGAGCAGCAGCACCTGCAGGGAAGACAAAGAGAGACCAGGGAGACACCCACAGCCAGCCCTGGGATCCCGGGTAGGCCTGGTTGGTTCTTCGAGCTGCAATTACAAACAGTGGATTTAATCCATTATGGACAGCACGTGGTACCATTCAGCTCCTCGGCCTGCCCACAGCCCACACGGCACTTACTCTGCCCTAATGGGAAGGCACCCCCAGAAAGCAATTAAATAACAGCACGGGGCAATTAAAACAATCCATTTCTCATTCACAACTGAAAACTGTTCAGGCCTCAGACAAAGGCCTTAAACCATCCATCGGTTCGGCAGCAGAGGAGCTGAGCAGAAGCTGTATTTGTACACCACAGGCATGCAGTGGGGTGTAACACCACACCCCAGCCCTGTGCTCTCATCTGCTATATCCTTCACCCATTTCAGTGGCCGTTCTCATACTATTTCCACAGAATCAATTACGTTGGGAAAGACCTCCCAGACCACCGAGTCCAACCCGTGCCCAGTCCCCTCCTTGTCGCTCAGCCTGAGCACGGAGTGCCGTGTCCCGTGGTTCCCTGGACACCTCCAGGAGTGGGGGCTCCAGCACCACCCTGAGCCTTTTTTCCAGGCTGCGCCCCCCTAGATCCCTCTAGGGACTGCTGCTCATCAGACCCGTGCTCCAGACTGCCCAGCTTCACTGCCCTTCTCTGGATACACTCCAGCACCTCCGCGCCCTTCCTAAAACTGAGGGGGCTCAGAACCGGACACTTCCATGTGTGAAAACAAGCCAAAAATGCCTAAATCCCATTTAGAGAACGCAGGACAACTCCTTACCTGTAGGTGCGGAGGCCCCATGGGCGGGGGGATCCCCCCCGGCGGCGGCATCGGGGG
>VWZN01011150.1:211823-239394 GCA_013396955.1 Regulus satrapa
TCGGGGCCAGAGAAAAGAAGCGGTACTGCTGCGGTGAAAAGGGCTCCTTTGGGAAACACGCACCGAGCCAAGACCGCAGGATCAGGGACCGGGTGGGGTTGAGGGGGCTCCGGGCGGGCAGCGGGGGAGCGGCTGCGGCGGGACGGGAGCGAGGGCGCAGCACCGCGGACAGCGCCGGGAGAGAGCCGGGAGAGAGCCGGGACAGCGCCGGGAGAGAGCCGGGAGAGAGCCGGGAGAGAGCCGGGAGAGAGCCGGGCTCTCCCGCCCCGCTCGCTCCTGTCCCGCTCCTGTCCCGCTCCCGTCCCGCTCCTGTCCCGCTCCTGTCCCGCTCCTGTCCCGCTCCCGTCCCGCCCGGGGCCGCCGCCGGGCCGGGGGCGAGCCGCCGGGCCGGGGGCGAGGGTAGCAGCTCCCTCCTACCGGGGGGAACCGGCGCGCTGTGGAGAAGCTGCCTGCCCTGATTTATGATAAAACATTTAAAGGAAATCATTTATATTTCAGAGGCCCTAAATAGCTGCATGAAAGTTTTATCTGGAGTGGCACCGCTTTAAAGGCGGCGCTGCTTGCTGGAAGTAATTAATAGAGAGATAAATTTCAGGGCTTTGTTTTGTTTTGGGCCTAACCCTCCCTTTGTTCGGTGCTGTTTGTTAACGCCGGTGAACAAGAAGATGCGGAGGGTGGGTGCCGAGCCCGATTAGCACTGGCTCGTCAGCGCCCGCCTCCCCGGCCCCGCTCCGAGGGTGTTCTCACAGCACTGGCAGCTTTTTCCCTCTCTGCTGTTGCTTCGTTCTCTCCCAAGCGAGCAGAAGCTGCCGGGACCCCGCACGCCCCTCCTGCCCTTGTGGCTGCCGCGACTTTCACCCCGCAGCGTCAGCCCCGGGCTGGTGAGCAGCTCGGGGGGCTGGAGGGCCCCTCTGCCAGCCCGGCCCGGGACGCCCCTCCTGCATCCCCACCCGCCCTGAGCACGCTCCTTCCTTCCCTCCGCGGCAGCCGGGCTGGCCAGCGCGCTGCTGAGCTCCCTCTCATTAATGCTGTAAAATATTGATGCTCCTGGCCCTGCCTGCTGCCGTTACACCTTACAGCCGCGGGAGAGGAGCCCAGAGGATAAACAATAACAAGTTAAAGGAGCCCAGATGGTTTGCCATCAGAAACTGTCTGCAGACTCAAAGGTGTCACTGCAATAGATTTCAGAGATCATTCACCTACTGGTAAATAATTAATGACATTTCTGGAAGAAAAAACCCAAACCCATACCCTGATGAAACATTGCTGGTGAGCCACTGAAAATCTGAAAGCAAAAGTCAGATTAAAAGCATGTGCTATTTTATCCTTTGTCACAGTTCATGGATTGTTATCTGTTTTCCTAATACATCAAAATATTCTGTTCTTATTTAGCTTTTAATTCAAAGCTCATCTCAGAGTGGTGTCAATAGGCTCTTTGTTTCATCGTATTAACTCAATTTAGTTTAAAAAATACACAGTCCATGCTGACCCAGGACTGGTGGGAAGTTTGAAATAAAACCATGAGTTATTTAATCCACAGTTCCTGCTGGTACCCTCTGTGCCATGGACTGGGAGCAGCACTCTGTGTTACAGCCACAAACAGAACTCACCTCTTCAAATGTTCCTCAGTGGCTGTTTAGAACAACCACAGTGTCCTGCACACCCAGCTCCTCTGGAGGAGCTCTGCAGCGTTTGCCCGTGTGCAGCTAAAGCACACCCAGCTCACACAGGGACACCTCCCTGATGGGCACAGCACCTCCACCCTTCTGCTCCTGCCTTGGGGGCTCTGCTCCCCTCCCCAGCTCACCTTGAGACCTGTCTTCACAGCAGGTCTGGAAAGGAAGTCCTGTTTCCAGGCCTGAGTCAAGATTTATGTGATAAAATATTTTCTGTTGTTAAATGCAGGCAGGTATCAAAATCATAAAATCGGGGTGGTTGGGTTGGAAAGGATCATCACTAGGCTTTGCTGAACCTCAGGAGCTTCCATGGGCGCGCTGCCTGAGCTATGTGTCTGGTCCATGTGGAGGAAGAGGACTAGAGCTGACCCTGGAAGGTTCCTCTGGGCCCCGAGCTTGCACAGCACATTTCCAGCACCCCAGAGTTGTGAGCCGTGCTGCGGGGGTATGGTTGTTCCACTGCACAATCTGATCGAGGAACTATCTCCAGTTACCCAGACAGTCAATTATTCATCAGCTAAATAGCCAAGCATCAATTACCTGGCCTGATTCTCTTATTCATTAAGGAGATTGAAGAACCCACCTTAACAGAGCAAAAAAAAGTTGCTAAGTTACAGGAGCAGCCTGTAAAGGAAAGGGCCTGGCTCTGAGGAAGTCTCTGAGTCTACAGAGGGTCCTCCGGAGCGCTTGCTGCTGCGGAGCCTGTTCCACGGCAGGTCTGGGAGCTTTGGCTTGGGGAGAGCAGCTCCGGGTCTGCCTGTGCCTTGTGCCCACCTGAAAGGGAGGGCCCAGGGCAGGACCCAGCCTCCGGGCAGTTTCCAGCACAGGTGGGGCTGGGATGGCAATTGTTTCAAAGAGCACAGCTGCCAGTGGCACCACAGCAAGGTCAGGCTGCCTCTGCAGACAGGAGCCCCTGCAGGTCCACACAGCGAGGGCCGCCCCACACAAACCCCAGCGAGAGCTCCAGAGGGGCCGAGCATTGGGCCAGCTGCTGAACCGCCTTCCAAGGAGGGGAAGGGAAGCCTCTGGGGTCTGTGCGTTGCTTCACATTAAATGAGAAGTGTTTTCTCTCCTCGCCTCTAATTAAACCCCAAGCAGAGTCTGCCGGCTGCAGAGGGCGAGCTCTGAGCGAGCAAAGCCTTGGGCTCGTCCTTGGCCTCAGGCGGTGGCACGGGCGGCTCCGCGGGCTGAGCCGTGTTTGTGGGTGCCAATCCCAGCACAAACACAAAAGCCTCCGGCGTTAGCAGAGCATTGGCCACACCGGAACACAAGAGGTGCCAAAGCTGTGCTGCAGCTTTGCCGTGCTGATGATGGGGCAGGACAAACAGCCTTGTCCAGCAGCAGCAGGTGGAAAGCTCATCAGCTCGGTTTTGGATTTTTCATAAAACAAGGTTTTGATTTGAGGTCCCAGGAAAACAGAAGACTGCTCTCCAGGGAGGGGCAGCCTTTACTCACTTGTAATGTACATGAATTATAGAATTTGTTAGTTGTACCATTCACTGAAATTAAATTGTAATAAAGGACACATCGGTCCTTGATCAGAACAAACTCTGCCTTTCCTGCCAGAGAGGATGGGAGCAATGAATGGGGCAGTGCTTTCCAGGGCTGGAACAGAACACTCAGCTGCCAGGCTGTGTTATATTTGCTGCCAGTTCTAGAAATACATCTAAATGCATCTAACAGGACTCTGCCACAAGAAGTTAATGAGGAACCAACATTAATTATTCATGCCCTGAAACAGTAGGTCTCCTAATGTTTTTGCTAATCAACAAGTGAAACAGCTGTATCTTTGTCAGGGCAATCCTGGGGGGACAGAACAACGCTGACAAGCTGGACTGCCCCCAAAGTCCCACCTTCTAACTCAGTGAAGTGTTCCCAGCCCAGCAAAGGTGCCAGAAGCGCGGGGGCACGAGCAGCCTTGGTCCTGCATTGCCCAGGAGCAGCGGCGCTGCCTCCTCCCAGCCTGCCCCTACCCAGGGAGGCCGACGGGAGCGTTTGGCCCAGAGTGGCCCAGAGGGAAGGTGCGGTCTGCTCCCAGAGCCAGGGAGAGCCCAGACTGTTCAGGGTCAGAGATAACTCCCCGTGGGTGCTGACACCAGCAGCTGTTCCAGGAGTCCCCTCACTCCCCTGCGACCCACAGGCAACCCAAAGTCACGCGCAGCAGCAAGAGGGAAGCGTGGATGGAAGCGTTGTCTGACAGAGCTTTTGCCACCAGAGAGCACACAGAGGTATGTGATGTTGAGTTGACTCCAAATAATTTTCACATGAATTACTAAAGAAATGTATAATTTATCAGTGTTTAAATAAATCACGGGCAGGAGTGCTTTAAGGTTGCAGGCTATAATTAACTCCCACGTCACGGAGCTGCTCCAGCAGCGCCATCCACGCGGCACCGTCGAGGCTCAGCGAGACGAGCACAGGAGGAATCCAGCTCCTAAAATGAGAAGGATGGACGGCAGCAGAGCGGCCAGCCCTGAGCTGGGGGCGGTCCAGGCTGGTCCCAGGGGCCGGGCCAGGCTCAGAGCAGCCCCGGCTCTGGGGAACTCCTGTCCCCGAGCACCCACAGCTGGCGCAGGGCCCCGAGCGCTGCTGGGGACGCTGCTGACCTGAGGGGTCACTGCCCTGCTCCTGCCAGGGGCCCCTCTGGGCCTGGGCACTCACCTCTACCCCAGCTGGAGGTACCAAGGGGCGACAGCTCCTCTCAGGGGCTTTATTTGGGCTGGTCTCTAGACCAGGTAAAATGTATTTTTGAGCTTCAAATCCAAGAGGTGTTTCTGAAGAAAACATGTTTTACAGATGCCATGAAAAAGTAGTGATCTTTTACATTTTTTTTTTTTTTTTGTGGGAAAAAGGAGGAAGCTCCAGGTGAAGGAGGAGGTACCTGGCAGCACGGCTCAAGAGGCCAGAGCCTGCCCCCCTGCCCCATTCTCCCTGTCAGGCTCCCTGCACCCAGCACCCCACAGGCATCAGCCTACCTGGGAATGCCAAGCAGCCACTGGAAATTGTCTGGGGAATGATCCTGGGGAGAGAGAGAAAAAAAGTGCTCTGATTTATACGTTTAGGTTTTGATCATCGCAGTTGTGAGTCTGTAGTGGGATAAAGTGGTGGAAACATCAAACTTATTTTTCCCTTTTGATCGCCCCTGGTGTCAGTGATCTCATCGGTGAAGGCCCAGACACGTTACACAATCTGCTCCAGAGGACAGAACTGGGTCCCCCGTTTCCAGGGATGAGCTAAAATTAGATTGCCGCCCTTGGGAACCCTCTCCAGAAGTTACTGCTCTATTCCATACAGCCCTGATGGGAGACAACAAAGAGATTCTTGCCCTGACAGTTACACCAACAATTTACCTTCATGTGACTGCTCCCTTCCAGTAATTCCTGTAGACATTTCCTCCCTTCAAGGGGCTCCTGGCAGGACTGTGGCCCATGGCTGTGGAAGAGCTGCCCCACCCTGCTGCTGCTGCTGTGTTCAGGGGACTCAGATCATGTCAGGAATGGCTGGGGAAAAAAAACCAAAACATCCAAAGCCTCCCACACACACACACAAACGCCTCTTTCCATTAAAATGAATTTTAATTGACTAGGAAGCAGCAAGTGCTTTGGTCAGGAAACCTTTCCTGCTCCATGTCAGGATGTGCTTCCTGCAGAATGAGGCTGGCTGGTGGCTGGGGGCAGGGAAAGGGGCTGGGGCAGATTCCAAACTCCTCTTTGAGGGGATGTCTCAAAGCCACAGGCCTGTCACGGAGAGGCTCTTCAGCAGCACAGAGGAGAAACGCAGGGTTTATGCCAGCCTCCAGCCCCGGGACACAGCAGGGACAGGGAGGGGCTGCAGGAGGAATAACAGGAGCAGGGGAAAGGGCCAAACACCAAGAACAAAGGTAGTAACAGAATAGATTGGCTTTCACCCCAATGTGCGAAGGAGGCAGAAGTGGCAGGGGTGTCCTGCCGGGATTTGTGTCCAACAGCCCAGAGCGCTGCAGACCGGCCAGACTGGGACCCCACCCCGGACTGTACAACTTCCTCCAGCTCCTGTTAAACCTTGACCCCCCCCCATGCCCTCCCCCGACTCTCCCCCANNACTGGACTCCCCCCACCCTATCTCCTCCCCCCCATCCATTTACCTGTCTTAACACATTCTGATCCGGAACACTGAAGCACTTGGAGTTCTCTCTCAGCTCTGACCTAAACCAAACCTTTACACACACACAAATCCCACTTCGCACACTCACTTGCCCCCAAAGAAGTGGTAATGCTCTTTTTCTGAGAGTTTTAATTTCTTTGAATGGTTCTCCTTCCAATTTATTTTAGTTAGAATTTTGTCTTTTCTAAATCTTGAACCATTCCATACTATAACTTTATTGCAAAAAAAAGTCAACATGCATCTTAGAAATTTGGCTTGTAATCAATAAAACAAACATTACATATATGAATTTTAATGTGTAAACAATTAGAAATTCAACAATAGCTGCTATTATCCTATTACACAAGTTCACAATCTGTAAAAACTATAGTACAAGGTTACTATACACCAAGAGGAGCTTTGTTCCTTTTCACATGATTTTGTTAAAACAGTGGTGCTTTCCTAAGCAGGTTTCAGATTGGAGGTGGTTTTTTTTAAATTTTGCTCGGGTTAATTCAGCACGGAAAGGAAGGGAATTCTTTGCACAGGGACTTCCTTTCCCCATCCCCTCCCCCTTCAGTTGTGTCCCCAGCTCAGGCTGGATCCTTGGCTGGGGCACACAGGCACCCCTGAGGGTTGTGTGGTGCCCAAGGTGCAGGTGGATTTCCCAGGAAAGCATCACCATGAAATGAACGCAGCTGTACTGCCCCGTGGCAACAGAACTCCACGCAGAACCACCCCCAGCCAGCCCAGCATGCCCGAAAATACAGGTGGGTGCCTCAGCGGTGGCAGCAGGCAGGCCAGCCTCACAGAGCTCTCCTCCTCCTCCAGCCCCTGCTGCCAGCTGTGGGCCCGGGCTGGGGGCACTGCCAGCCCCTGGGCAGCAGCCACCTTGGGGCTGGCACCTGGCACTCAGGCCAGCTGCCAGGGACACTGAGGGCAAGCAGCACGGAGCCCTGGGATGGCCCTTGCTCCTCGCCCCGGGACACAGCTGCCACCCCCGTGTCACGTTAGAGCTAAAACCATATGAAAAGGAATCCATTCTGTGTGTGTCAAAGGCTACTGCAATTTTTCTTACAGCTTAATTAATCCACTGTAATTTCATTTTCCAAATACAAAAATACAACAATTCTTATTGAAATCTATACGCCGGTAATTTTAGTACACAAAAAAGCAAAATATTTACAAAATTATACAGTTTAAGAAAAAGCTCTGTACAAAAAATATATAAATCCTTTTGATCCCTCTCTCCTTTTTGAAGTTGTCAGGACTTGGACATGTTTGCTGCAATGGACTTCGAGATACACGCTGTGCCACAGACATTAAAACCCCTAGAGGTGATGGGAGAAGAGCAAGACATTCTTGTAAGGTCATGGGGTGGGTTTCTCCTCCATTTCTTCATGCCTGGAATTTAGTCTCAGCATTAGCAGGACAGTCCTAGTTCTAGGAAGAGGAGAGGTTTGGACAGAGACAGAACCCTTCAGCTGAGAAGAAACAGGACATTATGCAAGTTGGATACCACAGCACAAGGACAGAGTGAGCAGGGCCGTGCCCAAGGGGGCTCAGCACCTGCCCCGGCCACACGCAGAGCCCCAGGCAGGCAAAGGTTTGGGAGACTGTCCCTCAGTCAGGAATTACTGGGGCCTACGCTGGCCATCATTCAAGAGACAAGAGCCCTGTGCAGGGACACGGTGCTGCTTTTGTGTAGAAATGCACAGAAAACGTACTGAGGAGTGGCCAGGGCAAGAGGGCAGCCGGGGAAGCTGCTGGGTGCCACAGAGCAGCCCCTGCTCCCGTGCCAGCCCTGCTGGGTGCAGCACAGCAGAGTGCACGGGACACGGCTGGGGCGCGAGGGACCCCAGCTGCAGCCCCTGAACACCCCGGGACACCCGAGCTGCCGCGGGGCCAGACCGAGCGGGACAGCCCAGTGCCGGGGGCCGAACCCGCCGCGCCCTGCGGCCCACAGGGCTCTGCTGGAAGGCAGCTGGGAACAGGGGGAGAGCTGCTCCTGCCCCGCACACAGGGGCCACGCAGCTGCTCTCGAGGAAGACTGGAACTCCTCCCACTCTCGCTCACAAACACTGAAACGCGATAAACAGCCTGACTTACACTGAGCCTTACACTGAAATGACAGCAGGAAATCAGGGAGTGAAAATCCACTCCACTGCGTGCCCCTGCTGATGTTTTCTGTGAAGCAGAATTTGGAGAAACAGTGAACTGGACAATGTTATAACAATATCCTGTTAAATTGTTTCTTCCACCTCCTCTGGCTAAAAGCACCACAACATAGAGACTGTGTGTGGCTGTCACACTTACTGAAGTAAATGATTTAAGAATTCAGCCACAAATAATTCCTAAAACATGAGACTCCACAGAAAATGAAATGCTCCCTTTTTTCAACGAGCAAATGAGGCCAGTTTTTCTTTCATAATATTTAATGAAAGTTTGTCTTTTCCCTAACCCGTAATATTGCTAAATAAAACCTGTAATGTCTTTTCAATTATAAACTAACAAACCAATCACATTATAAAAAACCCAAAAGAAGGTAATACAGGTGACACAAAAAGAGGACACGAAAATACTGATTTCCAACCCCCTCCCCCCCCTTTTTATCCTTCTTAAATAGAAAAAATCACCACCCTGGTGAGCTAGATAATCCTGTAAGAAGTTCCTGGGCCTTCGGCTAGCTCAGTCTCACAGCTCTGTGTCCCAAATGTTTTCATACCAAACTGCTCATGGTAAATCTTGTTGTTTGAAAAGAAAGTAAAGCTCTTTTTGGCTCATCAACTTCCTTAAATAAACATTTAAAAGATGTAGTTTGAACTATATTCCTAAAATTATACATTTTGAACATCAAGTTTCATCTTCTCCAAGAACGGGATTCATCCTCATCTTCATCATCATCGTCATCATCTTCGTGCAAAAATAAATCTGAGGTTTCAGTCTCCTGGAGGAAGAAAAAAAAGAACATTCAGACACCAGTTCCAAGCTGTGCCCAGGGACACAGCCCAGCTCACAGCACCAGCTGTACTGGTACCTGTCCAGTACCGTGTGTCCCACACTGGTACCCCAACAGCTGTAGGGGAAGAACAGCAGCCTCATGGCAGGAAAGAGAAAGAGAGCACAGCTTCAGAGGGAGCTGGAATCAACCACCACTCACCCTCTCCCAAACAAGGTTTCTGTTAAACACCACAACAAAATAACCTTTAAAAGCTTAAGGTGCTGCGGTGAATTACAGGAAAGAACACACAACTTCTCCTACAGTAGAGCACGAAGGTGAGGAGCAGAAGGCTTTGCAGCCTGCACATAGAGAACCCAAGGCTTGTTTGCATCACTGATGAATTAACAGCCCATCCAGTGTCTTTTTTTCCAATTTTCTCTGTTTTAAAACATGGGAAATGTACCTGACTACTCGAAACCAGTTTGGTTCCTGGGTTGTACAAACATCTTTTATGAAGCTTCTTCAGCACACAGGAAACCGCATCTTAAGAGCTCCCAGCTATTAGATTCCAGTAAGAATGATCAGGTTATTAAGAGATTTCCATACCTCTTCCTTGGACTCCTCTTCCTCGACTTCTGTGGACACAGAAGGTACCTTGGGTTTGTGCCATGAGATCTGCAGCCGTCGGTCCTTGAACCGGGATCCCTGGTTAGCAGCCTGAGCCGTGGTTAAACGCACACATTTTCAGAGACAGCATCACGTGAGGAGCTTGTAACATCAGCAACAAGCCAGACCCAGGGCATGTGGTACAGAAGCATGTTTGAAGAACTCAAACATATAAACCACAATCACCCATTTCAGCGTTCCAAGAGCAACTTCAGCCACACCCAAATCTGCCAAATCCTGCCCTGCCCCGGCACTGTGAGAGGATGAGCAGGGCTCTGACTCTCACTCTTATTTTAGATATGTAAAAAATATATCCGTGGTTCTACTTACATTCTCAGCTTCTGAGCGGGACTTAAAAGTTACAACAACACTTAATGGGGAATCCTCTTCTTGAAGATCTTCGATATCTCCAAATTTCTGTGAGGAAAAGTTCATTAGGACCGGAGCAATGTTCTCCTCCACCTCCACAATCGTGTGGTACAATTACAGTGTACTGAAGCGACACTGAAATCTGATTTTTTGGACAGAAAAGAGAGAGCCAGAAGACTCCCAGCTGCATCAGCCATCAGTATTGTAGCACTTGTATTTTTGGGCAAAAGCTCCGATTTATTGCTACTCTAAGAGGCGCTTCATTTTACGGCAGGAAAGGAAGTTATATTAATTTACAGGTGATACTTACAGAGAAGTGCTGTAGCAATTCATCCTTTTCCTCCTCCACGAAGCCCCCCACGGTGAGTGCCTTGGGCCGGTGATCCACCACCATGTGGTTGAGCATTCCCCGTCCTCTGCCCCCGCGGCCGCGGCCCCGGCCCCGGCCCGGGGCTGCCGCCGCCTTCCCTCGGCCAGCGGGCAGGATGCCTAAGCGGGCAGCCTGGGAGAGAGCACAGCCAGGCCCCGTCAGAGGATCTGCACCTGCAGCCTGCAGAAACTCAGCAGCGGCAGTGCAGAGCAGCTCACCTCCACTTGTAGCTGATTGAGCTTCTTCCGCAGCTCGGTGGTGTCCTCTCCAGAGGACAGTCTCTTGTGGAAGTCCAGCTCTGCATCCAACAGCTCCTTCTGTGCCTGGCAGAAAAAGAGGTGGGATGAGAAAGCAGAAGCAAAGGGCAGAACTGTAAGGCACACCTGTAATATTTCACTCCGCTCCAGCAGTACATTCATGTCGATGATACAGGTAGAACAGGACACAATAGCCATACTCCTCTCTAAACTCGGTTTTGTTTTCATTGCCTCTCTATGTGTGTGGTCGTCTCCCCCCAGTTTTTGAAGGACCAGGAATTCTCTGCTTTAGAACTGGAACAAGAATGAATGAGCTACAAGCAAAACTAGATCTTGGAGTTCCTTCAACCATGGCTTGTTTGCCCATGGTTATCACTCACGTTAAAATGCCACTTGCAAGTGTTTTGATCTAATGCTGCTGCATTTTTAAGACTTATTAATGGAAACAGTTACAAAAAACAAGCAGGCAAGTGTGTTGCACAATAAATACCTCTGTCTTGGACTTCAATTTGGATGGCGTGGAGGTTGTAGATGAAGTTTTTAATTCATCCTTTAACTGAGATATTTTTCCTGTTAGCTCTTTTAAAGTCTTCATAATTTCTGCTCTCTCTTCTGGTTTCATCCCCTTGTTTTTCTCCAGCTTGGATATCAACATCTATACAATAAAACAATAGGAACATAAAATTCCAGGAAAGCCAGCCCTGAACAGACACATATCTACAAAATCAGAATTTATTTACTAGCCATGTCCCAGACTTACCTTCTGGCATTCTATTTGTTTTTCTAACATCTCCTGCTTCTTTTTTCTCATATCTTGCTGGAGTTTCATTGCTTCCTGAGGAGGAGAGAAAGATCCTTTTCATCAGTAAAAAGCAGTCTAACATTATATGTACTCATAGTGACCATGTATGCACTCAAAGATCATATTGTCCTCTTCAAGCTATGGAATTGAAATCCACAACCAAAGTACTGTCTGCAAAAAGCACAAGCATGAAGTGCAGCTCATTCAATAAATAAAAAAAAAAAGAAATAAAATGCTACTTTCCTGCTGTAAGGTACTTTACAAACATTTTGCCTCTTTTAGACACCTCTAAAGAAAGGTACTGTCATGCAAGTGTCTCATCATATCTGCAGAGATTAAACGCAGAAAACCCAACATGGCCAAGCGTGCCGAGTAAGTCACCCCAAAAGGACACTCCACACATGATCACCCCAATCAATGGGTGCTTGCAAGACCCCCATAGCAATGGCCAACTCCACACCCACACAAAAAGCTGTAGAGGAGTGGCTGAGGTTTCAGGTGCCCTTCAAACCTTGTGTTTAAAGCACTCTGCTCCTTACACTGTCAGGCAGCCATCAAGCATTAAGTACCTGTTTTTTCTTAAGGGCTTCTTGCATGTCGTGAGGTTTAGACCCTGCACCAGACTTCAGTGTTGTCTTCAAGTTTGGAGAACTGTAAACCATTTTTGAGTGGCTTGTAGGAAATACCTGAAATGGTAAAGAACACACCGTAAAATAAGGAATATTTTAAAGTGACCGTGATATACCAGCTGGGAACTTCAGCTGATCATGGTCCTGGAAACACCAACTCAGATGTGCAGATTTGTGCAGGCGGGCAGAAAGACCAGGGCAATTAAAACACATCGATAAGAACATTAGTCCAGTTAAAAGGATTTCTGAAAAAAACAGTCTTTCCTTCTCCATGGCAGACTCCCTCTGCATCCCTGTTCCCAGCAGGACACCACGGAAGGTGATGATCTGCACTCGCCTTAGTTTCAGCTCGGCAGTCACAGCCCAACATCCCACTTTCTGATCAAGTCAGGCAGCAAAAGCCACTCCATGCTTCCTTCCTTAAAAGGACTTCCCCGTGGCCCAGAACACACGCTGCACTCTGGTATCAGTGTGAATTGAACAGGCTTAAATTCTGGGTACAAATACTCTCTAAGCTTCTAGCACAGCTGCTAAAGCACAGCATAAGCTCAACAATTACTGGGAGAGCCGTTACACTGGTCAACAAAAGGCTGGTCTCACACACAGGTTGGCAGATTTGTTTACAATCAAGCACTAAAAATATTTTATGCTACTGAAAACACTGATATTGTTGCAGTAGATAGTTCCTAAAATCATTGTCCCTATTCCATAGAAATACGGAATGAATGTCGCTGATGAAACGAGGAAGAAGTGACTGACTGTGGCTGCATGAAACACTACTGAAAAGGAACAGAACCAAGTGGGAACAATTCACCAGTTCTCTTTGCCTGTTCCCTCCTGGCTGCCAAACCAAAACTGCACCCAAGAGCATGACCATGGTCCGCTCTCAACATACCTGAGACTCCTCCACCCCCGTCCCGGGCTGGCTGAGCTCAGGCTGGCTCCCACCCGCTGCTCCAAGGCGCCTTTTCACTGGGACTTTGTTAAGGACGTAGGCACCAGATGCCAGGGGTTTGTTCATCACCTGTATCCACAGATTTGAAAACAGCAAGGTTAGACAGTTTGCTTTTGTGCGGCAGCAGCCGCTCGGGAAGGCGGCTGGGCGCCCGGCAGTACCTTGGCCAGGCTGCTGTGCACGGTCACGGCGGGCGGCGCGGCCAGGGCCTGCTGCTGCAGGTGCTGCAGGGCCTGCGGGCTGGGCGGCGGCTGCTGCTGCTGCTGCTGCAGCAACGGGGGCTGCTGCTCGCTCTCCCTGTGCCACAGCACCCGGATAAACCGATTGCTCAGCACCGCCTCCGTGCTGGAGATCGCCTTCCTCGCCTCGTCGTTACTCAGGTACTGAATGAGAGCAGCCTCAGGATCGTTCTGGAAAGCAACCTAAAGCAAAAGTTCACAAATGCATTATTTCTCAAGGAAGAAAACATTTCAGTCATTTGCCAACCCACTACAAACGATGTGCAGTGATGAGTTGGGTATCCCATGTATAACCAGCTCAAACCTGGTATGACATTCTGCGTAATTAAAGCAAAGTAGCTTTTGGCAAACATTACATGGCCTTGCAGCAAAGTCTCTATACATTCAAATGAATGAATGAATGAATGAATAAGATTCCTTCACCAACAGCATCACATATTCAGAGCACTGAGCAGTGGCCTGGGGTATGTCTGGTACCACTGGCACTGACCCATTGCTCCTTGTCCCAGCACCATGACGCGCTGCCTGAGGGTGCACAGTGCAAAGCCTCATCACACCCTCAATGCAGCAGCATCTCAAAGTCTTGAATAAGCATCTGTTTCCCTAAAAGTTACTATCACAGCAATAAAGACAGGTATCTTGGACTTTCTAGTGTAGTGATTGAGATAGCATGTTTGAAATGCATAATTTCATTAAAGATGCACAGAAAGCACTTTGGGCTAAAACAAAGTTATCAAGCAATACAGACTTCCCAGGTATCTCTCTCTTATTTAGACCTTTAACTGAGGAACTTGAAAGGCAACCATTTTGTCTAGAAAAACAAATGGAAATTAAATGCTACATTAACTACTATTTCTTAAGTGCTTTTCCTGTTTTTCACAGGGTAAAGACACTCCTGTGTTGGAGCCAGTTCTAGGACACCAAGTGGTAACAAATTGATGAAGACTCTTCTGTAACATCCTTGTAAAAATCCTGACCATCAAATAACATTAAGATTATCATACAAGACAAACTCCCAGATCATCTGTTTAAAAGTTATACAGAAGTTGCTCAAAAACCTGAGCTGGTTTAGACACTGTTAAACCTGCCAGCCTTTCAAATATAATTAGGCGTCATGAAGGCAGAAGCCAATATGTTTTGTAGAATTAAGATAATATGCAGTAGACCAAGAAAAGGTTTCTCTGAATTTGATCACCTCCTCTCTCAATTTGTCTCCACTAAGATTTCTATAAGAAACCATGCAGTATTCAAACAGGCTTCAGGGAAAATAAAATACCCCCACAGAGACAGAAAACTAGACTCTGTTTTCTTACCTGGATGTTTACAATAGTTCCAAATTTGCTGAAGTGTTCGTTGAGCTGTGTAATATTGTTCAATTCTGGTGGAATTTTTCGAACTTCTAATTTTGTATTGGTATATTGATTCTTTTTCAAAAACCCTGGCTTATTCTGGTTGTTATTTACTTGCCTAGAGAAAAGGAGAACAGGAAGAGTTCAGATAAGTACACGTGTGCCTAAGGCAGCAAATGTACACACATCTAAATGGCATTTTCCCCTAGAAAGTACACCCTCTAGACACTAACAAAAGAGACCTTCCCCCACCCTTGTTTAGTCCCCATATTATGGACACAGATTTTCTGACCCAACCATCCCAAAATACAGAGACTGGTGGACAGCAATGTTCTCAGCACTGACAGCAATTGAGTACATTTGAATTAACATCTGCAGCTAATTCTTACTTTCCCAGCCAGGGTTTCTTCAGTGGTGGACACTCCATGCTGCTTGGAGATCTTTTCCTGCTGTCTGGTTCCAGAACAACTCGAGTGACATTGCTGCTGTTATTTGTGATGGGAATGGGAGGTTCAGTTTGGATGATAATGTTGGCAGCTGGAGGGAAGGAAGAAGGCCTGTGTTATTCCAACACACAAGGGAAAGCTCTCACACAGCAAAACAGAACTGAGACTAAAAACAAACATTAGGAAGACTTCACCAAATTGGTCAGTTTTGTTTCTGAACAAAATCATTCAGATAATTCCCTAGCCTAACTAAACATCCTGAGAGAAATACACTATGGTGCAGCTGGGAGGGATAGGTTTTGACCTTTAAGGTTAGTATTAGCTTGAAGAAACAAAGCTAAAACTTCATTTTTCAGGTACTAAAAACCCAGATTCTGCAAGAAAAGAAGAGAAAGAAATAAAAGAAAAAACCAACCAATCAAATCCCAACAAAATGGAAAAGGAAGAAAAATCATGGTGAATTCCCAGGGTTTAGGTTAGAGCTCTGCAATGGGCCGGGGCTGAATTAACAACCAGGTTGCCCTGTGTGAACACTTGACAGAGCAAAAGCAACCAAGAGCCCACTTTTTCCACTGTTGTCCCACTGCCAGCCCTCCAGAGAGGCTTCAGCAACAAACTGTTAATTAAGCACAACTATTACACTCTTTTAAGACATTAGATATAAAGTTTGAAGTAAATTTTTCCAACACAAAGTTTGCTAGAAATTTTTTGCAAGCTTTTCAAGATTACGCCCTTGGTGTTAGTCTCCTGTGAATGCCAAATATTCAATCCCTAAAAAGAAGTCTGAGTTATACAGAATTTCTATGGCTTTTACATAAGCCAGGGCTCTGCTGGTTACAGGTGAGAACAGAGACTGGGCATTTCTGGGCATGGCATCCTCACTCTGGGGGGTGAACTGAGAGCAAACCTTCCACACCTGTGACAAAGACAGGAAAACAAGTTGTGTGAGGCCCTAGCACGGAGCACTCACCCTTGCCTTACCTCTGGGATGGGCTCTCAGAGAGAACCTCAGGGGCAGCAATCAAGCCCCAACCCTGCCTCTGTGACAGCCATTAAGATGCAAACAGCAACAGCAATTTCTACAATAATATTTAGCCATATTCCTTATGAGATGAGACATTGGAAGCAAATACTGAAAATAAAATAAGTCTTTCTTATCTACTGAGTAAGAAATACTGAAGTATAACAATAAAACCCAAAATTTAACATCCTCGGTTTTAAGAATCAGGGCAGGAAAATCACGAGGGAAAAAGAAAGTTTTGCTACCAAAACTAAACCCTGAAGAGCCTTGACTTGTGCCCTTCCCTTAAAGATGCTTTGTACACATCACCACTAAGAGACAGCAGCCACATCCATTCAGGCAGGGGCTAGGAATTATGTGAGTGCAGACTGGGATTCCCACGAGCTGGGAAACTGGAATGATACCTGTGATGTTCATTTCAGAGAGAACACCTGGCTGACAGAGTCAGACCGTGAAGCACCAAAACATGCCCCAAGAGTTCATCTACTGTGACCACCATCACAGCAGCCAGGAGCTCGGATCATCCCCTCTGTGCCCACGGCTGATCAAAAGCAGTCTGCAGAACGTGCTGCTAAAGCCATGTTTAGGCACCATTTTTCCTTCTAGGAGCTCCCAGTACCTGGAAAATACCTTCACAGGCTTAAGAGAAATAAAACCCCAACCAACCAACAAAACCCTTGTGGCATTCCCAAGCAAGTGGTTGTTTTTAATTAAAAAGGCTGCTTGGACATTAATATGGGAATGTTAGCACTTAAAAAAAGGTAGAAATGTAAAAAAAAAAAGAAAAAAAAAAGCTCTAAAATGAAAGATCATTGAGAAAAACTAGTGCTTTCAGCCTGAAAAGAGGGAACAGTGTTGATGATCTTGGACAAAAATAGCAACAGCAATGACCAGAACCCTTCCTACCTCGAGGGTTTGTATCCATCTCCCCAGATGTTAGGCCAATTAGATTTGGACGCTGCATTTGTGCTCTCGTAAAGAACTGCCGATACTGAGATCTACCAGCACTGGTAATACTAGGAGCTTCAGGGTTATAGCCATCTGGCTCATATGTATCTACAAAAAAAGGAGAGAAACGACAGAATTTTTCAAGTGTGTTTAAGACTCGGGGTTAATTTTCCTTTAAGGAAGTGCACGGATGTCCAAGAGTCAGAAGCTGTCTTGGACGAAGAGAAGAGAGGTGGTACAGCCAACCTGTGCAGCCCTTGCAAAGCCTCACCTGATCTTCAGGCCTAGCCTACCTGGACACATTCTCTTCTGGTTTTTACTCTCTGTTTGTCCAAAGCACACAATACACAGTACTGCTGATCCACTGCCTGCAAAGGCCTGAGGGTTTATGGGACGGTGTGCACAACATCTGGCAGTGTCTTAAGGGCAACAACACAGGCTTTGGTTTTGGTGCTTATGCTGCAGAGTCAAAGATGCAAAGAGATTTCCAGCCTTTGCTGCCCAACAGTCTAGTTCTCTTTAGAAAAGAATTTTAGGTGGCGAATACTTAAACGATTTCAACCAAAGAAAGCTGAGAAATGAGGCAATGGAGCCAATACTTACCTCCTGAATTCTGTTTATGTAAGAGTGAGATCAGCTGCCTAGCTTAGTTAGGAAGGTACTAATGACCATTTTCATTAGAAGGGATTACCACAAGAATACAAGATGATGGAATTGGATCCTATTGCTCCTCCAGCCCAAGGTCCAAGTTGAGGATAATGCATTTTTTTAACCTTAAAAAGGAAAAGCTGTACAAGAACTAGAATGAATGAAGTGTGTGAGGAGCCTCCACAGGAACAGTACACCAGGAACAGAATGAATGCCTGTACAAGGAAGGAACCTGACAGACACGAACCCCTCCAAAACCTCAGTTCCTTATTCTGCAGCAACAAAGACAACTTGACAGTTAAAAATAGATGCCCCACAATATTCACACAGAGCAGAGCCTGACACTGTAAAACAAGAACTTTCTCTAACCTCAAAGGAGCTGAACCACAAACCCCTCTTCCCTGATTTAGAACATGACTGACTGCAAGAGGGCAACGAGCAGCTGTTACCACAACAGTCCGAGAACAGGACATGAGAATCCCCACAGAGGTTCTGGAGAACGGAATTACTGTGAAGCCCTGTGAGCTTCGACAGGCAGAATCACCCATTAGGAGCTCTGGAGCTGAAAGGATCAGATGGCGACCTGAACACCCAACAGAACTTGGGGAGAACTGAACAGATTATCTAAAAAGAAATTTGAGTGCCTGAAGTTCTGAAAAGCATGGAAGTCACAAATAAAATGACACAGATCATGAACTGAACTAGAATCCCTCCTTGAATAAAATTCAGAATATTTATGTCAAAAAACCCAGATGAGAATATTATAAAACACTGACATTTAATTATCTTATTTTGGTCATACAGAACATGGAAATACCATTAATCCTTTAATTATCAAAGAAATAAACTTTGCTGTAAAATTGAGCAATCTAGGACTTGCCAGGTATTTTGCTATTTTCCCTCATAAAAACATGCTTTTAAAAATTTTGAGCCCTGCTAAGGAAGAGGGATGTGTCCAGTGAAAGGTAATAACTTTGAGGAAGCTAGGACCAGGGTGATTCTGGAAAAAGAATAGAAAAAGTACTGATGTCTATGAAGACTATGCAGACTATTGTGACATACAGCTGGAAATAAAAAGCTCTTATTTGTATTACTCCAAACTGGAGAGGAATAAAGCCCAAGTTAAACAGCAAATACATGTTTGCAGATCCATCTTTCACCTACTAATGTCCTACTGAATGGTGTGAAGATGAAATGGGACATTTGTTATGCAACATGGGATTGCTGTGAGCACACGAAACCCAGAGCTCAGCACAGTGCCCCTCCTCAGAGCAGGACAGAGCACTGCTGCCCTTCCATTCCAGAGCAGATGATGGGCTGACCCAGGGAGAGCCATCAGACTTCTTTTTAGATTTGTATATATTGGAGGAAGACCGATCATAGCTGCTAATCACACATCAGAGAAGAGTTAACACTTTTCCATCAAACAGATTTAAATCCAAAGCATTTGCTTACGTTCTGACACTGTGTAGAGCAGGTTCTGAGGCAGAGGAGGAGGCAGCCTTGCTCCCACGGGTGCAAGGCTGGGCACTGTGCTTGTCCCCGGCTGGTCACGGCTGTTTATCAAGCTGGACTGTGTTAAAGGTGGTCCTGCAACAACACCACGGAGCAGATCACACACTGACAGCTCACAGGCAGAACGCACAAACAATTCAGTGCTGTGTTTGCACCTTGCTGTGAGCAAGGCTGTAAACATGTCAATCTCACTACAGTAACAGTAAACTGAGAGGCCTGTTCAGGTAAGCTACTCTGATTCCAACACCTTTTCTCTTTCTCACGAGAGAAAGTTCCAAAGGCAAAGAAAAAAAAAAGTCTTTTCTTCCCCAGTGGTTTATTAGTGCTAGAGATGCCTTAACCACAGCAGCTCCTCTCTCAGCTCCACCATGGAGAGCCAAGGCTTGCTCAGAGCAAAAGATCACATCAGCAGCACTTAGACTGCAGTTCTGAAACAAGAACTGCAGGGCAAGAGGCATTCCCAGAGAATTCCTCTAGCTGGTTGTGCTCTGGCTTCCCCATGTTCCATAGAGATGTTCCTACTGACTGTGTGATCAAAAAGGACCCCGAGTGACACTACACAGCCCACCCTGAGCACTGTCTGTTCTCTCACAGCAAGTCAGTTCCACTTGCTAAAGGGCTCATGCGAAGTTCAGGGTTAATCCTGTATCAAATAAATCCTCATCCCAAAATTGCTGATATTGGACACAATTAGCACAGCATTTATTCTGTCCCTGGAACAGACAGCACTGAAACGGAGCAGGCGTGCCCCTAATACGGTATTTCTCCATAGAGAGTTTACAAGATGCAGAAAGATAACACAAAATGCTCAATATCTCAGATCGCTGCTGGGCTAAAAAAAGCTCTTAAATGCGTCAACAACCTATTGCTTTCTAGCGGCACATAATGTAGCACCAACACCTGAGCTTCATTACAGCCCTAGGATACCGAATCGAAACATTTTTTGCCCCGCAGCAGGAAAACCCTGGCTAGTAAGTATCAGCCAGCGGNATCATGCTGGGCAAGGAAACCTCGTCCACCACCAGAGGATCGTTTCCGTGGTCGAACTGGCAGAGGTCGCCAAGGACACAATAGCCTCGCTCTGCAAAACGGGAGGTTGCACCTGACGTTAGAAAACGTGCACCCGCTGATGTGTTATTATATCGGTATTATATTCACAAAATAATCAGAACGACGTTTCAGAAAAGCGTACAAAACTTACAGGCGTTCATCTTAAAAGCTGTGGAAAAAATAGTCAGAAGCACTGTGGTTTCTTTTGTACACACACACACACTGCAACCTGCACCGGGACTGCCAGTGGTTGAGGTATTTGTCTAGTGCATAGAGAACTGTGAAAAAACTCCTTATGCTCTTATCCAGCAACTGCCACAGCATAAGCAAACCGATTCCAGTAAGACTGGTTATGTCTCCAGAACAATAAAGGTCATGTCTGCATCTGTTACATGCAAGGTGCACATCACATACCACCCTGTAGTGTGACTTGCTGCTCACATTTAGTGAATACTGAAAAAAAAAAGTCACAGAAACATCGAAATAAAGCATGAAACTGAAAACTAAGGAATAGTTACCATCATAATCTTGACATCTTCTTTTGGGAGGAGGGTTTCTGCCAAATGAACTGGGATTGCTGTGATTGTTGAAGTAATTCGACCAGCTCTCCGTGGTGCTCTCAAGGTGGTGTGCAGGCGCAACTACAGTGACAGCACTGGGAATAGCTTGTGCAGAGGAATACTGGTCAGAGGATTTACTGGGAGACGCGGACACTGGATTATAGGAGCCTTCAACATCATTTTTTTCACTCTTGTATTTTGATCTCTCTCTCTCTCGGTGCTCTGTTTAAGAAAAGTAAAGCTGAATAAAGCCTTCGCGTTTTGCTCTGTACATCAGAGCCATGAGCAAGAAATAGGAACACATTCCCTGAAATACTCTGTGTTCTGTACATTGAACTGTTCTTCAAGGAGCTCAGTCTTACCAATGGAGTAATAACTAATAAATATAACGTAAATAGGGGTCTAACTTCATAAAGGTCAAAGTTTGCTCTGCAAAAAGCACATTCATTCCTCTACTACTTATTTCATTCTGATTTACAGCTCTCTTTTAAAGGAGAAAGAAGGGCAAAAGCCTGAAACAACAAACCTACCTCTGCCCTTAACTAACGCGGTCTCAAGGTGCGTGGAATGCTGTAATCTGTGCCACTTACTTTTCCGACAGACCTGACCTAGCCCTAAAAGAACAATCATATGGTAACCACCTCCAACTGCAAAGAAGCCTTCTCTAAAAAAATACACAGTAACAAAATGAAAGAGGGAGACACTGCTTTGCAAAAGGTTCAATCCTCAGGGGGAAAAATGAGTAAAATCAACAGCTTTGTCAGAATGCACAGCACAAAAATATGAGCTACTGATATCCACAGGAATACACCTGTGGATAAATTAAGAGGTTAGCGAAGAAGAAAACAGAACTCTCAGTTGTTCTACTCTAAAGAACAGCATCTTAATTCATAATTTCAAAAACACAAAGCTATCAAACTTCTCAAGGGCATCTCCTGCCTGCTAGAGCCCTCAGAAGGTGGAGGCCAGGCTGTCACTGCAGCAGGGCCTCCCCTGCAGCAGCCCCGGTACTCACCACTCCTGCTGCCGTCGCGGTCCTTGCTGCGGCCCCGGCTGCGGCTGCGGCTCCGACTCAACCCTCTGCTCTTGCTGCGGCTCTTGCTCCTGCCCCGGCGCCAGCCAGACTTCTCCCTGTACAAGTCACTCCTATCATAGTACCTGTCATAGTCCCTCCATTTCCCATCATCCCGCTTCTTCTCTCTGGTTCTAGGAAAGACGGATGCAGGCCAGGTCAGTGAAAAAAGACACAAAATGTAAAAAGAAGCTTGCAACATAGAAAGACACTGTTCACCCTTCCCATCCATTTGGGCGGAGAAACACACCAGGCAAAATTTCACAAATTACACAGAGAAGTACAGAATCTTAAAGCTGATTCCCTGGTCTATAGAAAGCAGGAGTAGGAATTGGCAAGGTGAGACAGTTACGATGCTCAAATCAGAACAGGCTTTGGTAGTGATGCTGACGTGGTGTGAACAACTGCCCCCAGACCCTACAGACCCCCCCAAATGTTCTTCATTTATATACCAGGGGAAACAACGGAACCGACGACATTCCTAGGAACTGCAGTTTGAAGAACGCTATCATTTATTTGCAAGAGGCCAACTTCTTGTGGAGACTTCTCATGCACGTGATGAGCATGTGCACAAGGTATCTCAGTGAAAGGAAGTAGAAAGCCCCTATTTTTCACAAAAATCACCACCCATTAGGTGAAAAACCATAGTCAAAGACTGACAGCAAATACAGAAAAATTCTTACTATTGTGGCTCAAAGCTCACCTCTGCTCACTGGAATCTGTACGGCTCCTCTGGGGACTGGAATACTTCTTCTTCCTGCTCTCCCGCTCTTCTTCAACAGACTCTTGGAAGTTCTGTTTGACACACAACTACCAAACAAAGAGGAGTATCACTTTTTTAATGAAGAAAATGACACTAAAATGTAGTTAAAGTTACAGACAGCATCCCAAAGAAAACAATACTCAAGTATTACGTGCCCAGACTACTGAAGCACTACAACTAATCAAGCACTAGAGTCTGTTGAAAGGTTTTGGTCTGAAAACTCTTTTTTTTTTTTTTTTCCTGCAGAAGTGATGCCCCTAAATAAAACCACTTTGATGTTTTGTTTCTAAACAGGACTCATGAAAGACAAGATCTCTCCCTCTCTTTACTCCACTGCCTTATTTAGCATAAGCAATTCTACAAGTGAGGTATTTCCTGAACCTTTAAACTCAAGGCCTGGAGTCACCCTTCCAGGTAGGGAAGTCATCACTAGCTGACATTTTAAATAACAAGTTTTAATTTCCAGTTTTAATTTTAATTTGATTTTAAATAACTGTTTCAACTGTTTCCCATGGTGGAACTGGTCACATTTCCTGCTGGCCTCCACCACAGCAGGTTCAGAAGTCTGTCAGCTGTATCACTGACCCACTGCACACTGCTCACAAGTTACTGTACATTTTGGTGGAAGAAGTTTACATGCACTCATCTTTAAGACTTTTTTTCCAATTGAAACCAAAAGGAAGGCTTCCTGCACCCGTGTAAAACAGGATTATCTGGGGAGAACTGGCAGAAATACTCAAGACTTGGCTTGACAGGCTCTGGAGAGCTCCAGCTGCAGTCCTGCCCCCAGCACCGGGTGTATCACACGGCACCTGTGCTCCCCTCCAGCAATCTCTGGGATTGCACGTGTGGTTTATTTCGTGGCCTCCCAGTGTAGGAATCACACCATCCACTGAGCTTCATGACACATCACGAAGGCCTTGTTGATGTAAAAGTAACTAATTGATGTCCTGAATTCTGTAACGCTGTCCCATAAAGCTGTCCTAGATATCTTCTTTTGCTTATTGCCACTCCCCTGCAGCCCCCCAAACCTCCTTCTTTTGCCCCCACTGGTTAAGTCAACTGAAGGTATTTCTGCAGGACTTTCTATAAACTATGACAGTACTTTGAGAACAGAGGGGAAAGCTCTTACAGTGAAAGTCTTGCTCAAATTATGAGCTGCCAGAAGCAAAGCTACTTCCATAAACACACATAACTCTGTGTCACATCCTCAGGTAAAAAAGGACATCAGAAGAGGGAAAAAAAGCAGACAGCAACTTTAATTTAAGTCAGTTGATGAACCACATTCTGCTAAATAAGGACCTGTGTTTGTTTGGGCTGACCTGGGTTTGGCTGGTTGTCAATTTCTGCAATTATTTGTCACCTTCTCTCAAAAATTTGATTGCTTTCAATTTTGCCAACAGAACTTAAAGTCAAGGTAAAAAGAGGAAACTGTTGGCAAACAAACTCTACCTGACTTTCCAAAGCAATTAATCCAATACAGAAGCTGACAGATTTCAGTGATTTTAAGCATCACAGAAAACATTTAAAGTAATTTTCATTCCTCACAGAATATACAAAATCGGAAATGTTTTGGAATGTTTTTGCTCCTTCTCCCTCTCAAACACTTGCATGTAGTTATTCACTGGTATTGCCAGAGCTGTGAATAGGATTTATGAATGCTTGATCGAAGGTAGACTCTGCAGAGGGGAGTAAAATGTTCTTGTCTGAATAGATCACCTTCCATGGGTTTTGGACACAGAGATCATTAGTCACAATGGAGTATGTTTTTCCGTCACATTGTGCCTCACAAATGTAGCAGAGAGAATATGAAAATAAAAGGCAGGCAGAATAAATAACATTACCTCCTCCTTGACTTCTTCTTTCTCTTGCCCTGCAGGCTTTGTCTCTGCCTTTGTGGGCTCAGCAGAAGGAAGGTAACTCTTGGTGTACAAACTTTCAAACAGTTTATCTACAAACCCTGAAGTTTCTGAGGATACAGAACACAAGAAAAGACCCTTATATATGCATTTAAGTGCATGCTATCATTTACTAGAGAAGACCCTGAGAACAGTCATCCAGGTGGGCTGCTTGCAGCAGCAGCTCAGATTAATGAGCATGAGCTCCACTGAAGGAGCTGGAATTACATTTGTGGCACTTGAGGCTGTTCATTTAGAGAAAGAAATTCCTCAGGTGTATCACAGACAGAAACAGAGACTTCTGTTCTCAGCAAGCATGACTGGCACCTGTGATCAAGGAACAAGTCCATCAGCTACACTCAGCAGGCTCTTTAGGGCAATTTTTATGAGTAAATAATTCTCAACACCCTCATCGGCAGTTCAACATCACAAGAAATGCACAATAACCTTCTCCATGAGTGTCAGACTTTCAGGTGTTTAAACCCTGGACCAGGTTTAACATGGACCGGGTTTTCAAAAGTTACCAACACCTGTCAGAGAAGCTTCTGTCAACACCAGTCACACTTTAAATTAAATTGCTTTTATTTAAGAACATTTCCTCCCACCCACTGTGAAAAGTCCAGGTTACACGACTTCATCTTACGAACATTGTTTTGTTAATCACAAGATCTTTATTCCTTCGAGCTCTGTATGAAATATTCATGGCTACCCAGAGAGATTTTAAAGGCAGTAATGGTGCATCTCCCTCCCTCCTCCCCAGGGCGCCGTGGCCAGCACACCTTTCTGCAGGAACACATCCAGCTGGTCAGCACAGAAAGCTTTCAGCTCCTTCTCGGGCTTGTCTTTCTTGACTAACGCCACGACATAGTTGGCCAAGGCTGAGGGGTCGGCGTCGCATCTGGTGAGATGGGAGAGAGAAGCGTGCTGGCTGCTGCAGGATGCGACGGGCAGGCACTGCAGAGCCCCAGGAGCTCCTGCACAGCCCTGGGCTGCCGGGCCAGCACCAGCCTGGAGCCAGCAAAGGGCTCTGTGCAACCACAGCCCGGTGCCCGCGCGCCCTGGGAGCCCCCAGCTGCCCTGACAAAGGTGCCCCAGCTCTGCTGAGGGAAAATCACCCTCCCTTTGCCAGACAGACCCTCTGCTGCTGAGCCTGCTCCAGGCCCGGCGAGCACACCTCGAATGGCCCGACAGGCCCAGCGGAGCTCGGCCACAAAGGCACTGCACAAGGGCTGAGAAGGATTAAACGGCATTTTAAAATTAATACATTGTTACAAAGGAGTTCAGAAAATATCACAGAGGCCCATTTTCAGTACACGCACAGACACTTGTGCACAGCTTCAGTGCCCGTCCAGGTCGCCTCCTCAAGGATACTTCCATGCCACCTTTTACAGTAACCTTCTAACACTGGCAGAACACCGAGAGGGGAGCGATTACTGACCCAGGTTCCTTCTCACACTCCACAAAGACCAAAGACACCAACTTTGTGCAATGATACTAATCTTTAAGCTGGGTATTGCTTTAAATTCCATTATTCTGCTCCTAGGAGCACCTCAGGTATGAAGTAGAGTAACAGTGTGACTAAGTGACAGCTCCTTGTTTGGCCTCTCAGAGGGTGCAGATGCCAGATACCAGGTGGGGGCAGAAACCTAAAATACTCAGAAGATTTTCTTTTAAAAATTAACATTCAAAGAGGTGATTGTGTATTTTCTCAGAACATTAACTCTGGAAACAGAAAGAAAAATTCTGAAGTAGATACACCACGAAATAATCTCAAGTAAGAAAAAGACCCAGAAAACAAGCAAAAGGCAAAAAGCCAAGCAGAGGGCAACAGGTGACAGAAATAAAAATCCTCAATGAGCAGCAATCAAGCAACTCTGCTCTCATATAGCCTCCAACAACACCCAGCCTCCACTGAAAGCCAGGGTAAATGCAGCAATTAAGAACAAAGAAACCACAAATTGACAGATTTTACAATTCTTACGCACACACGGAGAAAAACCTGCACGTGACGCATTCACTGTGTGTGAGGTACTGGGGCCCTCACCCCTGACTGCAAACCTTCCCTTTCAAATTGAGGATGTGATCCCTCACTTCACAGCCACTAGCTTTCCTTCTGCCAAGCAGCACAGGGGCACACGGGGGAGTGCAAGGTAAGCCAGTCTGTATTGTCACCCCAGGGCCCCTACAGAGCGGCAGGGCCCACCAGCAGTCCCTCCTTTCTGCCTCGCGTGGCACAGTGCAGCTCAAAGGAGCACTGGATGTGGACTGCAGCTGGCAGGGAGAGCACAAGTCATGCTCCAGTCCAGAGACTTGCAGCAGGGTTTGACCAAAACCCAGAGAAACCCGAGACTGTAAGGAGGAAAAAAGAAAGTTACGAAGAACTTCCTAAAGCCTAATACTTAGTGATGGCAACTTAGCCGACCTAAGACCTACTTAAAACTCTTCCCACAACCTCAGGTTCGCTTCATGGGAGACCTAAGCCTGGCCAGGAACTGCCCAGAGGCTTTCCCTGGTGAGGCCCAGTGGCCCCTGGCACCCTGCCCCACCAGCTCCAGCCGTGCTCAGGCACTGCAGGCTCGGGAGCAGCAGCACCAAGCCAGCACCCTCTGCAGCCAGGACGAGCTGTCAGAATCCATAGAACGCGCGCCGTGACACGGATCCGTGCGGATTCCACCCCAGTCCCTGCCCCGCTGTAAGCGGCAGCGGGATGGAGTGCAGAGCTCCCACAGCTCCAACGCTGCTCCTGCTTTTGTCAGCTCGAGATGACAGAGCCAGGCCTGAGATCCACAGCACAGCCGGGGCAGCAGTTGGGGGCACACAGAATCACAGAGGCTGGAAAAGAGCTCCCAGACCCCCGAATCCAACCAACGCCTGATGCCCAGCTGGTCACCCAGAGCGGCTCACCGGGTGCCTCATCCCGGGCGTCCCTGGGCACCCCAGGAACGGGCACTGCAACCCTCCCCGGGCAGTGCCAGTGCCTGAGCCCCCTTTCCATGGGGAAATTCCTGCTGGGCCCACCCTGAGCCTGCCCTGGCCCAGCCTGAGCCGTTCCCTCTCCTGCTGTCCCTGTGCCCTGGAGCACAGCCCGACCCCCCGGCTGTCCCCTCCTGGCAGGAGCNCGCGACCTGCCCGGCACCGCCCGCAGCGCAGCCTGCTGGGCATGGCCGGGGCGGGGCCGCGCCGCCAGCACCAATCAGAAGGGGCCGCTCCGCGCTGCCAGCCAATGGCAGCCGCCCGGAGCCCGAGCCGAAGGTCAGGGAGAACCAGCAAGTTCG
>VWZN01011150.1:240157-267898 GCA_013396955.1 Regulus satrapa
CCGGGGGGTTTCCCTTGTGGCTTGCATCCTCTGGGCCGTGCCCAGCTCGGAGCTCTCCGCTCCCTCCCGGCGCTGCCCGGTGTGTGAGTGTGTCCCGGCTGCCCTGGGGCCTCTGCCCCGCACAGCGCTTGCTTGCTGTGCTTCCCTTGCAGCTCTGGGCCGCTCTCTGAGGCGTGCAGAATCATCGCTGCTGCTCTGTGAGAGCTGTTGTTTCTTACCCTCTCCAGCCAGGCTTCTCTTCCTTTCTCTGTCGGACAGGAGCGTAAAGGAACTGCGAAAGTGGATTTCCTGAAGAGGATCGAAAGGGAGGTCCAGCAGAAGTGGGAGTGTGATCGAGTGTTTGAGATCAATGCTGCAGACAGGAAGGACCAGAGGAGGTATCCTCCTTGTACTCGGTTTTGTACTGCTTGAAATGTCTTTTCATTCAAAATCTGGTGGTGGGAGGGGGGCAAGGGGCCCCTCTGTAATGAGCAGTATTCATGGCTCAGCTGGAGGGACTTGCTCACAGGTGTTTGGTGTTTCTGTAGCTGAGTTCCAGCAGGATGAGAGACTCTTTTTCATCCCCTGGCAGTGTCAGTACCCTCCGTGGTCCTAAAACCAGGTTATCTTCGGTGACTTGCACTCTCTGACACAAAGGGGGTTCCTCAGTGTTGGTTGCTGAGCCCCCATCCCTGGGGGATTCCCCTTTGAGGGAAGGTGTGTGCTGCTCTCCACAGAACACAGCAGTGTTACACCAGTCCCCGTCCTGCTGCAGCCCAGCCTCTGCTGCTGTCGTGGAGCTGGGGGAGGGCCTGGGGACAGCGGGGCCCCCTCGGTCCCCCTGGCTGCAGAGGGGGAGCAGAGCTGGGGAGAAGGAGCCTTGCACAGGTGCAGAGGGCTCTGCACTGCTGGGGAGGACCGTGCAAATCTTGCTTTTATTCTGGCCCAGAGTGAACCCTGATAAACTTGTTTATCCTCTGGGAACGCACAGCATGCTTGGAAGCACAGCTGCTTTGGAATTGGTGGGATTCGTGCTCTCCACAGCTGTGCAGAGGCTGCCTGGGGGAGCAGCATTCGTCCTGTGGGAAGCTCTCTGACTGGAAAAGCAGCACGAGGTTAATGTCTGGTGTGTGGGAAAGTCAGACCTAACCAAGATAATCGGTGGTGTAACAGGTGGCAGGCTCCTAAATTGTAGATTTTGTGAGCAAACAAATGACTTGGCCTTCGTTCCTGCCTATTAATGGATCGAGGAAGTGTGTGAAGGGAAGAGACAAGGCATGAAATGAGCGCGGAGGTAGAAATTCAGTGTCCTAAATGTAAATGTTTTCTTAGCTGTTTTGAGAGCTCAGGTTTCAGCAAAGGCATTGAAACACTCTGCAACAATATATCCTTGCGAAAGGAGTGATTGCTTGCACTGTGCCCTTAGCATCTTATCTTACACAGTGGGAGATTAAATAAATGACTTTGAGTCTTTGCTGTAATTAATTTACAGAAGCAGGATTAGAATTCGTTACCTTTGGGAACATGTTATATCTATTTCCATGTTTCTGTGTGATGTCAGTCCTCTGTGGGTTTTTTCTTTCGTGTTTATTTTTTAGATGATAAAGCCTGTTAGTTTATCAGCTCTTGGAAATCAAAGACTCATGTTACTGGCAAGGAAAATATTTTAACATCCCCGTGGGCTGGTAATAGCTGAACATGTCAATTACCTGTTGCTAGTGTATTGTCTGATGGTCGTTTACAAAGCTAATTATGTTTTAATTCTTTGACTCTCTTCTCAGCAAAGGGAAGTACTTTGTTACCTTTCCTTACCCCTACATGAATGGCCGCCTGCACCTGGGACACACATTTTCCTTATCTAAATGTGAGGTAAAAATTCTCAGTTGCTGATACCTTTAAATACTGCTCTAGTACAAATGCTGATTTTTTAGTTCAGTTTTGAGCTAACAGGATGCCACATCAATTCCTTTATGGCTTTAGTAATGACTTACTAAACTTCCTTTTTTCCCCACATTTTCAGTAGGAATATTAGTAGCTGAAGGGAAATTCCATTCATGTAATTTTGAATTTGATGAGATGGGGCTGCAGGTGTTTCCCCTGTTCTTTGCATTTAGACTTCTAGGAGATGCTGCTGAAGGGCTCAGTCTTTGCACTGTCTGTCCCTTTAGTTTTTGTGCTCTGTGTGCCGTGTGGGAGCAGGCTGTGGGTGCTAGTGGGTAGGATCCCACAGCAGCCCGCTGGCAGCCACGGGGGCAGGAAGCAAACCCTGCGCTCACCTTTGTGCCAGAGGTGCTCCCCAGCTGGCCCTGCCGGTGCTGCCTGCTGGAGCAGGAGCCTGCTCAGCCTGGGGCCGTGCCTGCTGCAGCTCCTGGTTCTGTTTTCCCTCTCTGCAGTTCGCCGTCGGCTACCAGAGGCTGAAGGGGAGGAGCTGCCTCTTTCCCTTTGGGCTGCACTGCACGGGGATGCCCATCAAGGTGAGAGTTTTGCACTTGCTGGGGGCTGTTTCTGATTGGGTTTTTGTCCCTAAGGCTGCTTGGAGCCCTGTTGATTGCCCTTCCCCGACATCACCTTAGTTTATTTAAAAACCCACCGAGGCAGTGTGGTTTGGAGCCTGAATTTATAATAAATGTGTTGTGCTTGAGCTACAACATCACGTTAGAAGATGAAGTGTTGAAAAGCTAAATGTTACCTGTTGTGTGTTTTCCTCTGCAAGAAAAGCCTTAAAGTAAACCCCTTCCTGCCCTGGAAGGTGTTCTGGAAGTGGCACAGTCTCCTAGATATTAATGCAAGAGTCAGAAAAACTTTAAAGCATGGAATGCAAAGTGTTGTCAGTAAGATGCACTCCTTGGCTGTGACTGCAGCCAGTGCCCTGGCTGACACGCTCCCAATAACTCTGTTCAGGCTTGTGCAGATAAGCTGAAGAGAGAAATGGAACTGTATGGTTGCCCACCAGAATTTCCTGATGAAGAGGAAGAAGAAGAAGAAAATTCTGGTAAAAAAGAGGAAGAAATTATCATCAAAGACAAAGCAAAAGGCAAAAAGGTAAAGTTTAAACCAAGACTTCTGGGACTGAGAACTGTGCTTTCAGAACTTCAGTGTGCACATTGTAGGCTTTTCCTCCTTTGGGCTCAGAGAAACCTCGATACAAAGATTTTTATTGTTTTTTTCCAAGGTAGCTGAGTTATCTTTAGGGTAGACTTGAAAAAATGCATTAAGTGCATGGTCCCAGAGATGCCATGTTAATACATGAACCCTTATTGGTAAGCTGCTGCATTGCCTAATACTTTTCTGAGAAAAAACAGATCAGATCCAGAGTAATACTCTTTTTTTTTTTTTGTTTCTAATCCATTAATAGAACATTCATAAGCAGGTTGTAGGAAATAGCCCTGCTTTCTCAGAGGTGGAGGATATGTATTCCTGCGCTTCTGGTTATTGTTTTTTAAGTTAGAATCTAGCCAGTTCTGTCTAGATAGGCTCAGTAAAATCATCCAAATTATTTTCACTTACCAGGTATTTAAATGAAGTTCAGGAGTTTGGGAGTATCCCGAAGCAAGGCAAAGAATCAAGTGTAGGAAAAGCTTTGAGAGGCTCTGTATGTTGTTTATGTAGGCTCCAGAGATTGTGCCAGTGGAACTGCTGGGTTTGGGGTCTGGCTGCTCTGCAGACAGGAGATGGGACCTTGCTGCTCCTCCACGCTGGGGACAGACAGGAGGTTCTCAAGGGACAGCAGCTGGGAAAAGTGCCATGAGCAAAGGTGTTTGGTACAGGCGTGCAGGGCTATTCCCCTTTCCATGTGCAAGAGCCCCTGGCTTTGAGCAGGGCTTTGACAACAGGCAGTTCTTGGCAGGCTGTTGTGGCAGAGCCTCTGCGGGTGTATTGGACACACAGAACAGTTGGGAAGAGGAGGTTAGGGAATGAACAGTGAATAGAAGGTATGGTAGAATGGAAACTCTGAATACAGGGTGTAGAATGGAAGCTCTAATCAATGGCCCTCACTGTTAGAAGGAGGATGTGAAAATATTTGTATTAACTTGTGTATCTGCAATCAGAAACCATAATATTAACAGAGGCAAATGCTCTTGTGACAGGACTGTGGGCTTCTCCCTAATCCCAATTGTTCTTGCAGAGCAAGGCTGCTGCCAAGACCGGCTCTTCCAAATACCAGTGGAGCATCATGAAGTCTTTGGGTCTGTCTGATGAAGAAGTGGTCCGTTTTTCTGAAGCTGAGCACTGGCTGGATTATTTCCCTCCCCTCGCTGTCCAGGATCTGAAGAGGATGGGACTGAAGGTGACTCTGGGTGATGCCAGCCTCAGTTATACAGGCAGCCACAGCTGTCTTGTGACTGTGTTGGGGAATGTGCTGCTTCTCCTTGGGATTTCTGTGTAATACCAGCATCATTCCAGGAATGGTTCTGATATTTATGGAATTAATCATTTAATGTTTTAATGGTCTTGGGTGATAATTAAGTGCTTTCTTATATAGAGTTTGTAGCCTGTACAGTGGTCACAGATGGAAATGAGTCCAATAAAGACATTATAGTTCCCATTGACAAAACCTCTAAATTTCTCAGACAGTGGAGGGACCTTGAGTCTTTGACATCTCTGCTGTGAGAGAGCAGGCACAGCTGTGTGTTTAAGCTTACACCCTTTGTGGGATACATACTTGCATTGTCTTCTTGGAGAGAAAGCCCTTTTTATTTTTAAAATAATAGTTATGCTATTATGAGATTCCTTTGATTTTTTTGATTGTCCTTCCTTACTGGAGGCTGTTGCTCATTTCAGGTGGACTGGAGGCGTTCCTTCATTACAACAAATGTCAATCCCTATTATGATTCCTTTGTGCGATGGCAATTCCTTACACTCAAGGAAAGAAATAAGATTAAGTTTGGCAAACGGTAAGCTGCCACTCAGCTCTGAGTTTTTGGGAGTGTGGATAAGCTCAGCTGTATCAAAGACAGAGCCCTGGGACACATCTCTAGAGCATGCTTTTAACTCACATGAATCCAGAATCCTCCATTGCTGGCGCTCTTCCTGACACGGTGAAGTGTAGTTGTTGTGTCAACAAAACGTGAAATTAGTTTTCCGGGTTTAGTTTTTCCATGGGTACCAACTCCAAGCAAAAAAGAGTCAATTCTGAAAGCTCTTGTGAAAACTGAGCATTGGCACTGATGGAAACACATCCACACAAAATTTGGAAGTACTGCTAAGAAGTCTTTTTCTCCCATATAGCTATATTGTTTTTCTTCTTGCTCTGCATGCTGTTTTACTCACTGCTAAATGAAAGTACCCCTTTTTCTAGATACACAATTTATTCTCCTAAAGATGGACAGCCTTGCATGGATCATGACAGGCAAACAGGAGAGGTAATATTTTTACTTGACACTTCATGCATTGCTTATGATCTTAAATACCAAATGGAAAGTAAGTTGTATTTTGGAGCAAAACATAGTTTGGGTATGCAGAATCACTGGCTCTCAGCTCTGAGTGCATGTGAAAATTGAATGAACTCCTCCCTTGAGCAGATTTGTCTGGACCTATGGATAGTATTTTCCATTGCAGCTGGTTTCTGTGATCATTTGGCAATCTGTGCTGCAGCATCATTCCATTGGGTTGTTATCTGGTTGAAACTAGGTAAACAAGCTGTTGTTAACTTAGAGGCTGCTGAGACAGTGTCTGTGACAAGCTTTTGGCTGTAGGAACACAGTATAACCTCTCTGCAGTCTGCATTTTAGTGAACAGCCTTTCATATGAATGGAAATAGGATTTATTCTGAGGGAAGCATCAATACCTTAAATAGTCTTTGGATTAGGTTCCTAGAGAATAGGATTTATTTTCTTTCCTGCTCAAGTGAGTTTCGTTTATTGATTGTTGCATTGTCTGTGGGAATTGTAGGGTGTTGGGCCTCAAGAATACACGCTGATAAAAATGAAGGTGTTGGATCCTTACCCTGCAAAGTTGAGGTAGGTCTTGACTTTTCAGTGGCAGATGGGCTCTGTCTCCTGGCCAGAATGACCGTTGAATTAAATGGTCTGTTTTGCCTCATATAGAATTTAATTTCACCTGGTTATTCCATCACTTCAAAGAACTGCTCAGAATTTTGAGCCGCTCTATTTGCTGTGTCTGTGTGGAACTCAAGATGGAATTTAAAAAGAAAAGGGAAGAAAATGGAAAACCCACAACAAATTAGCGACCCACTTTTGTCTCTTGACAAAACAAACATTCAAAGCAAACATTGCTTGAGAGTTGATAGTAGTTTAAGAGCCTGTTCTGTATGATCTGGAATGGTTTCATTTCGGTAACTTATCTAATACTTTTTCCCCTGCAGCGGCTTGAGAGGAAAAAACATCTTCCTGGTGGCTGCCACGCTGCGGCCCGAGACCATGTTTGGGCAGACCAACTGCTGGCTGCGGCCGGACATGAAGTACATCGGCTTCGAGACGGGCGCCGGGGACATCTTCATCTGCACGCAGCGCGCCGCGCGCAACATGGCCTACCAGGGCTTCACCCGCCGCGGCGGCGTGCTGCCCGTGGTCAAGGAGCTCATGGGAGAGGTGCGCGGCTCGGGGACGGTGCTCACAGCCTTTGGCCCCTGCGTCTTGGGTGAATTATCAACGTGCCTTGGATGTTTGGAGAGAGACTCTGCTAGCGGCGCTGGCGGCGGCTGCTGCCTGCCTGCCCGGCAGCACCTGTTGTGCTCTCTCTCTCTCTCTCTCTCTTCATATAGATCTTCTCTAGCCTTCTGATTGATGGAGTGTGTGTAGATCAATTGCCTGACACAGCACGAGCTCTCCAGCCACAGGCACCCTGCAGCCTGCTGGCCTGGCTCAGCTGCTCCTCTGGGGCTTGTGCTTAGAAAGGCGATGGTGGAGTTCTAATTGCAAAGAAAATGCAGGAGGTGTTACAGAAATCTTGGAGTGGCAAGTCTTTAGTGACAAACAACGCAAGCAGCAGGCTGAGAGAATAGCCTGGTGCACTTAGCTGGGGGCAGATGCATTCCTATTCCCCCAGCATGATGTGGTGAAAGGGTAGTGTTAAGTAATACTTTTCTGCTTGCTGGGAAGAGTGGATGGAAAGGGAGGGGAAAAAGCAGTAGCTGGAAAGGATTATGTGGAAAAGGCTTCTGTTGGTACTGACATTTCCAGTACGTCTGCGTGAATGAAGCTTTCTTAGCTGAATAGTGAATGTCAGTGGTTTTGGGGTTTGCTGTCCCCAGCTTGTGTGCTTTGTGCAAGTGTCATCAGTGGTGTTTATTCATCCTGATACAAAGCACCTTCAGCTGTTTGCATCCCTTGATCTCCATTCACTACAACTTGTCACCATTTTTCTTGATCTTGCTTTGAAGAATGAAGTAGAAAATATTTTTTTTCCTTTATTACTAGATATGATATGAATTCGGGCAAATTAGTGAGGTAGAAGACAGCTGCCACATCTCGACTGCCTCCTGTCAGTGTGTGAATATCCTGACAATATGCTTTTCTTTCTTTGTTTAATGTCACTATTGACACTGGCTTCCTTAGCCATTTCTGCCTCAATGCTGTTGTGCTTCAGATACTTGGAAGCAAACTGTCTTTCTGCTTCCTATGCTTTCCCAGTTCTACATACTAGTAGTTTAAGTTTCTTGGTATTTGGTATTTGACTTTTCTACCAAAGAATTACCCATATCCTGTCTCGGATAGTACCGCATGTTTTCATATGTGCTGCCTCCTTGTCCATCCGTATATAAAATGTATTTAATTAGTTTGTAACATGTCAGGAGAATTTACAGAAAATGTGAAGAATATCAGCCAGGGTAGGCTGCGAGCCCCTGATTTACTGTGATGCTGTTCCTTTGTCTGCTCAGGAGATTCTTGGCGCTGCGCTTTCGGCTCCCCTCACCACCTACAAGGTCATATACGCCCTGCCCATGCTCACCATCAAGGAGGATAAAGGTAATTCTGCAGCAGAGCCTGTTGGATGGGCACTGGCATTTGGTTGTGGGGACTAAGCCTTTCATCTCTTTATCTTTTCCTTTGTCAAGGGACTGGAGTGGTGACAAGTGTTCCCTCTGACTCTCCAGATGATTTTGCAGCCCTGAGAGACTTGAAAAAGAAGCAGGTCAGTCTGTTAAGTGAGTTGTTTCTGTTTCCCTTCCCTGGTGAAGAGGGAAAAGTGAATATCCAGTGGGTAAAATGAAACCTGCTTTAATTGACATTTTGCCATCTCTAACGTGAAATCAAAGCTGTGAAACATAAATTAAATTCAAATCAACTGGGCTAGGACAGATGTTTTCGGACTTCAGGTCTGAGTTTTGGACGAGACTCATGTAACTTGTGCTGCCTGTTAAGGTAGAGAAGAGCACCAGTGAAACAGAAATGAGTTCCTGTTGTGGAATTGACTTCTGAAAATGAGATTAAGATTCTCTGTGAATTTCAAATGAGACTGAAAGTGATTGCTGCTAACTGCAGGAGTACATCAGCCTCTGAATAGCTGTTCCTGGCTACTGAATTTTTGTCCATTCATTTCAGGGTAGAACAAGATCGACTTTTCCCATTTAAAAAAAAAATTTAGATAATTGTGGCAGAGAATCACCTGGAAATTAGATGGGGATTGAGCTCAGGTATCGGAAGGGGTGAGAAGTCAGGGAAGTGGCTTTGTCTGATTTGTAATAAAGCATTATGAACAAAAAAGACACTTCATATTGATAAAAGCCTTTAAATCTAGAAAACTTCTGTCTATTGCTTATTTTTCTTCCAACTTTCAAGGCTTTGAGGATGAAGTATGGCATCAGAGATGAAATGGTCCTGCCATTCGAACCGGTGAGTGTACCCAGATCTACACAGGGTGTTATGTTCACTGGTGAGAAACAAACCAGGAGCTGTGCTACCAGAGTTTCTCTTTAAAGTCCTTCTCAGCTGAAAGAGTTGAAAAACTTAAGAGTTTTCATATTTTCCTGTAGTTACATCATTTGGTCTGTTGAGGGTTGCAACCAAGATTTGTTATTCCACTCTATGCTTCAGAGAGAAAGGAGAATATCAGTTTTTGTGGGAATTACTGCTTTGGGAAATGGAATACATCATTATCCTGATAACCTGTTAGTTGATTGAAACTCAGTTCCCATGTGGCCAGAATAGGAGGGTGTCTGTTCAGTGCAAAAAGCTGAAGTCCCTCACTGTTAGCACCAGGTCTGAGGCAGTTCCCATTAGACAGTGCGGGTTGCAGGCACAGCCGTGGCAGTATTCTGCAGTAGCCTTGGCTGCACACGCCAGCTGCAGTCCTGGGACAGCTGCCGCTGGTGTCGTGTCACGGGATACACCCGGGAGGCCCTGGGAGCTGCCAGGGCGTCGGGGTGCTGGCTGGAACTGCAGCAGTCTGTGGTAAGCCCTGTGTAACTTGGGTTCGATGCCGTGAATGTACAGAGTGAGCAGGGGGGGGCAGGAGGGGTTTGACAGCCCTTTGTCAATTCTCAGGTGCCCATCATTGAAATCCCAGGCTACGGCAGCCTTTGTGCTCCATTTGTCTGTGATGAGCTCAAAATCCAGAGCCAGAACGACAGAGAGAAGCTTGCAGAGGCCAAGGAGAGAGTGTACTTAAAAGGATTCTATGAGGGAGTAAGTAATACATGATTTTGGTAAGTGTTTTCTTGGTGAGTTTAACTAGGAGAAAGAAAAGGCAGGTAAAGAATTTTAAAAACCCCAAAACTCAAGAAACCCGAAACTCAATGTCCTTTTTTTCCCCAGGAAGTTCCAAAGGACTTTTTGTTTAGACTCTTCTGCAGTAAGGTTCTGCAGTTGGGGGAGTGATGTAGAATTGGATTAAGTTTCCACTCATACATTCCTGTGTTCTTTGAGCCTTATAACCTGATTTCTGAACAAGTGTTTACCTTCTGGGGAGCTGATCCACTTTGTTGCAAGTATGGATAGGGAAACTGATACGAAATGAGCAAGGTGTTATTGTTTGCAGGTTTTTTGTTTTGTTTCTTTGGTTGTTTTTTTCTTGTTTTGTTTTGTTTGTTTTTTTCTCCTGTCTTTACCTCGGTAGCTCACCATGTGTATTTCTTAGCTGTTCTTTTGTAAGCAAGCAATAGTTTTTATTTCTGACTCTTGGCAATCTGTCATCTATGTGGATGCTGATGTGTACATTTTTGGGTAAAGATGATTACACATAATGAAAAAACCTGTACTCCTATTTTTAAAGATTGCAGCACCTGCTACTTCCTTATATTGATTTGAATGCCTATGGCACCTATTTCTTGCTACATTTTGAAAAAAATTCTCTCTTGTGACCCCTCTTTTACAGGTGATGCTGGTGGATGAATTCAAAGGACAGAAAGTTCAAGATGTCAAGAAACACATTCAGAAGCTGATGTTGGATAAGGTATGTGACAGTGTGTGCACAGCTGCTTCTGCACTGTCCTTTTTGTCCTTTTCACAGGGCTAAGTCGCCAGAGAAACCCCTGGTGTGGTTCTGCAGCCCTCGGGGTGCTTTGGGTTGCTCAGAGAGAGGGACCTGGTGCTCTTGGGCTGACTGGGTTGAGCAGTTCTCTTGTTCCCTGCCTTATTCTGTCACCCTCCCTAGGCCATGTTCTGTTGGCTCAGTCTGTTCTTTGACAGAGGATACTGGGAGGATGCTGGAACTGAGCTGTCAAGTCTCTTTCAAGCCAGTGAAGGGGATGTGTGATGTGCAAATGCCCCATTGCTGGGCTCTTCTTTCAGAAAACAGAGCAGTGATTGTGGCATCCCTCTAATGAGGCTCTCTGATGAGGATTGGGAGTGGGAGAGGCTTCAGGCATTTAGTCATTATTCCCTTGTTGTTGTGGCATTGTTGTGTCCAGATTATAATGCATCAGCACACACGGTGCGTGCCAGTAGGCTTGAGGCTCAGCATCCCATTTTCCTTTGCCTTTCCCTCTGTCCCCCAGAGTTTCCTGGGAGCTGTTTTATTCAGGGGGCATAGTCAGTGGGGAATATTTAATGCTTATGTCCTCCTTTTCCTCGTGCATTCTGTACAAAGAGCTGGGAGCTGGTGCCTTAGAGAAGGGTCAAACCTTGCCTCGCTTTACCCGGGGAATACTGAGGCAGAGAGTCGGGGCAGTGGTGAGAGCTATGCAGTAAATGCTATAAAACCAAATTAGAATGGAAGGTATGCTTTTTAGGAAGTTGTCAGGATTTCCAGTACTTTGCTAAGTACTTAAATTCCAGCTTTCATTGCCCTTTCAACTCTTAGGGTGAAGCCATGATTTATATGGAACCCGAGAAACAAGTTATGTCGAGATCTGCTGATGAGTGTGTCGTGGCCCTTTGTGACCAGTGGTAAGTGAAACAAAGCTGTAGTTATGAAGTTGCTCTGATTGTACACTACTTGATTGCTTTATTGCAATAAACCTCTCCTGACTGTAGGTATTTAGATTATGGTGAAGAGAGCTGGAAAAAACAGGCGTCAGAGTGCCTGCAGCGTCTGGAGACGTGAGTTATGAACGTGGCTGTGAAGGGGAGTGACTTGGCTGCTCTTGGTGGGGTCTGAGAGGGCTGAAAGCAGTAAGAGCTTATTTCTTACAGATTCTGTGAAGAGACTAGAAGAAATTTTGAAGCTACCTTAGGTTGGCTACAAGAGCATGCGTGCTCCAGGACGTATGGCTTAGGTAGGCAAAGCATTCCTTTCTCAGTTACTGGTGCTTCATAAGGATGGTACGGCTCGTTTCATTTGGAAGGCTCAAGTGTTATATAACATCCCCCGTGGTATAGGGAGGTGGGGAAAACATTGTTCAACTTGTATCTTGGCCTAGCATCCCAGAGAAGGTGTGCTTTATTGGCACCTACTACACTATTGCACTACTACAGGTAGTTTGTGCAACATCTTTGTGGCTTTTTGCCCGGGCCATTGATTTGGAAGGGACCTCAGAAGAGGGAACTTACACCATTTCTTGGGTTTTCTCCTCACATTCTGATTAGCCTTCATTTTGTGTAGCCTGACATGGGACAGCTGCTAGGAGTGCACTATAACCCACAGCAGGTGTTCTTGAACTGAGCTGTGTCAGGAAACAGATTGAAAATCAGCAACTGTTTGCTCTTGAGTAAAATTTTTGAATGCATAATTTAATTATGAAACCAATCATTTTTAAAAGCGTAAGCATGAGTACTAATGTAGGTGTGGATGCATGTTTGTGTGTTCCCCTGAACATGGTAAGCTGCTCCTGCGTGGGACGGGGGTGGTGCTGGGCTCCTGACACAGCCTTCCCCTCCAGGGACCCGCTTACCTTGGGATGAGCAGTGGCTGATCGAGTCCCTCTCTGACTCCACCATCTACATGGCCTATTACACCGTGGCTCACCTGCTGCAGGGAGGGAACCTGAGGGGCCAAGGAGAATCTCCTCTGGGCATCAGGTAAGGAGGGTGAGCCATTAAGCTCTCTTGTTCAATTGGGTGTGCTTATCTCCTGAATTACTCTGCAGAAAGGCTTGCCAAGGAGGCTGAGTCTTGGCTTTTGTGTGTAAAAATTGTTTTGATTAAAGTTAACCTATCATGAGCTGAGTTAGAACAGGTCTGCGGAGGGGCAGTAAGGAAAGAGAGGAATGTGATAGGCAGTGAGAGCAAGAGACAGTGGAAAAATGCTTCTGAAAGCATCTCTGAAAGAACTACGTGGAGAGTAAATCACCTTTTTCAATACTTGCTTGACTTGCCTTGAAATGGGCCTTGGCAGGTTGTGGGTGATTGGTTTCAGTGGCAGCTTAGGTGTCTGCTTGCTGAGGCTGCTGTGCACCACAATAAACAGAGGTGTACAGAGGGAGCAGGATTTAGCTCTTGGTTTTTGTCACTGTCACTCTCCTGGAAGCTCAGAACCATCTTTTATCTGAAACTTGTCTGTGGAAGTCAGAGCAAGGGGGAGGAGTCGTGTGACCTCTTGGCTGGAGTGGCTTTCGAAGCGTGGTGATAGGGACCAGGGAGATGAGGAGCTCGGTCTGGAGCTGAACAAACACTTCAGATTCTGCCTTGGATCATCTGCTCTAATTCCCTGTGGTTCATGGACTAATTTCTGAAGTAGTTTACATATTGAAATGGAAACTTTTCTTATGCAATAACTAATCTGAAAACCATTTCCAAAGTAAAGATTGTGATTCTTACAGACAGAAATACCTGAGACTGAGCAAGGCTGTCATCTGGGCTCAAACCTCCCTAATTACAGAGAAGCTACGCACGAGCTAGTCATGTCTAGAAACAAGCTTTGAAGTGAGCATCCTGCCCCTGAATTACAGATTTATGTAATTAGGCTTGTACAATTAGAGTGCTCTCCTGTGCAAGTAGATAACATCTAGCAGCCTTGGAAAATGCTTTTTACTGATACTTGCTCTGTGGTATGAAGGAGAAGGGGGTTTATGGCCCATCCTTTCAGTCGCCTTCAGTTACAGTGAATTGGGCACCAAACAAAAGCCCAGTCGCAGCACAGGAATTTGAAGCATAGAACAAGAACTACCAGAACCAAACCAGCAAACCTGTGCCTGTAGGATTTATTCTGGACTGGTAGACCATCATCTGAGGTGGAAGTATTTGGGGTCCAGAAAGCTTTTCCTCTTGCATAGCGCAGGTCAAACCCCCTTAGCAGGTGCTAACCCATAGCAAACTTTGGCTTGAAAGTATTTAATCTTGAATACATGCAGTATCTGGTGCACTCTGCTGAAGTCCTGAGAGTCAGGAGTAAAAATCTGTAGGAACAAGAAGGATATGTGTTTATACAGCCCAGTGGCTGCAGAGCTGTGGGTATCTGTTGCATCTCATCAGTATTTTCCTTCAAAACTCTGGATCCTGCCTCTGGTAATTGGTAAGATGTGTCTTGCAGTAAATGTTGATTCTAAATGTTCATTCCATTCGAAGTGGGAAAAGACCACAAATATTTTCCATGTTGGAGGCAACCTTGTGCAGCAGTCCTCTCCTGTCCTCCTGCTCTTTGCCTTCTGGGAAGCCAGGAAGAATGGCTCCATGAGACATGAGGGGCTCGCAGGGTTCACTTAAGGTCACAGGTGGTGCTGAGGCTTGGGTGGGGACATTTGGAAAAAAATTATCTGGTTTCCTGGGTATTCAAGATTATGCTTTAATTATTAATCACTTTTTCTTTATAGGAGTCTTTATGCTTTATTGGGAAGTCTCAAAGGGCGGTTTAAGCAGGGCATGGCTTGAGCACTTCTGAATTTGTTTCTGACATTGGATTCACTCACCTGAACTCAGGCAAAGGCTCTGGGCACTCTGTCCATATTTGCTGCTCCCGTGGACGGTGCTGTGAGAACGGAGCAACAGGGTTCAGCTGCCTTGTAGGAAGTGCTGTGGAGTGTGAGGAGCTTTTACTGAGTGTGCAATGTGGGACTGATTCTGTGCAGGGCGCATCAAATGAGCAAAGAGGTTTGGGATTACATCTTCTTCAAGACAGCTCCATTCCCTAAAACTGAGATTCCAAAAGAAAAGCTGGATAAGCTGAAGGAGGAGTTTGAATTTTGGTATCCTGTGGATCTCAGAGTTTCTGGCAAGGACCTTGTTCCGAATCACCTGTCGTACTACCTCTACAATCACGTGGCCATGTGGTCAGAACAGAGGTAAGTTGGGCTGGGATGCAGGTAAAGCTGGAGAGTTTGCAGTTCTGTTACATTTGCTAATGGCCTTTGGACTGTACAGCATTTAGAATTGTGTTGAAAACGTATTCTTTCATCTTGCAGCTTTGATACAGTTGCCTATAATAGAAGTTATTGAAGTGGAAGTTAGTGAATGGAATGGTTTTTACCATTTTTCTCCTGGTTTTTCTGCATTATCTCCTCCTATAGATTTCCCAGTGTTGATCTGTATTCCTGCACTGGAATTTATGTGGCTTTATTATTAGATCTCCTCATTTCCTTCTCAAGGATGGTTAAAAAGAGCCCATATATACTCCCACAGAGTGTGCAGGACTGGCTGAGAATCTTTGCCCATTGCATGATGCTTTTAGAAGATACAGAACAGAAAATACTGTTTGCATTCCCTTGAAATTTGGTTTAAGGATGGTATAAAACTGCATATAGGAAAAGAGGGTTTTTGATGTATAATAAAAACGATTTAATATCTCCTTCCTTCATGGGTAGAGATGTGGATCCAGCACTGTTGTCTGCTCTTGGGCAGTGCCAATCACTGGCCTTTAAATTAAAAATATCTGAATAGAGAAAAGTGGTGTAAACAAACTTAATTGCAGGTGCACTGCTCCCTACCTTGCATTTCAGAAATGATAATCCTTAGCCTTTATACTGTTCTTTTCATCTTCAGACACACTCCTTAATATATTTAAGACAGCCCTTAGGGTTTTGTTTTTTTTTTTTTTAAGATTCCACTGAAGGTGTTTGTCTCAAAGTGGAACATAAAATGTTTCTTCTTTTTTAAAAAAAGAGAAAATATATTTACTTGGCCAAAAGATTTGTATCTTGTCTTCAAACAGAGACAAATGGCCAGTAGCTGTGAGAGCCAATGGACATCTGCTTCTCAATTCCGAAAAGGTACGGCGAGGTTTCCTGTGACGTGGCTTTAGTGTGTTCAAAGCAGGCCTTTGCTAGCCAGCATGGAAACTTCTTCTTGGGATGTAAGCAGGGGAAATAGTGACATTTCTTCATTAGTGCCCTCCAGTTTTGCATTTATTAGAGGTAAAGACCTGCCTTGCCTGTTATTGTATGTAGCACTTTCTCTTAAGTCAGCTCTTGTGTAGTCTCACCAGTTCAGTCAAGTTCAATGCATTTCTGTTAAGTTTTAGGGTAATATAGAATATTTGTTTATTTAACTAAAGTTTAGCTTTTTAGAGCAATAGAGTAGGTGCAGTGAGAGGAAAAAGTTTGTGCCATTAGCTTGCTATTTATGTGCAAGTTCTGACACTGAATTGAATTAGAAGTACATGAACCCAGGAATTAGGCCTTGGAGACTGATATGAATCAAAAAACCCCAAAATCCCAGTGGAGTCCTTCTTGAAAGATCAGTACAGTGAGTACAATAGGGTGATGTGAAACTGCCAGTTTTCAAGTAGTATTTAAGTTTAATTTAGGGGATTTCTGGGATTATATTTTGTTGCTGAGTGCATGCAGAGTTCAGTCTGCTTTTGCTGTGAGACCTCATTCAGATTTACCCAAGTGCTTTTTGCTGTGATTCATGAGAAAATTGTTTGCCCAAACCCTTGTTGGGTCTGTCTTGCTTATCCACCAACACAAGGGATGTGTGAGAAAACAAACACTCTTATCTTTCTTTCAGATGTCTAAATCGACAGGCAACTTCCTCACCCTCACTCAAGCTGTTGACAAGTTTTCTGCAGATGGTGAGTGCGTTCTGACCTGCATCTGATTGTCAATTATGCCAAAACGACTAAAATGAGTGTTTTGCTCTCAGAGGAGTTTATTGAAGTATTGAATGGCAATAAATCTGCCACTTACCACCTGTTCTTGTTGAAAAGCTGAACTCCACGTGGAAGATTGGGATGTGTGTTAGCACATCTGGCTCAGCCAGGGGGCCTGAGCCCTCCACGAGCAGCCTGCTTGATCTTTCTACCGTGATTGAAGAGCTCAGAACACAGGGCACCCTGGGTGTGTACCTATTTGTGCCCCGTGTATCCACGGGCGCCACGCTCTTTCCGTGCTCCTGTGTCGGGGCAGTGACTGCGCTGCTCTCCTGGTTCTCCGTCTGTCTGGCCCCTTCCAAGGAGTGCAGTGCTCCTCCCCCAGGGGAAGTGCCTCCTCTGAGGCTCTCTGGTGGCCAGGCAGTTTGTGACCTCCCTTGCCCGTGTCAGCCCCAGCTGAAGGGGCTGTCGGGGAGCAGGAGGCGCGGCGCCCGCCGCCAGCTGACCCCCTTCCCCTCAGGCATGCGCTTGGCCCTGGCTGATGCTGGAGACACCGTTGAAGATGCCAACTTTGTGGAAGCCATGGCAGATGCTGGTATTCTTCGTCTCTACACTTGGGTGGAGTGGGTGAAGGAGATGATTGCAAACAGAGACAGCCTGAGGAGTGGCCCAGCCAGCACCTTCAATGACAGAGTCTTTGCCAGGTGTGGTACCGAAGTTAATCGTGCAGTTTGGGCCAGGTTTTCCTTGCAAGGAGGAATTCTGTAGTTATTTTTCTTCTAAAAATTATTAAGTTCCATAAAACAGAGCCCACTCCAGAGCAGGTTATGGGGTTTGGCTCGTTGGTGACAGTTTTACTGTGTTGCCATTACGTGGGGCAGACTGTGCGGTATTGATGTTGCTTCCCTTCCCTCCCCAGTGAGATGAATGCAGGCATAATGAAGACAGAACAAAATTATGAGAAGATGATGTTTAAGGAAGCTCTGAAAACTGGCTTCTTTGAGTTTCAGGTAGGAGGTGTAAGAAAGTGACACCCGGTATTTGTTACTTTGTGGATTTCTTTTGATCTTTCTGTCTCTGGTCCTTAATTATACAGTTGAATTGGAATCGGAATTGTGTCAAGAAACAAGAGTACTTCAGGGGAATAAATATGGAATCGGAGAGGTCTGCTTGTGTCAGTTTTCAAAAGTCCAGAGGAAAGCAAATGCAATTCTACAAGTAGTCCTGATATCTAATAAGAGCAAGAAACTGCTTTTAAAAATACACTATTAAAAGGAGTATTGCCTTTTTTTATATCTTTTATGATAAAGGACTCTTCATAAGAAATCCAGATAATGCTTTAACAAAATTGTTTGTAAGCATAGTGCTTTTTGATATCCTCCATAAACCGTGTCTCCAGAGTGTCTGCAGAGCCATGCTGCTCCATTTAATGAATTACACACACTCCTTCATGTGGCTGCTTTGAGACGCTCAGGAGTAGGGTTAAATAGGCTGAATTATGTGTAATGATAGATCATATTCATTGCCTTTTTCTTAGTCTTTATTAGTATCTGTATGTAAGTTATTTGGGATGACAGCACCTGATATGCAGCTGTGGATGTTTTTGTCTTTTATGTTTGTGCCAAAAAGCAGTTTTTTAAAGTACCACATAAATGCAAAAATCCAGTGGCCAACTGGCGGATTCACACGTGGGTGCTTCAGGAAAATACAGTTCTTAGAACTCAGTAATGGATTACGACAGGCTGCTCCGGCTCTGCGGCGTGCAGGAGCCCGCAGGGCTGTGTGTGTGACTCTGGGTGCTGCTCCCTGGCAGCAGGGGGCTGATGGCTGTGTTGTTGTTCCAGGCAGCGAAGGACAAGTACCGGGAGCTGGCGATCGAGGGGATGCACAGGGAGCTGGTGTTCCAGTTCATCGAGGTGCAGACTCTGCTGCTGGCTCCCATCTGCCCCCACCTGTGTGAGCACATCTGGTCCCTGCTGGGGAAGGTACTGGCGTTTCAGTTCTGTCATTGATTCAAATCTGAGCCTTCATGGATTTCAGTAACACCCATGTCAAGCTTACAGATACTATTCATGTACAAGTAGGAAAAAACGTGTCAGAGCCCAAGGACTCATACTGGCTCATTGTCACTGGGACAGTGACTGCAGGGAACTGGTCTGTTGCTGTGATGTTATGTGCAACGTTAGTACCAGTCACTGTCATTACAAAGAGGTGATCTAAAATTAAGTGAAACAATGCAGTAGTCTTACACTTCTGCATAAAGCTTAGTTGAGATGTTTTCTAAGCCCTCTGCTTGTAGATGGCATTCCGTAGCCATGTGGTAGTTGTGATTGTAGGTGTAGTGCTGAACCTTTGCAAAGAAGTGCTTGTTGGCGGTGTGCCCTCTCCCTTAGGGTGTTATGGATGCTCACTGAGGTCCAAACTGCCTAAACTCTCCTTCCCAATCAAGCCGTAATGGTTGGAGACCCCCAGCTAGGGCGTGTTCACCTCTGTGCCTTGGTGTCTTGCTGTGCCCGCAGCCTGGCTCCATCATGAGGGCCTCGTGGCCCGCGGCAGGGCCCGTGGATGAGGTGCTGATCCGCTCCTCCCAGTACCTGATGGAAGCAGCTCACGACCTCCGCCTCCGCCTCAAGAGCTACATGGCGCCCGTGAAGGGAAAGGTGAGCCTCGTCTGCTTGTGTGCACGTGGGACAGTCCTCTACTGCCTAGGGACTCCTTCCTGATGTCTTTTATTTCCTCAGAAAAATTCCAAAGAGCCTTCCCAGAAGCCTTCTCACTGTACCATCTACGTGGCGAAGAGCTACCCACCCTGGCAGCACACCACCCTGTCTGTCCTGCGCAAGCACTTCCAGGTGCTCGTCCCCTCCTCTGCCCTCCAGCTGCTTGCCTGCGCTTTGGGGGCTCATTTTCCAGCTGTAGAAAGTTTATAAGCTGTGCCTTGTTACCGAATGATTTCAATAGATGAATTTTCTATATGCTTTTACAACTGTCCAGTAAGTTCTGATGCTTAATGAAAATGTCCTAAGGACTGTCATTAATTTGACAGTTGTGTTTCATTTGTTTTGATGATCTGAGTAAAAACGTGCCTGTGCTCTGTTGTTTCTTCCATTGGTAAGTGGTTAGCTTTTAAATATTCTTCTGTACAAGTATATTTTTGAGGAAACTTGATTGACTGACAGACTACCACTGCCTTACTTTACAAGTGGGCTTAGAAGCTTTGTTCAGTCCTTGAGTAAGTGCATACCACTCAGCAGTGTCCCAAAAAAGAACTGAAATGGAGTAAGTCAGTCATAAGAAGAAATATATTAAGAAAGCAGAAGGATCTATGCTTCTGACATTGGGAAACTGCTGAGAGTGGCTTTTGGGATCCTGATGAACCGTCCTCAGCTTGGGGACACCAGGGCTGGAGCTGATAGATTCAGGAGTCCTGACTATTCCAGCTTGTAGCAATGAGATAAACCAATATTCCTCACGTGGAATTTGTTCTTGGGGGTATTCACCTTTGGGAATTATATAGGCTTTTTTCTGTATTAGTGTTAAATGCTGTGTGGGTTTCAAAAGGATGAGAAAACTATCTGTGGAATCAACGATGCTGACAAACCTTGCTGGTATTTATGGGAAAGCAGGAAAGGTGTATGATACTGAAGGGCAAGTTTTTCATTATATCTATTCTCTTTAATGCTTATACATCCCTGTTTAGGTCAGTGGAGGTCAGCTGCCAGACAATAAAGTAATAGCCAGTGAGCTGAACACCTTGCCAGAGCTGAAGAAGTATATGAAGAAGGTGATGCCTTTTGTTGCCATGGTTAAGGTAAGTGGCAGAGGGACAGTTCTGGTACAGGAAAGGCTTTTGTGAATGCAGTGTCTCCCCCTTGCCCTTTGCTTATTTGGCATCTTCATGGGTTTGTTTATAAACAAGCTTAGTTTATAAGTTATAAGTTTACAAGTTATAAGCTTTTACATCTCTAGAAGAACGACACATTAAGAATGTCTCTGTATGAATTAGTGCAGGTGAGCTCTGGATCTGGTTGAGGTTTGGTGCTTTCTGTGTTTTGTAGGTTATAAAATCTGTACTTCAAGCATACCTGGATTCCTCTGTATTTGAAATGTATCCTGTTTGACTTCTCCAGCTTTTCATGCTGAAATGAGTCAAGTGTTGCTTTGGAGACTCAAACAAACTGGAAGCTAAGAATAAGGCCAGAGCTGATGGATTGCAGTATGTTTAAGGGAGGAAACAAGACTGTTCTGAGCCTTGAATGGAATTACAAATTTTGTGTGTAATTCTTATGTTTGTCACTCATTATTTTCCCCGAGTCATGTGAGCCTATGAAAATCTTGGCTTCTATTTCTTTAAAGAAACTTTCTTGTGCTTGCTGTTGCACAAGATGAAAATTCAGTACAGCAACTAGGGAGAGCCAGGAAGCAAAGAATTAACTTTCTTTTTTTTTTTTTTAAACATGTGAGGGTTGCAGTGACTTTTCATGATCTGTAGAAGTTGAGAGGGATTAGTAATGGGAAAAATCTTAATGAGTGCAAAAAACCCCCAACTTTCTCTCCTTAAGCTTTAGCTTGGTTTTTGAAATGCATGTAATAATTACTTCTATTTGTAGTCTTTGTCATGTTTCCTAAGCGGAGCTGTTCTTTGCTCTCTCTGTGGGGTTGTTCTGATTGTTCCTTTTCACGGGAGCTTGGAAGCATTCAGAGGAGCAGAGGGCACAGAGCAGTTCTGGAGCTTCCTGTGTAAGTTTGTCAGAGCAGCAGGGATGTGTTAGATCCACTGATCCAGCTGGGAAAGGTCAGACAAGCTCTCAGTCCTAAGAGCTAGGGCTGAAACATTGCTGTGTTTTGGTGTCTTTAGTCTGGCAGCAGTGAGTGATCCTGGGGCACATGGGGAAGGAGCTGAGGCTTACCTCAAATCCATCTTTTCACTTCCAAAGAGCAGCAACCTGTTTCCCACAGAGACATGGAAACATCTGAGCTCAGACTCCCCTGAGCAGTGTCTTACTCTGAAACCAATTATTCATCAATTCCAGGGTACAAGGAGCATTTCTGCTTGTGGTTCCTACTCGTCAGAGGAGGGCTGAAATGTAGGAGCACCTCGGAGATTTACAAAGGGAAGCAGTTCCATGTTAAAAGGGAATCTTTCACATTAAATTGATGAGGAAACCAGGAAACCACAACCATGCTGAGGCTGACAAAGCAGAGCTTCAAAGGAGACAGCTGGCTCAGCATGTGAGAGCCAGGCAGGGACAGATTAAACTCCAAAGAGGAAGTTCTGTTTTAGTTTAAAAAAAAAAAAAATCATGTGGTTTTTATACTGCCTTTAATACTGTGTCTCTTGTGACTGTTGCTGCTGGCTTTCTGGACTAATTAAGTTACTTTTATGTTAACGTACAAAGTGGTTGTTATTTCCCTGCAGAGAACTCTCTGTGAGCAGGTCCAGGTGTTGTGGGCTCGTCCTTTATTTCAAACTGGGTCATAAGCCTGAGTTTCCTGCTGTGAAATACCACTGAAATGCTGACTGATTTTGTGAATTCTCAACCTGCACATTAAGTAGGGATTTAAATAACTGTGAATGTCAAACACCTTTTCAATCCTATATTAAAAATGTGTTCTAATTGCTCTTACTCCTCCCATCAGTGTCACCAGCTCCCTGTAGAAGAAGTCCTGTTACAAGAAAATTATTGCTCCCATGTTAATGTTGTGCCAGCAGAGAGCTCTTGGATTTACAAGCGTGTTCTTTTCATGACTAATGTGGATGGTTTGCCATTTTGAAACACCATTTTACTTGCAGCCTTTAGAGGGTTTTAATTTTGTTTCCCCCCTCCCCCACAGGAAAACTTGGAGAAAAATGGTTCCCGTGTTCTTGATCTTGAGCTGGAGTTTGATGAGCGTGCAGTGCTCATGGAGAACATTGTCTATTTGACAAATTCCCTGGAGGTTGGTACAGACTTGGCACCTTGGCATTTACTGGGGTAGCTGGGGCAGCAGCTTTCCCCAAGGCAGGCTCTAAGCCTCTTTACATGAACTTCTGGGTGTGCATTGCTCAAGGAACAGATTTTTATCAACTTGTGTTTCCATTTGTCAGAGAGATGCACATGGATCTGCTCAGGGTTGGCACGGGGTACGGGGCTAGGTGTATCCACGTGGTCCCGGACAGCAGGGCTGGCTCTCGCTGCACTGCTGGATGTAGCTGTGGCAGTGATGTCCACTGGCACTTTGGAGGAGACATTTTTCTCTGAGCCAGTCTGTATCTCGCGTTTCCAGCCGAAGAAGGGAGCAGGAGCTGCTTCAAGGCATTGGCAAGACCAGTCAGTCCTTGGGCACCTCCACTGGCTGCAGCAGGCTGTCTTCCCTCTGCGAGGAGCAGGCTCTGGGCAGGGCTTTGCACACTGTGCTCTGGAAAAGCCATCCAGCGTGGTAGATTCATGGGATGAGCAGAATGCAGTTTAATAGGCAACACGGTAATGGGGGGACAGCTCAGGCACGTGGTGCTAAAACACCCAAACCAAGCAACCCCAACACCAGAAGTCAAAATCAAAAGCAGTTGTTTTTCAAGCAATTTTAAGAATTGGGAACTATATTTATTGCAGAGCTGGATGTAAACTGTACAGTATGAAACAAGTGTGACTTTACTGAGCTGTAAACTATCTGCAAATGTTCAGAGCCCCCTGACATGGGGGAGGGAGCAGTGTGTCCTCAGGACAGGGATACACTGCTGGGAACTGCCAGAGGGGCTGGGGGCTCCCTCAGAGGTGAGTCTTGGGCACCTCACACAGGGAGTAGGTGACCCTCAGAGGTCCCTTCCAAACAGGATTTTGTGGGTTCATGTGTGCTTCTGTTGCTTTATGTGAGTGCAGATTTGCTTTCCCCGTCCTACACGAGCAGCTGTTAGATGGGGCTGTAACCTCTGCTGGTCCCTCTAAAGCCATTAAACTCTTGCTTATTCCTTCCTCCCCCGTTTTTTCTTTTACAGCTGGATCACATTGAGGTGAAGTTTGCTTCTGAAGCAGAAGATAAAATCAAAGAAGACTGCTGTCCTGGAAAACCATTTTCTGTATTCAGAACTGAGGTGAAATCAGAAATTCAGATATTGGAAGTCTGAAAACTTAATCTAAAAACTTTAAGCCTTGCTTTTTGTCTATTTTTTTTTTAATATGCCATTTAAAAACTTTGATCAGACATTAATGTTTGTCATGTATGAATATATTTAACCCTAAAAATGGCACTGATTTCCCTAAATATGTCTTAAACCCTTGTTACACTTCGGGCTGCATTGTAGAGTTGGGACAGTGCTAAAGGGATTTTATCCCTCTGGAAGATTTATTAACAGCAGATGTTTATTTGGTTTGGTTTGACGTTTCTCCTGAGGGATCACATGCCCAGGATCTCCTTTAAGGGCTCTGTTGTTTCTCACAGCCTGGCGTGTCCGTGTTTCTGGTGAACCCTCAGCCCTGCAACGGCCACTTCTCCGCAAAAATGGACATCAGGCAAGGGGACAACAGGGAGACCGTGATCAGGCGCCTGATGAAGATGGACAGAGGGATCAAAGGTAGCTCCCAGGACAGGTGTACAGCTGTGCCACCTGCCGAGGGGCTGCGCCAGGGGTGTGACAGGACGTGGGACACGTCCTGTGCGTGCAGGGCTGGGAGTTACTGCCAGCTCCTGGTGCTGGAGGTTTGGGAATGGCTGGAATCAAGTGAAGTGGAACAGGGACTCCCTCCCTGTCTTGCCAGAAGGTGTCAGTGTGCTGTTGGGCACAGGGCTGGAAGGCTGCCCTTGCAGGAATGCTTGGCTGAAGGGTCCCAGGCTTCCTGGTCTGCTCAGCAGTCTTATCAGTCTGCCTTTTGATAGGGAGTTGTATTGAAATCAGCAATAGATTCCTTGGAGCAGGGGTGGAAGTTCCAAGGGCTCGGCACTGTGCTCTGGTTGACTCTCTTGGTACTGTGTACAGCTGCCATGGCCTGACCGACCAGCTGCTCTCTCGGCCTGTATCTCTCTAAAGTGAAGCTGATGAGGTTTGATGATCCCGTGCTTGGTCCCCGCCGTGTTCCAGTCCTGGGCAAAGAGGAAGCAGGGAAAACTCCTATCCTGGAACAAGCCATCTTCCACATCGACCTGGCCCAGAGGCGTGTCTGTGTCACTGAGAACGGCCTGACAAGGGACATTGGGGACACAATTGTTTACCTGGTTCATTGAACTGGCCTGTACCTGGCAGTGAGAAAGGTTCCTGCAGGGACTTTGAAGCATCTGTGTTAAACAAAGGGGAATTTTATTTTATTTTTTAACAGAACAGAAGCCCACCCAAACCAATCTGAGTTTACATGTGAGTTGCCCCATCTCTTTTAAACAGGAATTAAATAAAACTTATTTTCCTCTGGTACTTTGGCTTCTCTTGAAAAGGAACAGTTGCCCTGGAGCCCTCTTCCTTTCCAGCTGGGGGCAGGGTCTGCCGAAACAAATGTGAATGCCACATTTGAATTGCACTCCTTCCTCCAGGGAGCTGAGCTGCATGCAGCTCCCTCCAACGCTGATTCAGCTGAAGGCTTTGACTGGAGAGCCTGGTGCTGCCTGGCAGGGGCAGGGGGGGTCCTGGCCGCTGGAACTCGTGTGACACGAGGCACGGAGCGCGACGCTGTCCCCTGTGCTGGCTCAGTCATTCTGACACACTGCATCTCTCAGGGCTCAGAATTGTTTATTCTTTCCTGGGTTCCCCCTCAGAATCAGACTTTTCATACCCTTTCATACCCACAACCAGGTAACCCCCCTTCCCTTGCCATCTGTTCCCAACAGGCAAAACCTGAAATAAGAAAGTGAAAATAAACATTCGTGGGCTTTTTCATGCACAAAATTTTAATGGTGCCACAGCAGCTCCCAGGGGCTGGTGTCTCACGCCGTGGGTGCCAAAACTTTCCTGAGCCCCATGTTTCCCCAGTACCCCCCCAGTGCTTCCAGTGCATGAGGGGCAGTAATCCATTTGGCCCAAATTAATTTAATTATCTACAGGCTACAGAACTAAGCATTAGTGCTATAAACTTAGATTAATAAACTTCTGAAAACTTAAAATGTCTTTAAACCATTGCTTTTTTTTTTTTTTACAGAAATACAAAATAAATAGCTTGAGGATTAATACAAAACAGAAAACTAATATCTTCTTGTTTATTGACTTTCCCCCCAAATAGTACCTTAAGTTGAAAAAACCTTTTAAAAAAACGAACTTCACTTCATGGAAAAAATACTCAGCATCCCTGAATTTGTACAAGTATCTCTGAACAATAAACTGAACAATAAACATATTTGATTTATTCCTCCTACCCATCACCAACTAAGCAAAGATTATGTATCCTACTGTTTCTAAGATATATATGTAAAAATAGTAATTTATGATTTCTCACTGATGGTGACCTGGCTGTAACATTTCATTGGGGCATTCCCTGGCAGTGGAACTCCCTGCTTGGTCATGTAAAGGATCAGGGAACTTTTGTTGACCTTTCTGCCTTGAAGATCTATTTTTGGCTGTAACTTCGGAGTAAACAGATCCTTTTTTCCCCCTTCATTACCCTTGCAATCCTCCTCAGCCTGACCCGGGTCCCTCGTGTGCAGCTCCCCGGGCATCCCGTGTGGGATCAGCCGGTGCAGCCCCCACGGGCTTTGCTGGCACGTCCCCGTCACTTCGTGCACGGTTTGGGGTTCTGAACACTGGTTTCATGAGTATTTGGAAACGTTACTTCAAAATGGGACAGACGCTGAAGTTTGTGACAAAAAGCCTGAAAAGTTTTGGGCTGTGATTACACTTCAAACACACCGTTTCACAAATTAACTGCAATGATGGTTGGGCAATAAATAAACCTCCTAAAAATTATAAATGTATGATTTTACACTATCCCAGCCTGCTCTGGTGTTTCTAACTAAACGTTTTGGAGCCAGTGTTTGCATTCTTAGTTCCCAGAGGGAGAGAGGCTGATGGAGTGAGTGCAATTCCGTTCATTTCTGTGTGTGCTGGGATATGTGGATGTGTCTCAGCAGCAGAACCAGCTGCTTTCTGGTCCAGCTTTCAAAGGATGACAGGAGTCCTCAGCACAGGCCCAGCACATCTCCCCCAGGGCATTCAGCTGTCTCTGAGGTGGCATTGCTGAGCTGGACTCCCTCGTTTGTGCAGCTGCTGACACCTTTTATACCTGGGCACAGAGCACGCTTTCAGCTTGTCAGGGTGCTTCTGCAGGAGCTGGAACACTGACAGCGAGCACAGAGTGAGAACAGATCTGTGCCTTGGAGGTTGCTGTGCCACTGAAAATCCCTGCAGGCACACCCAGCTTTCCTGCTCCACAAACAGAAAGTCTGGAAGAGGGAAGGTCCAGGGGTTGTGGTGTAGTGAATTGATTTATCCATTCACTCTGTGTAGTTTTAGGAAAAAATGTCCTTCTCTGAGGCTGTGCCAGGGAGAGTCTCCATTGCCCAGTGGAGTTCCTTGCCTGGTTTGCGTGCAGGCAGCTGAGGATGGGATTTCAGGGCAGTTTTGGAGGGAGCACAGCTCCTCCTGTCAGGAGAGCGGGTGGCCAGTGCCTGCAGCTGGGCTGGGAACTGCTGATGGATAAACCAGCAATGAAAACTAAGTATGAAAACCCAAATCTGTTGTGCAGAGATTTGATGGAGAGTGGGCACAACGTGGGCCAGCGCAGCTCTGCTGGCTCCCCTGGGATTCACAGGAGAATGCTTGGACTGGGGCAAACTGGAAGCCAGAGCTGGTGCTGCCGGGGCAGAGCAGGGTCTGGGGGTGGGTGAATTCTGAATTCTTCTTTCTGTTACATAGACAATGTTTCATGCATCTGAAACCCATTAAGATATTTACAACAGCCGCATGTGAGTGGGCGGGTGGTGGGGAGGGGCTGGAAGGAGCTGATGGGCAGGAGGTAGCTGACAGGTGATCAGAGGAAAGCAAGCAATGAGGAGAAGGGAGAGTCTGTGCCCCCACTGCAGAGCCTGGGTTGACTGCAGTGAGGGCACAGCCCTTTCCATTGTCTCTTTGCCCTCCAAACCACCTTTTAGACTTCTGTGTTAAAATTCCTGGGCTAAAACCAATGAGAAAAGCAAGCAACCACCCTGACAAAAAAATCCGAGCGACCCCCTCCCCTCAAAGGCAGCGTGAACCATCAGCCAGGAGCTGACTGATTCTGATTTATGGTTTCTTTATCCTGAGACAGGCAGGCAATGAGCCGGTGTTTGATCTCTGCGGGCTTTCCTGCAGCCCCGAGGAGACCAAACCAGCGCAACTCCTTGGGATGCCTGCGCGCTCCGCTCCCCTGCGCCGCCCCTGCGGAGCAGGCACGGGCCGGGGCGATGTCGCCGCTGTGGGGCCGCAGAGCCGGGCTCGTGGGGCCGTGCTCCAGCGGCCCTGGGGCCGGCGTCCCTCAGAGGGGCCCGCGGGGGCGGCGGGCCCTGCCCCGGCGGAGGATGCGGGGC
>VWZN01011150.1:269829-288286 GCA_013396955.1 Regulus satrapa
TGGGGGGTCCCCGGTCAGTACTGGGGGGTCCCCGGCCAGTGCTGGGGGGTCCCCGGCCAGTACTGGAGGGTCCCCGGTCAGTGCCGGGGGGTCCCCGGCCAGTGCTGGGGGGATGTCTTGCCAGGGGTTCTCTGTGGAAACAAGAAGACCCCAAGTTCTACGTGTTACCCCCTTTCCCTCCCCACGTTTTTGTTTCACGTAGGCAATTCCAGACCTGAAGAGGGGGGTGACGTAGTTGCTGGGGAAGAGGCCGACTCTGCCGGTGACCAGGGACATGCCCCGCAGCCACCCGTCCTGGTCCTTGCCGAACACACGGACTCCCTCTCCCTTCTGCAGCTCCAGCTCGTCAGGTCCCTGAGCCGCGTAGGAGTGCAGAGCCACGCACCTGCGGAGAGAGGGTATGAGGGGAGGCAGAGCTGCCCCGCAGGGCGGCTGGAGCACCCCGGAGCTCCCGCAGGATCCCGCAGGATGCGTGAGCATCGTGGGCTGTGCACGAGCAGCTGCTGTTTGCCGGAGCAGCCTGCTCCTCAGGCCAGAGGGGACACCAGTAAGAGAAGAGCCAGCAGGAATGCAGAACAAAGCAGGATGGTTCCTGCCCCAGAAGTGCCAGCCCAGGGTGACAAATGTTGGGGAGGAGGAAGCTGCTGCTCTGCACCCCACACAGTGAGTGCTGCATCAGAAACACGGATCAGGGCCTGACAAGCAGCTGTCCTAAGGCAAAGCTCTTGAAAGAGCACAGTTATGGGGCTGTGTTCAAGATAGCATCAGGCAATTCTGCCTTTGAAACTAGAGGCCTTGGATCTGCTTGCCTGGAGCATCACCGGGAGGTGTTGGAGGCCCAGGCAAGAGCAGCACTCTTGCCCTTCCTTCCCGCCTGCCTCCCTCCATGACTCGAACACAAGGACTGGAGTCACTGCCACTGGAGGCCATGGAGAATGGACAGAGCACGAGGTAGGATGAGGCACTTAGCTCCACTGCCATGTGGGGAAATCAGCCTAGAAATTAGTCTGAAATTGCCCTTAGACCTCTCTTTTGTGATTCTGGGATTGGGACCAAGGGCTGAAGCTTTGTTCTCTCACTGTCCCAAGTGTGAGCACACAGCAAAACAGCAGCAAAAGAAAACAGTGTATTTTTAAAAATCTATCCCTATCTGTTCTTTAAATAACTTGAATTTGTCTCCAGTGTAACACATTTAATTGTGCTGTTGTTTTTTTCCAGGGGAATGTGATCTGCTCCAAGAATCAATGAGTTACAGCCCAATACCACAATTGTCAGGTGTTATTTACAAAACAGAAACCACAGACGGGGTGTCTGGATAGTCAGGGGCTACCCCAGAACTTTTAGGAGGGTTTCTCTCTCCCAGTTGCTCAGCACAAGCACCTGAAGGTGTGGCTGCTGGGCCAGTCTGTGTGAGGGGCTGGCACAGCCCGGGGGGCTCCGGGCAATCTCGCCCTGCAGCAGCTCCTGCCTGTGCAGGAGCCTCCTCGAGGGGAGGCTGTGCAGCTGCTGCTCTGACCCCGCATCTGTGCAAACCTGGCAGCTGGTGGGATGCTCTTGCACCACCCTTCTGCAAATTATTTTAAGGTCTTGGGAGTTCTCCTTTGGATGCAGTGTGTGCTGGAGTCTTGGCTGACTGATGATGGGGTGTGTGGGTCCAGACAGCGCCGAGCTGTGGGTGCTGCTCCTGGGCACCAGCATTCCCACGGCCTGGCTCTGCACCAGCAGGGCTGAGTGATGTGTAAACAGCATGTTGTGATGCTGTCGTTGTTTTATAGGCTTTACCAAAGTGCCAGGGTGGTGAATCTTACCTTGATGTAATCATTATAGAATGTTATCTACAAATTTTAACTCTGTGAAAGTTGTCAGAAATTGGATCGTTCAAAATGCCAGTGGCCATGAAGGTTTCAGGATAAATAACCAGAGGCACTTAGGGAGTAATTGGTTTCTTTACACTTAAGAAAAATTAACATGCACTGTTGACAAACAGGCAGAACTGTTTCTCCACAGATACTGCAGTGAGGCAGAAAGATGCACTCAGCTGTGATATCAGGTCTCTGCCACCCCCAGGTACCTGCTTAGATCAGCCAGGTACATTCCTGCGTGGATCTGCACTTGGATCCAAGCTGTGCTCTGGACTGTCTGCACCTCCTGCCTGGCAGGAGCGAGCTCCTGGGGAGGAAAGGACCCCCCATCCCACAGAGCATCTCCGTTTCCTTACGTACAGGTAAGCTGGCCCGTGGTGCTGCAGGTGGGGAAGGGTGACGATGGCTGCCGGGGGCCCCAGTGCTCCTGGTGTGGGGTAGTAAGAGGTGCTGACCTATGGGAGAAAGGAAGCAAAGAAAACAAAGTGTTATTGTGGTTATCAGCCTCCTTCAGCCACTGGAGGAGCAGCTTGGATTTGACTGGCTTAACCCACCTTTCAAAAAACCACCAAAGACATTTCAGAAAATAGAAGAGTCTGGAGCATTTGACTTAAAAAAAAAAAGACCAGGCAGCAAGAGGAAGACTCAAAATCACAGAATCATTTAGGCTAGAAAAGACTCCAGGGTCATCGAGACCCTGTGACCCATCCCCAGCAGGTCCTTTCCCCATCCCCTTGCAGCTGCAGGGTGGTACCAGCCACGGTGTCCCCTCTGTGCCCTCACAGGGTCTCTGGTGTTCCAGGGAGGAGCTGCAGCCGTTTCTGCCTGTGCCTCGTGCTGTGCCTGTCCCTGCCAGGGCCAGGGGCGACTCCTCGTCCCTCGAGCAGTGCTGTGCCCTTCCCACTCCCCGTGCCCCTCAGCTCTCAGCCGGGCCCGTGCCCCTGCTGAGGGCTCTCTGAGGCCGCTGGGTGTCCTGTGCCAGTGTCTGCTGAGACCGCCCATGACCCCCTCCCAGGGCCTGCCTGCTGGGTCTTTCTGTTCTTCCGAGTTTGGTTTCGTGTCCCTTGTGCTTGCTGGGCTCTGCAGGGTCCCAGCTGCCAAACGTGCGGGTCTGTGCCAACCGGGCACACTCCGATTGTCCCTCTGGCTTCTGCCTCTGTCCCCGTGGCTCCCGGCAGCGCTGAGGGTGCCAGGCTGGGGTGATGAGGACTGTGCAGAGGCAGGATGGCAGCAGGAGCCCTCAGCCCGGGATGCTCCTCTGCTGAGCTGTCCCTCTGCAGCACAAAGCGCTCCCGGGCTGAGTGGCTGCTCCTTCCCGTCTGGAGCAGCCCTGTGCAGGGTGGGGGAGCCTCGGCTGTGCCCTGGGCTCTGGGCCCTGGGCCTGTGCTCTGTGCTGTGTTCTGTACTGTGCCCTGTGCCTGTTCCCTGTGCCTGTGCCTGTTCCCTGTGCTGCTCTCAGCAGCAGCCTGGCCCCAGCCCGGGCAGCGGAACGCCGCTGTGCTGGGATGTGGCTGCAGCTGCACTCTCCAGCAGCCACCACAGGATCTTTAATGATGCACGCTGGGGCTTTAATCTCGTGTTCATTTCAAATCTAATTTCTAGTGGTCATGTCTGTAATGCGGTGCTGGAGCACTGGCTTGGCAAGGACCTAGGAAAAAAGAAATGTGACTCACCTGCTCTGGTGCTCTCCAGTAAATTAAATTAATTAAAACACCCCAGCAATTCCAGCTTCTGTCTCAGACCTGGAGTGGCAGGTCAACTTCAAACCTTCTCTGCATTCCTCGCTTTCTAGTCCAGGCAGGATTGGACCAGGTGCTCATAAAGTTGACTGGAAATTATAATTCTGTTTTATTAATTACTGTAATCAAAATGCTTGAAATTTGGAGTTTCTTTTTTTCTGCATTGGAGCAAAATGACAGCCTTTTGCTGGTTTTCCTGATGGAACTGTGTTGAAATGTCCCCTTCTGGGTGGAAAGCTCTGTCTTTCATCTCTGTGTTCCCCTGTGCCTGGGAGCAGCCATCATTTAGAGCATCCTCAAAGCTGCCTCTGCATTTGCAACATGCAGAGGGGAAAACAGATTTAAAGAAGTATTTTCGAGTCATGTGTAACTGACTTCAGTGTTCACTTCTGCGGATCTCCTGTGAGTACCTTGCAAGCCCTTGTAAGTACAAAGGGTTTAATTCCCTGCCTCTCCCGAAATCCCTCTCTCACTCCATCACCAATGTGACCCCCGGCACTGCTGACGCAGTCCAGTCCCTGCTGAGTGTCCTGGTGGTGCCTGGTGGGGAGGGGCTCTGCCACCATCTCACCAGGGGCAGTGGGAGCTCCAGGACGTTTGGCCTGGCAAGGTGCCATCATTTACTGCACGGACAGCCGGGCGTGAAGGGAGTTCATCAGCTCCCTTCAGCCAGGGCCAGGGCAGAGCAGCNCAGCCAGGGCCAGGGCAGAGCAGCCGTGGGTTTATTGAATCCCTTCAGCCAGGGCCAGGGCAGAGCAGCCGTGGGTTTATTGAATCCCTTCAGCCAGGGCCAGGGCAGAGCAGCCGTGGGTTTATTGAATCCCTTCAGCCAGGGCCAGGGCAGAGCAGCCGTGGGTTTATTGAATCCCTTCAGCCAGGGCCAGGGCAGAGCAGCCGTGGGTTTATTGAATCCCTTCAGCCAGGGCCAGGGCAGAGCAGCCGTGGGTTCATTGAATCCCTTCAGCCAGGGCCAGGGCAGAGCAGCGGCTCCGGTGAGAGCTGAGGAGCCAAGGGCTGCCAGCGCTGGGAATCAGCTCAGCTGTGTCTGGGGAGAGATTCCAGCGGCAGAGAGGGAGGGCGTGGGTGCCCCGCTGCCCTCAGCCGCTTGCACAAGAGGCACATGCACAGACACGGCCAGCACAGCAGCCCTGCAAACTGGTTCTGGCTCCTCCTGAGCCCGGCGTGGCAGCCGAGGGGAAGCAAGAGCCGCAGGAGGAGGGCTGGGGCAGCGCTGGCTGCTCCCTTTTATGGGCCGAGATGATCCGACCTGCTCCCAGCTGCTGGGAATGCCAGGCAGGCAGGGAGCCCACAGCCCCGGCACAGCCCCTCTGCCGTGGCCTGTCCAGCTGCTGCTGGCTGTGCCTGGGGTGCAGCCCCTGCTCCCTCACACCCCCAGCTGCCCTGGCAGCGCCTACCTGGGCCCGTGAAGGAATCTCAGCGTTGCAGCTCAGCCATTGCAGCCCAAACCCAGGGATGGAAAAGGAAAGCTGCATCCTGTGCAGACCCCCTGCAAACCTCTGGGAGTGACACTGCTGTTTGCAGGCAAGCAATTTCCAACTCTTCTAAGGCCAAACCCTAACATGTCCCCTCTCTCGCTTCTGCTGTTGGCAGTAGTTCACACTTTTGGGTAAGATCCCTTTGGGGGCGTGAGACATGGTACAGTTTCAGCTGAATTATGGAACTCCTGTAGGGTTTCATTTCCCCTCCGTAACCCAGGATATCACAGACATCTGATATGGGACAAAAAGGGTTTTTCTACATTTATATGACATCCTTCATAGTGAAGGTTGCTCCAGTCTTTTCTAGAGCAGTCACCCAGCCCTTGGCAGTCCATGTCCAGGCAGTAGCACCCGGCAGGCGCTTTGTGCTGAGCGCCAGCCTGCAGAGAGCCAGGGTGAGACGTCTCATTCAGTCAGTGCGGGAAGAAGGAATGAGACTCTTCTGTCTCTGGATAAACTCCAGAAGGTCAGCCTAGCTCAGAAGGTCTCTAGCTCAGCCCAGGCTCGGTCGCAGGGTCGGGAGCACGGCCCTGCCTTACCTGCAGAGGGGTCCCGCCGGGGAGCTCGGCTCTCTCGCTGCTCTGGGTGGCCACGCTGGGGTTGCTGGAGCTGATGAGCACGGGGGAGCTGATCTGCAGCGCCGGGCGCTCGGCGGGCGCGTGCACCATGCGGTTCAGGGTGTTGAGGGCCGTGGTGATGGAGAACTGCCGCAGGCTCCTCCGCCGGGAGTCGGGCACCTTGGGGAAAGCCGCCGGCTCCGCGGCCTTGGCCTTGGGCGACGCCGTCTGCAGCGCCGCGCCCTTGGGCTGGGGGGACCAGGGCCCTTTGGTGGCCTGCAGGAGCGGCTGAGCGGGGCTGCTCGGCTGCAAGAGACAACAGGAGACACGATGGGCTTTCAGGAGGCACCCCTGGCACAGCCCTCGACTGCTCTGCTCCCCTTCCCATCCGGCAGCAGAGCTGCAGGCGGGGTTCAGGTGGTGTTATGGGCTACCTCTAAAACCTCGGGGCTCTGCCATTTTTCTCATCTGGTGTCAGTGATGAATTCTGGGTGTAAAATTCCCAATTCAAAGCTGACAGCAAAACTAAAATTGGTTTGAAATACTTGCGTTAAGACAAGGGGTTTCTGAGGATGAGTGCTCCTCCCCATACGTTCCTAGTCCAAAGTTTTTGCTGGGGGCGCTGTACTTAATAACTCTAACTCTGAATCGGAAGGGCTGTTTGGACCCATCACCCTTTCCCTGTCTGTGCTGGCACTCGTGGGTGCATCTTGCAGCAGGACACCCAAGCCCTGCAGCTGAGGGTATGGCACGGGCTCAGAGACCTGCACTGGTGGTGGCATTCCCAGCAGCATTAGATCCACCAGTTCCATCTTTGTCACCTTGAACATTCGTGGCTTGATGCTGCTTCCACTGAAAAAACCCTGCCTTGTTAAGGATTGGGGCTGATTGAGTTTGCATGCGGGCAGCGTTCACACAGTACTTCTTGGAAACTGCTGATCAGGGTGTTCGTAGCAAAGGGCATGTGGTGACAGTGTTTTTCACCACGATGGGTGCCAGAGGAATTAATCATGATTCACTGCTGACATTAATGAATTGCAAAACTTGGAGATTCTCACCCACTCATGGGAGGCAATGTGCTCGATGCCTGGGATGGACGGGGAGACCACGGCAGGAGAGGTACAGGTACACAGGAGAGGTACAGCAGGGGTGGTTTTCTCATTTTCCCTCTCCAAAATAAGGCTTAAAGCCCACAGTCTGTGTGTGTAGGTGCACATGTGCCGTGGCCATCCTGTCATTACTGTGTGTGAGCAAACTGGAAACATTTTTGTGCCTATCCAAATCCCAGGAGACATGATAAAATGGGGCACAAACTGCGTGTCAGACCGGGAGAGCCTCGTGTCTCCAGCAGTAGCCCTACCTTTGCCTTCTCTAGAATTAATTTCTAATTCCTTGGTGGATGTATGGTCCCTTAACTAACTTGTGTCTGTTAATGCCAGACTTGAATAAGTCATTTTAGCATTACTGAAGCTAAAATGATTTCATTAAATGAAAGGACATTTAAAAAATATATTAGAGCTCCAAATAAGACGTTTTGCTTGTGTCCTCCTATAAAACAGCCACAAAGCAGAGCTTGCTGTAATTATGGGCATTACAAGTATTAATTTTATTTCTAGGAACTGGTGCCGGTGCCATTTACACCCTGCATCTCAAGCCAAACTGCACAACACAATTAATGTCTAGACCGGTGCTGGCAGAGCTCTGCCAGGGTGGCTCTGGAGCCGCGGCCCCGGGAGCGCCGCGCGGAGCTGGCATCCCCTCCGCACGCCCAGGGGCAGCCCGAGGGGAGGGTTAAGGCTGGCACGGGGAGAGGGGACCCCCAGAGAGCTGCGGGGAGCTCCCAAGGAGCAGCGGCAGCGAGCGGGCGGTACCTTCTGGAAGGTCAGGATGTCCTTGCTCTCCGCCTTGTCCCGGCTCCGCAGGTCGAGGCTGTAGAGAGGGCGGGGCAGGGGCAGGTGCTTGATGACCTGCACGGAGCTGGCCGGGAACACGCCGCTGGCGCCGTTGAGCTCGCCCAGGTACCAGTCGTGGTCCAGCTGCCGCAGCAGCGCGATGGTGTCGCCCTTGTTGAAGCGCAGCTCCCCGGGGTTGTGCCCGCGGTGGCTGTACAGGGCCCTGGCGCGCGGCACCTGCGGGCACACCGAACAGCCCCTGCGCTTGGTCCCACGCACGCAGAGCTCCCCAAAAGCACTCGCAGTTAATGGGAAAGAAACGCAGAGGTCTAAGTCTTAAGCATGCATTTATAAGGATTAGCTACCCACATCCTTCCTTGATGGGTTTTACTAATGAAGACAAGCTCCCAAACACTTATGCTAAGTTTGTATCAAGATGAAAAGCAGGCTGGACTTGTTTAAGAATATTAAGAAGCAGTTAAGGCCTTAAACTAGTCTTCCCATGGGATCTTGTTGCCTGCTATAAGGGCTCCTCCAACACAATATCTATTTTAATGACCCAGGTGTTTGTATTTCAGAAGGACTGGAGGTCGTGGCCATCATCCAGCCAACCTGGTGGCTGTCACCTGCCAGGAGAAGGCAGCGCAAGGCGAGTGCAGGTTCTGTGCTTCCGTGGCTCTGTCCCTGCTTTAATGCACGTGCCTGCGGGCCTAATCCAGCCTTTCCCTGGGTTATGGGAAGAAGTGGCTCAATGTTATCATTGTTGCAGTGTCGTATGACATAGAAGAGATAGGCCAAACCCAGGAGAGATGCAGGCACGTTGTGATCTTGACCCTCGCCCAAATGAAATGACCCAGTTCCCCTTGAGCAGCTCTGCTGTGCTGAGCCCTGCCTGCAGCAGAGCTCTGTGCAGAGCTCCTGCCCTCCTGCAGCCAGGGCTCCAGTGCAGCCCTGCAAATGCTGGCTCCACTCCTGCCTCCTGCCCGCTGGCACAGCTGCGTCAGCTCCACGCTGGGCAGCCAGGATTGCTCTAGAGCCTCGGTCTGCTTTAAGCAGAAGTGCCAGTGCCGGGGTTCAGCTGCTTCCTCACTGGGCTCTGCATGTCTGGGCTGTCCTTCCCCTCTCTTTAGAGGCTGCCAGGGGCTGTGGCATGGTGAGCACCATGCCCCGCAGTTTCTCCAAGCCGTGGTCACCCCCTCCCACTCATCTCACAGGAGACAGTGACACATTCCAGATTTCCTGTCTTTTACTGTGCATTTCCCCAAGTCCACCCCTATCTGGGAGCAGGGCTCAGGCAGGACTCCTGCAGAGCTCCCTCTCTCTCAGCCACTTTTCAGAGGTCAGGGAGGTAGAAGCGAGAATCTCAACATTAGTTTCCAGAAGTGTGAAAAAGACCAAATTTTCCATGGAAATTGTTAAGTTTTTGGAAAGAAGCCATCCTCAAGCATCCCTAAACCCTGGCGCCTGGTAGGGAAAAGAAACCAAGAAGAGAAAAATTTCATGTACTGCTTTTACTTCAAAGCCTTTGAAATGGGAAGCAATTAGTTTAATGTTTAGTTCTAATTAAGTCATTCTCTCTCTTAATTTGTCCTCACAGTAAACACATGAGCTTGGCTCAGCGGCACTGACAGCACATTGCTGGGAGAAAATCAATGGGAGAGGGAGGCTTGGGCCAGCGCCACTCTCCATGAGGAATCCAGGGCTCAGCTCCCTGCACACACCCGGACACGCGGGCTGTCCCCCGAGGAGAACAGGCTGAGGGCGCAGAGAACACGGCCAGCAGCTCTCCTTCAGAGCCACGCTGGCACCGCTGGCTGCTGCTGCACCAGCACGAGGAGCACAGAGCCCGCACTGCCTCGGGAGCAGGCAGAAAACAAACGGGCTTCTCTCAAAGGGCTCGGGAAGGGGGAGCAGCAACGTCTGGAACGTCAGGGAACGGCAGGATACAGCAAACATTAAAGGCAGCATGAACGAGTTATGGAAATATATTAAAAAGAAGAGAAACTCTGAAATGAAATGCATACCTGGCGCTAACTGGGAACAGGGAGCAAGCAATAGAGTGCTGAGAGTCTGGAATATTCTTTCTTCAGCAGGCAAAGGGATGAGACAGCAGGTCAGACTGGGATAAATACCCGAAAACCAGGTGGGACAGGTGTGTTTGTGGTGTCAGGTCTGGCCGAACACATCCCTCCACTCGGGTGCATGGATGGTTGGATGAACGGGCTCTTTCTTTTCTCCAGTCACACTCACAACCTTCATCTCTTCCCCTCTTCTTTAACCCTTTCATCACACTTTTTTGCCCTTTCAAATCTCCTAACCCAAGTCAGCTTTTTCCAAAGTCTGCAGGTTTTGATATTTTTAAAAAATTTTTGCAAGAAATTTTGTTTGGCTTCTCAGATACTGAGCCAAAAATATGCCATCGATTTCCCAGCTTCATTTAGGACACAAAATGAGCCTTCACCTACCCACAGGGAGCGACTAACGTGTTTTTTACTGTACAGGCCCATCACAAAATAAAGCTGCAAGCTGAAGAAAGACATGCAGAGTCCCTGTTTTTAATGTGTTTGCAGGTGGAGGAGAGAACACCTGAAGCAGGCTGTGACAGCCAGGTCTGGAGCTGGGCCGGGCAGCATAGCCCGGGGGCTCGGTCAGAGCTGCTCGGTCACGGGCCAGCAGCTCCCGCTGAGCGGAGCCTGGCTCCCTTTGGGCTCCTTTCTGCCCACTCCCAGGTGTCCCAGATCCTCTGCAAGGGAGCTGGCTTGCTTTATTTAAAGTAGGTTAATTGCAAAGGCAGAAACTGGGGTGCTAATTACCCTGTGATAAAGACAAGGAGTGCCTGGAGGTGGCTGAGGGCAGAGGGAGAGGCTTTCTGGGGCCAGACAGTGGTCCTGGCAGGGGCGAGCAGGACCTGCTTTGTTTTGATGGAGCCTTCTCCCGTTAGCATGTCCAGCTGCTTCTAGCTAGTCCAAAGCAGCATTCCCTTTTAGCAGGGTGGTGGTGGCTGCGAAACGTCCAGCCAAGCACTGCCCACGGTCCCCGGTGCCAGCCTGGCATCTGTCTGGACACCCGATGGCGAGAGAGCACTGGGAGCAGCTTTGGGAAATGCTCGGCTAGAGGCTGCTGAAAGTTTCTGTACAGCATTGCTGCCCAGTAGCAGGGAGGGAGAAACTACTGCAAAGAAACCCATTTGGGGGGGGCCTGTTACGTTTTTTGATGCCGCCTCGTTTTTCCTGATTTTCCTCTCTGTTTTCTCTTCCATCATGCCTGAGTGAGACCCAGGAGCTACTTCAGGCTCTCGGAGTGGCCGAGCCCCAGGGGCCCCTTGCCATGGGGGTGCCTGGAGAGAGTTTGGGAGAGCCCTAGGGAGAGAAGGCAGCAGGTGATGCCAGGTGTGGAGCAGAACCCCCTTGCATCAGCACCACCTCTGAGGGAGATGCTTTCCTCTCCTTGGCCACTCAGCCAGCAGGGATGGTCATGGCAAATGCACTTCAACTCCTTGTCCCCATTCTCAGGGGATTTGAGGCCAATAAAGGAGAAAATATTTTATCTTTTTCACTATTTTTGGCATTTGGCATCCGTTGTGCTGGGCAGCCATCCAATGCCTCTGAGTCTCCCTCCACACAAAACAAAGAAGATTAAAAATACGTTTATGTGTGTGAGGAAGCAATTTGGGGCATCTCTTCCTAGCAGAGAAATGCACTCTGTGATCATCTGAAATGAGCAGGTTATAACTCCTCATGATTGGCAGAAGGGGATTCATGAGAGACCCCTACTCAGAGCATGGGAATTGACAAGAAAATGAAGGAGAAGCAGCACGGGCTGGGGAGGGGATCACTGGGAGCAAAGCCAAGAGCACAGGGAAGAGCAGAGGCTGCTGATGGCAGCTGGGAATGCCCCATAAGCTTGTTCCAGAGAACTCCCTTTAACAGCACCCCGGGAGCAGAGCGGCCGGCAGCAGCAGCTCAGCCAGAGATGGAGCTGCAGCCTGGATGCCCAGGGGAGGATACACCCGAGCACGGCGAGGGCTGGGTCCATGGACTGGGATCCGCTGCTCTCTGGGATCCGCCGACTCCTGCAGCCCCTTCCCACGGCCCCGTGAGACCCAGCGGGACCCTCCTGCTCTGACTGCTCCAGCTTCCTGACAGCAGGGACGGGCGTGTGGCACGAGCAGCACGGGGGCCTTGGGACAGCTCGTTGCTCTGCGTGTCCAGGGCTGCCTCCGTCTCCTTTACTGCCTGGAGCTGGCCCCAGACCTCGGCAGTGCCCTGCTGACTCCAGCGCTGGGGATGGGTCAGGAATGGCCTCCGATGGGCTCGGACTGGTGCTTTCCCAGCTTTGATTTTCCTAACCCCGTGCAGGGAATGCCCTGGAGCAGCTTCCCCTGTGCCAGTCCCGCTGAATGTCTCTGCACTGGAGCCCAAGGGACCGATCCCGGTGCGGGTTTGTGGGAGCTGCCCCAGGGAGGAGCTGGTGCAGGAGACAGGACAGCACTGGGCAGTGAATGTCCCACCCTGGGGCAGTCAGTGACTCCAGGACAGACCTGAGGGCACAGCCCAGGCCAGGCTGCTGATGATCTGACTTACACTGAGCATGTGGAGCTGGGAATTATCCACCACTGCCACTGAAGGACGTGCACACTCTGGCTTTTTACAGAGACGATCAATAACATCTCCATCTGATTATTGAGAGCTGCCTCCAACACCTTGCCACAACTGCCCGCGTCTCCATGGCATGAATGAGCCCCATCACCTGCTCGTGCGCTCAGCTAGCACAGTTCAGGGCTCTGCAGGATCCAGGTGGATGAAAAGAGCTATTTGAATGTAAATTAATTGCCATTACAATTCTGTTTTTCTGCATTTCGGCAGAGGAGATAACTTCAGCCTTGTCACAGAGAACAAAACCTTCAAATGTGAACTTGTCATTTCAATCTCTTCACATAATTACATTCTGAGGATTCAGACAGTTGGGTGGTTTCTGCATTATTTCTTCCCTGAGGAGGATTGTTCCTCTCTTCCAAGCACACGTAGACTGTGTGCACCAGGGAGAACAAAGCCAGTTCCTCCTGCTCACGTCAGCCCTGGAGCTGCCCCGTTCCCTCCTGGGCCTGCCCAAAGGGGGGCCAGCACTGGCCACGGCTAATGCTGGTGGCCACCTGCTCCTGAACCATCATGGGGAGATGCTGGAGATGTGGGTTGTAAATGGATTTAGCTGGTTTTGTGCCGCTCCATCTGCATGGCTGCAGCTGCTGGGGCAATGGCAGAGGGACTGGAGCACTGACCCCCTCTGCTCCCTCCCAGCCCCAGGGTACCGCGGCACCAAGGCTCATGTCCCTTCTGAACGTGGCCTGGAACTGGAATGCAAAGGTGACATGGGAAACGGGGGAAATGATTAAAGAAAACGCAGAGCAGCTTCTCTGATGGAGAGCATGAGGGATGCTGAGGCACCCAGCCCGAGAGGAACGCCTGGCCTGGTGATGCCCCCAGGAGGACACAGCTGGACCAGGCTCCTCTTTGCCCGAGTGAAGCACAGGGACATTCAGGTGAGCAGGAGGAATGCCCAGGGCTGGAGCTGGACCCGAGTGTGGCTTTGCTCCTGGGTGCTGGCAGAGCCACAGAGCACAGGGAGAGCAGGGACGGGCCTGAGAGGAAAGAGAGCATGTGGCGTGGCAGGGACCGGGTGCCAGCGAGCCCAGGCTGCAGCGTGTGCCTGAAACCCTCTCCTGCCTCTTGGCTCGCTGCTGCTGTATCAGATGAGTCTGTGCTGCTGTCAGCAGTCCTGGGCAGTGGTTAACTTGTGTGTCATGGCTTTAAGCTGCACGGAAAACAAACTGTGTCAGCCCTCGGCGTGCCCAGTCATGATGCTCTGCCTCAGCTGCACCGTTCTCAGAAGAGGCTCTTTGTTGTGCAGGGAGGAAACCTGCATCCTGCTCCCTCCTGCTGCTCCTGAGCCCTGTCCCTGCGGGTTCAGTGCCCTCCCTGTGCTGGGAAAAGCTGCGCTGATGTGCTCCTGTGGCCACCTCTGCCAGTGGGCACCGGGCCTGGACACTCTGCAAGCCAAGACGGTGCTGGCAGCGGGGAGAGCTCTCCCTCTCTCGGGACACCCGCCTCCTCCAGCCCTGGCAGAGCTGCACGGCTGTGTGCCTCCCCCCACCCTTCCCTCTGGAGGGAAAACGACAGACTCAGGCCGGTGACCACTCCCCGGACCCGGGACAGTGGCCAGTGAACAGCAGGGAAGCTGTGGGAAGAGGGGGACTCAGACTTTGAGGCTCCTGGCTGACCACGACACTGCGCAGGTGAGCTCGCAGAGGAGCCCTGCTGTGCTATTCCTGACTTGCCATCTGAGCCTGACTCATTGCCTTGGAAACAAATTAAAACACTTTTATGTGTTTGCAGCTTGGTACCTAATTTTGTAAAACCAGGGAAACTGGCTCCTGCTGATGGCCGCGGAGGTCTCTGTGCTTTCCCCTGCTGAGGTACCTCCCAGGAGTGCTCTGTGCCAGCTCTGTTGCTCACATAGCTTTTGGGGTGTGTTTTGTCCATCGGCCTATGTTGACCTTGCTCTTTGTAGTAGATAAAAGTGCTAAAACTACCTGCAGAGGGAGGAAACACGCCAGTGCCTGGCACAAGGTGCCACCAGCAGTGTGGGAGCAGCTCCTGGTTCTGTTAGAATGAGAGATGTGGCACAGGAGTGGAGAAGATTTGGGACAAATCCTTCCTCCAGAGAGGCCGTAAGGCCACACAGAATTCTGTAGCCAAAGGAAGCATCTCGGTGTCCAGCAGAGGGGCTCTGTGGCACACCCCACCAGCCCCAGCAGCTGTGGGGTGCGAGGATGCTCTGGTGGGAAAGGAGCAGACACCACCACCTCAGGCAGAGCCCAGCCCTGGGCAGCATCCAGGGGATGAGACATCCCCGCCTGGCCAGCCCGAGGGGATGGGACACACGATTTGAGATCATTGCTGTGACTGCACAGGAACTGCTGGGGGGTTCGGGAGGGTGGAGAAGGGGCTGGCCAGTGAGGGGGCCAGGGAACTCAGTTGCCTCTGCCAGGTGCAAACATGGAGTTTGCTTGGAACAAGACTTCAAGAAGCTCCAGCAATCCAAGTTCTGTCTGTCAAATGGAGAAGGGAGTTGGAGATGACTCTGGAGGAGAAGAAAATACCAAGACGCAGGCACTATCTATAGACGTCCGTGTGAAGGTGGGACGTTGGAGTGCAGAGTATTTTTATCCCAATAGAGGTGTTATCTGTCTATCTCCCATGAAATGCTGGAAGGGGGTGTTGAGCACTCAGTTCATGAAAAGAGAAAATAGCCCAAGTCACAGTTAAATCTGCGTGGTCCGTGTTTTCCTAAGGCAAGCTGTCATACTCGGAACTTTTTTCCTCTGGCCCACTGTCCCATGTTTGCTGCATGACCAAGTTCAGCACCCAGGTGGATGTTCAGCGTCCTGGACTCAGTTTTGCCGCGTGCAGGCTGCAGCTGGGTCACCCTACCTCCCTGCTGGGGCGTGGGAGGTCTGTGCACACCTCAGCACACACGGCCTGCTTGCTCACCAGCTCGCGCTGGGGCTGCAGCCAGCTGAGGAGGAGCTTCAGCACAAGCTGTAGCCACACCTGGCACATGCCAGGGGCAGTTCCTAAGAGTTCAAAGGCTTCAGCGTGGCTTATTTACACATACGCCTCCCAACAAGTCCTTTTATTCTTAAATTCCAGACAGTTTATTATGTGGAGATTCTGAAAATCCAAAGTCCTGTCCTCTCTGCGTTGCTGCTCGAGACCCGAAGGCCTGGCTGAGGTGCCAGGAGCGGCTGTGGGGCAGCGCAGGGGCTCAGAGCGGGCGGCTCTGGGGGCTCTCGGGCACAGCCAGGCCGTGGTTACGCACGGACGGGCCCACGTGCACAAACCCAGCACGTGCCCACACCACGTTAGCTCGTAGGAAGTGGATTCAAAAGGGATTTAAATGCCAGCAAATAAATCGCTTGGGATGGGCTGTAATTAGAAAATTCCCTGTTTTTTAACTGCTGGCTCTGGGAAATTCCTGACCGCAAACCGAGCGCTGCATTTGTGCTAATCCAGCAGCTCCGTGGGGGCCTGCCTGCTCCTCCTGCTCAGAATGAGACGAGCTCTTGGCTTGCTGGGTGATGAGGGATTGATTTTATTTTTTGCCTTCGTGGATGCTCATGAGCACGAAGAGCAAAGAGCTGGCAAGGAAACATCTCTGCTGCGAGAGAAACTTTGATCAAACTTGCGATGTTCTCAGCTCCGGGGAGTAAAGGAAGTTTATTTATAGAACAGCCCTGGTAAAACCGAATGCTGGCCCCCATCCTGGCTGGGTGGTGGCTCTGGCTGCAGAGGCACGCCAGTTGGTTTTTGCCTTGCAGCACAAGCTGGCGGGCAGTGCTGGGGTAATTAGCAGCCCTTGCACACCGGGGCAGTCTGGTTTTGGGGAGCTGGGACCTTCTGCTGCACATGGACACCGCAATTCTGAGCGCCCAGGGGAGAGCTGTGGTGGGGTGAGCAGCCCTGCAGGAGCTGCTCTCGCTGTGCAAAGGAATCTGCTCGGAGGTTCACAGACATCTGGAGGTCTCTGCTTACCCGGATTCCTCCGGGTTGCCTTGGAACTCAAGCATCCATGGGGTAGGTGATGACAAGTCACCCTCATCACTGTCTCATCTTTGCACTGCACAGGCACTTCCAAACGTGTCCCTGCTGTGCTGGGTGACGTGCTGCTGTCACTGAGTGCCAGCTCAGAGGAGGCTCCAAATCCATTAACATCCCACTGGAGCACCCAAAGTAACGTCTGGTCCCGAATGCAGGTATTTAAAACCACTAAAACCAAAATGTGACTAACACGTTGCATTCTTCACCTTGCAGCAGAGGATTCCAAAGCGTTTTATAATTAAGTAACTAATTAAGTCTAAGAGTATTTCAGTGTAAGGTGTTTTATATCCCTTCCCAGAGAGGCACAGGAGCTCAGAGGGCTGTCCCAGTGCCAGGGAGCCAGCCACAGCCACGGCTTCCCCAGTGCTCACTGGCTCTGCTGATTCCCAGGAGTTTGGTCTTAAGTTGGTCCTAAAGGCTTTTGGCAGCTATAGATAGATGGATGTTGCCATTGTAAACCATCAGCAAGTTCCTACCTGTCCTGAGAACCAGTTAAAGAGACACGAAATGAATGAGAGAGAAGAAAACCAGACAGGTGTATTTGTGCTCTTTTATCCAGGGCCAGGAGAGTCCAGTTGGAAAAACTACAACCTTCTCCATGACAGCTGGAGCGCTGCCGGGGTGGCAGTGACTAAAACCTGTCACTGTGGGATTGTCCCCTGCACAAACGGCCCCGGCAGCTCCTGCAGCTCCCCTGGACCCAGCAGGGGTCTCGGTCAGAGCAGGGGCCCTGTGGAGGGAGCCCCCGGCCCCCTGCCCCAGCCAGGAGAGTGCTCTGGGCCGGGCAGTGTCACCCACCCGCCCGGGCACAGGGTGCCTGGGGCCTGCACAGCAGGAACACCAAGGACAGGAGCTCCCGAGGGACGCCTGCTCCTGGAATGTGATCCAGCCAGATCCCTCAGCAGCAGCACAGAGATTCCCTGGGCACACGTGCCAGCTCGTACCCCAGGAGCAGCAGCCCCTGCACGGCTGCGGCGCAGGGCACACCGCCCGTGCCCTGAGCAGCTCCGGGATCCAACAGCCCTCTCAGCCAAGCTGTGCAGAGCTATTAAAAGGTTTTAGGGACATGGTACAGAACAGTTCGGGTGAGAGAAATGGAAATCCAGGCACATAATGTGGGAAAGGTGAAGCCACAAGTCTCTACCCTGAATTCCATCTGAGCCAAGCTCTTTTAACTAGTCTAATATCACGTCCTCATTATTCAAGAAAAACTTTTGTGTTGTTAAAGAAAATTACGGAAATTACTTAGAATTTTTAAATTAGCCTAGTCAGTCATCCCTAGGTACAGTTTAAAATGAGTCAAAATTAATATTTTTAACTAGTGAACCTCCAAGAACTTCGGAAGGAGCAGCAGCAGCATTGGGCACCCCCCTTCTTTTCCAGTGGGGGAAACTGAGATGCAGCTACGGAAATACCTTCTCCACCACTAACAGTTTCAGCTCTGCAATGACTAACTTCATTGCTATCACTCAAAAGCAGTGTATTGCCCGAAAGTCCAAGCACCTGAAATGCCCTCAAAAGCCAGGAAGCATCTGAAAACTCTAGGAAAGAAGAGCTGCGGAGAAGCTTTTGTGAGGAGAAGGGCAGGCTGGCTTTGTCTCAGCCTGGGAATCAATTTCTGCTGTGGTGAACTCGAAGCAGCCAAATATCACATCGAAAGAGCAGCCAAATTTGCAAAGAAAACAATCTCGCTTCAAACACTCTGCAGTGCTGCTAACAGAGAAGGTTCCTGGCTCCGGGCACAGCGCAGGAACCTTTCTGTGCTCATGGGCAGAAGAAAGAACTAAGAACATCCTTACCCCTTCCATGTGGATCCTGGGATTCGTCGCCAGCCGGTGCTGATGCAGCTGCAGCCCCCTGGGGACCCTCCTGATGGAGGCGGGGGAGGACAGGACCCCCGACCTCTGCATCGAGCCAAACCTGGCGGCGTTTTGTCCACACCTGACTCCATCCAGGAGGCGAATGAGGAGCAGGTTGGAGGGCAGCTGCTCAATGCTGCCCAGGACGAGGGTCCTGCACTCGGGGCATCGCAGCTCCTTCTGGGATTTCAGGATCCGCTGCAGACAGGGCTTGCAGAACGTGTGCTGGCACGGCAGCACCTTGGCCGTGGCGTCGAGCTTTTCAAAGCACACGGGACACTCCAACAGGTCAAGGAGAGCCAGGTCATCCATCTTCAGCGCGGAGCCCCTTGGGGAGCGGCGCCGGGGCCGTGCGCCCCGCACACCCAGCGGAGCGGGGGCGGCCGCCGGCA
>VWZN01011150.1:306930-325210 GCA_013396955.1 Regulus satrapa
GGCCCACGGTCACTGGGGGGAACACAGGGGGGACAGAGGTGCGACATGGGGGACGCAGCGCCAGGGGACCGCCCGGCCGGCGCCTCGCAGGTGGCCGTGCCCGGCTGGAGCCCCGGGCTCGCTCCTCGCCCCTCCAGCCATTACAGCCGCCCCTGGACTTGCAATGTTATTTCTTTCACAGTTGCGTGTAGGGAATTGAGTCTATTTCTGTTTAAATACTGGGTAATAGATCCTGCTATTTAGTGAAAGATTTATGTAAATGGCTCTGTGTTTCACACGATTGGGCCTCGGAGAGTGCAAGTTACATCGATAGTGTAATTATGCCACTACTGCCATTTCAAAGCAGCACGCCGTGGAGAAGCCTCCAAATTTGGTATAGAACAGGCCTTGAAAACCTTGTGCTTTTAAAATCAACTTGTATTCTGCAGCAAGAAAAAACAGTGGAGCTAGGTTAATTGATTTTTTTTTTTTCCCCCCTTTCCCCTGGAGTTGTCAGCCTTTTTAGTTTAGAACACAACATTCCTTTTACATCTGAATTTTGTTATATCAGAGTTTTGGAGCACCTGTGATTGCACATCATAATTGCACTATGTAACTGTGTTAGCCCTAAAATGCCCTAAATTTCCCCACTTTCCTAAAGCTTTGTGTTCTCTTTCATACCAGGCTGATGGCAGTATTCCTTTAGCCTGGCATTTGTATTAGTATGTAAGTCACAGTAACGTTCTGGTATTATCTGAGATCGCTAAATTATCTGGTGCTTTGCAATATAGTTTGTCACCCGGGTGAATGCCGATTGCCTTTCGAGTAAGGGAGTCGGGTCCCTTCTGCGTCTCATTCCTAGCCAGACTTTGTGACTCCCAGCTGCAGTGTCCCTGCTCAGAAATCTTGTTTTGTGCACGCTTTTCTCACCCAGGGTCCCGTCCTACAGCAGCCTGTACGATGTCTGCGAGAATTAACAGTTGTGGCACCACGTGGGAAGCCGTAGGACTGGGGGGAGCAGCCTTTCTTCCTCCTGCAGGAGCTGCCATCAAACACTCATTTTGGGTGAAATAGCACTCTCAGGCATTATGTTTTTAGTGCTTTAATCCCCGGAGCTTTAGCCCCTGAATTCTCTGCCGTGCATTTAGAGATGTCTTTTGGTCCGGTGGTGGTTTTGCATGCCAGGTTGTGCTGCTGGTGAGAGAGCTGCTAGCGGGGTGCCCAGAGAGGGCCCCACATCAGGACACTGCTCCTCCCGAGAACGCTCCTCTGCCCTGTGCTCATGGAGATGCTTCGTGTTGTCCACGTGATGTGTGTGTTCCCCTCCAGAAACCAAACCCAACAAAGTTTTGTGTCCCAGATCCCACCAAACGCAGCTGTTCAAGAAGGTGCTCCGTGATCCCAGAGAATTCTTTCCCCTGGGCTGCCTGCCAGCTGGCTGCTCCTCCGGGAGCGTTCTGTTCTTGATCTGGGTCATTAAATATTAAAAGGCAAAGTGATTTTAAAAGCCAGCCATTTTTTAGAAGTACTAAATAACTGTAATTTGTTTCCTAATAGATAGTTTTGTCCTTGTCACTGAGTCCAACGCAATAGAAAAAAAGTGTGTGATGAGACAGGAGTGCTCTGTGAATCGTGTGCACAGTGTGTTGGCCTGGGGAACGAGCTGCAGTAGCAGCTGGGCTGGGGGCAGGACTGAAGGACAGCTCTGTCTCTGTGCTGGTCCCTCGGTCCCTGAGCTTTTCTCCCAGCCCAGTCCTTGCCCACCCAGTCTGCCAGGAGGGGCTCGGGGGTCCTGCCCGGGCTGTGCCAGGGGTGCTGTGTCCCCAGAGCCCAGCGCTGGCCCTGCTCTCGGGGCACTGCCAGTGCCCTGTTTGTCCCCGGGCTGTGGCAGGGGCTGGTGGCAGTGCTGGGCACAGGTGCCCTCCCGAGGCACAGCAGCCTGTTACAGCCCGCTGGCAAAGCAGCAGCAGCGCGGGTTGTGCTTAAAAACATAAAAGAAATCTTCACCAAGTGCTCTGTAATTTGCCAGTGTTTCTGCTTGTACATTTGCTGTACTGTAAAGTCTTCTAATTCTTTGTTTTTATTTAAGAAATGGTAATATATGCTGCAGTGACTCTTCCTTTCTGATTCTCTCATCAGGTTTGCATTTGGGGATTACTTGCTGGAGACTTGCAATATGCCAGAATGTAATTCCTGAGATTGTAAGAAAGGTAATTTAGTCAAGTTGTAAAACCTTAATGCTTTGCTGTGGTTTGTCTTGTTTAAAAGTATTGCATTTCCTCAAATGGCTTTTTTTAAGAATCGGAGGAGCTGCTGTCAGAGGAGTCCGAGCCTTTCCCGGCTGCCCGGTCCAGCGTGGGCTGTGCTGCCCTGCAGGGAACTGCTTGAAATTGGCTGCTCTGGTGCTGCCTCGGCCTGGCGGGCTCTCAGGAGCGAGCTGTGAGGGTGAGGGGACCTGCAGGGTCTGGGCAATCTGCCTGGGCACCGAGAGCTCCCCGTAAGCGTGGGGCGTGCTGTGGCCTTGCGAGGGGCCGAGGAAGCCCAGTGCTCCCTTGGGGGTAATCTGGCTGCTGTGCCCTCCAGAGCCCTGCCTCTGGGGCAGTCACACTGTCCAAATACTGAGAACTGGTCCGACCCTATCTTTTCTTTTCCTTTTTTGTTTGTTTGTTTAAAGCTGTAACTTCCATTCCCCTGATCAGGCAGTTAACCTAACCCTAACCCGACGACTTGGAAAAGTAATCTTGACTCAGTAGGCAGAAAAGAAATGCAGATCTGCAAACTCATGCGTGCCCTGGGCACAGGATGTGTGCTCTGCAGGTGAGGAGCCCGTGAGAGTGGCAGAGCTGGGAGGGAGCAGGGAGTGCCCAGCCAGGGCTGCTCCTGTGCCTGCTCACACGGCCCTGCTGCACGCCCACTCCTCAGAAATGCCTTTTTGTTGTTGCCTTTTGAATGCTTGGAGTGAGAGGGGTTTGAATAGGGTTTCTTGGGCCCTTGGATGCATCTGGAGCAGTAGCTGTAGGTGTCCTGTAGCTCTCCTCTGGCTTGTTCACACACGAGGTCGGGTTCTTTGGCCAGAGCACAAATAATTGCTGGAAATTAATTTTCTGTGCTACTCTGCAGCCAGGGCAGGCTGCCCGCTGCTCTGCACAGCAGGTGAGGCAGAGCCTCGCTTTGCTCTCGTGTCTACCAGCAGATGCTTGGACAGAAGTTTAAAAACTATCAGCTCCCTCCTGTTCGCCAGCCCTTGGCATGGAGCATGCTCCTTCCCAAAGCATTCCTTTTCTTTCCTCTGTGGGTGTCTGCTGTGCCCCAGAAGCATGAGCTTTGCCTGGAGATCATGCCTGGTGCAGAGTAGAACCTAGAAATGTCTGGATGTACATTTTATGGCAGGATTAGAGTGGAATTTCTGATTCCTGTAGCTTTGAAAGAAGCAGGTATGTGATACATGTGACTGTCTTTTAAAAAAAGGATTTATTTCCAGCTGATGTCAACCCCATTAATTCCTATTTTGATCTGGCGTCTCTTGTAATTTGTCGCAGCTTTTGCCTGGTGCTGTTCCCTGGAAAGCGTGGCAGGGTTGTCCAGCAAGGTCCACGTGACTTCAGAAAGCTCAGAGGGTGTTGGAGAAAAAACCCAGTAACTTCAGAAAGAATCAAATCCCTCGTGGCTCAGGCATTTTTGAGAGCCCACCCTGGATGCTGGACAGGCTCCTCTGGCTTTTGAAGCTGCTGTGTTTCAGGGGTTTGCTGGCCCGTCCTCCCCTGCAGGGTGTCCCCAGCGTGGGCAGGGGGCTGTCCCGGTGCCAGCCCTGCACAGGGACGGGCTGGGCACTCCTCGCCAGGCTCCCCCTGCCCCACGCCTCTGGGTGCCTCCAGAGGGCCGTGGGGCCCTCACCTGCCCGCCCAGGTGGTCCAGGGCCGGCCAGGTGTGCTCAGCACACACCTCCAGGAGCCCGGAGCTGGCGGACCCAGCTGCCAAAGAGCGTGGGAGCGGCAGGGAGCAGTGACAGCCGGGGGGAGTGGGAGGGAGCTGGGCAGAGGCTGTGGCAGCAGCAGCACACGGCTGGGCAGCTGCACGGAGCAGGGAACCCGTGAGGACAGCCCGGTTCATGGTCCTGCTTTCCCAGCCTGGCGGAAATTGTGCCTCAAACCATGAGGCTGTCCCTGCAAGGACCGGTGGCTGGGGCACGGGCAGAGCCTCGTCCGTGGGTGGGGATGAGTTTGTCCAGTTTGAGATTGGCAGTCTCACCCCTTATTATTTCCAGCTAGAGAGCTGCAAGTCGGGGAGGGGAGACTGCGACCTTCCTGCTGTCCCTGATGGAACTGGGGCAATTGAAGTGACACTTGCTTCGTCCCAAGCAGTCAATTTAACCACAGCATCGTTCTTCCTCTTAGTGGCAGGTGGTTTTTTGTCCTAAATGAATGTGGATGTGGTGCTGCCAACTGCTCCATATTCTAGCAAAGCGAACTCTTGAATTCTTCTGCTTCCAGGCAGGGCATATAAATGTCTGGAAATATCTTGTGGCAAGTAGACATTACCATAAATAAATTATAAGCCAAAGGCATGATGAGGCAATTCTGTATATCTGGAGGCCAGGAAGCACCGGTGTTCCCGTCCTGCTGAGCCCCTGCCACTGTCCCAGTGCTGCCCAGCACCGCTGCGGGGAGCAGCTCGGGAGGGCTGGGGCTCCTGCCCCGCACTGCTGCAGTGCCAACGCAGTTTGTGTCCTGTCAGCTTCCCCTCCTCGCTGGTGGCCGTGTTTGGGCGAGGGGCCTTTCTGGAGCAATGCACCTGTGTTTGCCCTAAGCACCTGGGCTCTGGTAGGTACGAGCACACCCGGGCAGGTCCGTGGTGCCAGGGAGGGATCTGGGGAGAGCTCTCAGTGCCAAACCGAAGGGAAAGTCAGCGGCCAAACTCTGCTGGATTTGTGCTGAGGTTGTGTACTGGCGAATGCTCGTGGGTCTGGGCAGGCAATACCTGTCTTTCTGCAGTGGAGAATCGTGTGCAACCTCAGGTTTTGGTGTCAGTTGCTGTCCCTCAGTGTTCTGGGTTGGCTGCTGTCCCCCTCCTCCCTGGGAGCTTTCCTTTCATTATGCCTCGGTTGGCAGCAGGTTTCCATTTCTGCCCCAGCTCCTCAGTCCCGGGGCCCTGGGAGCTGCAGGCTCACGGCATGGGGGTGCAGGGCGAGATGTCTCCCTGATGAGGAGAGGTGCACGTGCTGCAGGAGCAGGGCTTGTGAGCTGGAGCTGGGAATTAAAGTGCTCTCCCACACAAAAGCTCCCTCTTTTGAAGAGCTTTGCATTGGATGTAACTTTTAATTTGGTTTTGAAAGCCAGGCAGGCTTTGGAAACTCTCCCTGACACTATCTGAACAAGGATATTGCTAGACTTTTTATACAAAAGACACTTTAATTAAACTCCCATCATGAAAACAATTAGACCAAATTTGCAGTACTTAACTAGTCAATAATTTAGTAGTTGGAGCCCATTAATAGACTTTTCGCTGTGCCTGTGTTGTGCTGCTGTGGCCCTGCCAGCTGCCTGCCAGGGGATCAATCTGGGGTCAATATCTTCCCTGAGCCTCCCTCCTCTGTCCCCTGCAATGGTGGCACTGAAGGCTGAATAAATAAATAAATAAGCTCCTGGCAGAGCAGCTGGGTGCAGAGGTGGGTGTTCTGTGCCTCCCCTGTGGGTCAGGGAGCTGCTCCCCTCCCGCAGCCCCTGTGTCCCCTGGGGACAGTCCCGTGTCCTTGGGCAGTGCTGGCCCTGGGAGGGGACACAGCCCCTCACTGCTCTGGTGCTCCTCTGTCTCCTCGTGCTTGCCTTTGGGGTTGTCTTGCAAAATATGTGAAGAGATGAATCCCCTACAATGGGATGGAACACCAACTTTCTCATGCAGAGTTTACTCAACATCTACAGAGCAGACAGAAAAAGGAAAGGGTGTTCTGCTCTGTCCCTGTTTCTCAGGACAGGCTTCTCACCGGCAGCTGGGGGTTGGGAACTCACAGAACCAATGTTTGGAAACAAGGTGAGAGGAAGGTAAGTAGTTTATTACTAGAATTTCTTCCCTGAATTAGATTTATTTTTTTTTTTAATTACCGGATTATCTGCGCTCAAAATTAAATTGATGTTTTGAGTTCTGATTCTTTATATCTTTTAATTGATGAAAAAACCCATTTGACCCTTTCTTTTGTCTACAGAGAATAAGGAGCAGAAGAAATGGATTTACTTTTATTATGGTAATAGTTTTGTTTCAAATACATTTTAGAACAGGGCATGCATAACTGTATCAGTTTCTGTAATTCATTCTCATTCCTGATTTCCCCCAGGCATTGAGGCAGTTCCTCTTCCTAATGCCTCGTTGTACCAGCTAATGCTGTAATAACAATTTGTGGTTCTATGCACCTTTACACTGAAATTGTCAAAAGCAGGCCCTGGGAATTTATATCATGTCACGCATCTTTCTCCAGCCGTTGGATGGGTTTTGCAGCTGGATGTATTTACAGCAGCCCCAGTCACTTCCCTCCAGCAGTTCTGGCACTTCAGTAGTTGTGTCTCAGTCAGAATCATGAACAGGGGTAAAGGGAGCCCATTCCAAGGCTTTCTTTCATTCCAGGGAGCTGTGTCCTACTGACAGCTCCAACAGCCGCAGCTCCTCAGCGTGCCCTGGACATGGGGGTCAGTGGACGCCTCGTTCTTGGAAATTGTCTTTGAAGAGATCCGGGGGCACAGCTCACGCTGTGCACACCCTAACTATCCGTGGGGACCAAGTGGCTAATTCTGACAAAGTCTGCTTTGCTTTGCTTTGCTTTGCTTTGCTTTGCTTTGCTTTGCTTTGCTTTGCTTTGCTTTGCTTTGCTTTGCTTTTCTCTGCTTTGCTTTGCAGCAGCACCCTGTCTGTTTTCCCACTGAGGTGGGCAGGGGTAGGATCCAGAGCCCGGCAGCACCTGCAGTCCCAGTGGACACTCCCGTGGTGTCTGCAGACAATTCTGCAGTGCTTTGGACATTCCTGAGCTCACTCCTCCCTGCTGGTGCAGGGCCCCATGGCCCCAACCTCTCGGTGCTTCTGCAGCTGCCGTTGGGGTCTGTGTCCTGAGTTGCCGATGGAAATGTGCTTGGTTTCCAGGGCTGGTTCTCGGCTTGCCGGGTGTTTGCAGCACCGAGATCGTTGTGCTGAGGCTTTAGGAGGGAAGGAGGAGCCGCGGCCGCTGCGCTGTGTGAGCAGAGGCACGCGTGGGGCTGGCGTGGGGCAGCGTGGAGCCGTGCTCAGACCTGGTGCCGCCTGTCCCTGGAGTCTCCCCGGGGCTGCAGAGATGCCTCAGCAGTTGTGGCTGTGCCTGCGGGTGTGTGCGGGAGGGAAGAGCAGGCGCACCTGGCCTGGTGAGGTGTGTGACCCCTCTCCCTGGGGCTGGGCCCCCATTCCTCCCCAGCTGCTCCAGAGGGATCCTTCCCTGGCCCGGCGTTACCAAGTGCAGCCAGCAGCACAGCACTGATGGTATCCGAGGCTGGAATACACCTGGCAGGAGTGGCAGTGATGGATACACCTTCCCCTGGCCTCTGCCCCCTCCTGCTGGCTCCAGCACAGGCGCCCCTCCCTGCAGAGCCCAGCCCGGTTCCTGCCTTATCTCCTGGGCCCTGGCAGCTCCGCTGGAGAGCTCGGGAGATAAGGGAGCCAGGGCTCAGCAGGAAGAGCGAGGGCAGGAGATGGAGCAGGGGATGAGCTGCACGAGCAGGAGGAAAGGCTGTATGAATATTAAATCCTGTGCGTGGCTATGATAAAGCTCGTGTATTTACACAGTCCAGATTAAATATCTGTGTTTTATGGAAAGAGGGGAAAGTTATGCTTTGTAAAACTCTTCAAGGACACCAAAGGCAGTGATTTGTTTAATCGTTATTTTGGTAATGAGACACGAGCCTATTCTGTGGGTAGGGTGGGGATTTTTTTTAATGCCTAATGGACTGCCAGTGACATTTCATAACTTCTCCTATTTGTCATATTTCTCTTATTCCATCTCTGAAAAAAAATATATGAGAAAAAGTTGTGCTGCCCCACTTTGGGGTTTTTTGTTAGAAGTCAGAGTGCATCTGGGTGGAAATGCTAGCATTTATATTTATTTTGTATTACTTGTTCGGAAAAGGTGTTAATGGATGATGTGCACCCACATTATTGCCAAAAACTTTCTTTGTGAATAATTTGCAAGTCTGAGCAGATATGTCAGCTCCCAGCACGGCCCGGTCTGGATTTACTGGTGAGAGCATGACTTCCCCCTGAGAGGGTGAAGGAGGCTCTGGGATCTGCAGGAGAGTCTGGGCAAAGTTTCCAGCCCAGGAGGGGTAGCGGTGGCCGGGTAAGCCAAGGCTGAGCGTGGAAGTTTTTAGAACTTTATTACAGCGTGGCTGAATCAACTTGTGCATATCCAAGGTAGGAGCTCCCTGCCAGGGCGGGGCGGGACAGGTGAACTTGTGAGAGCAGCTCTGAGCCAAGTTAAGGCCACTCAATAAAGAATCCTTTTGTAGCAGGAAATTTCTGCTAGTTGATACATTATTTATCCCCTGTAAGTGCTCCACCATTTCTACCATTTTCACTTGGTTTCCTTTTCAACTTCCTTTTGCTTGACTTGAACGCATGGAGGTGGCAACTGCCTGCGGGATGTGGTGTTTGTTAAGTGCTGAGCTCAAAGAATAAATATTGAACAATGTTTTGTCCTGCTTACAAGAAGAAGGAAAGGTGTTGGGTGCTCTGTCCAGAGACAGCATCAAGCTGGCCTGGGGTTAGGGTTAGGGTTAGGATAGGGTTAGGATAGGGTTAGGGTTAGGATAGGGATCGGGTTGGGATAGGGCTAGGGTTAGGATAGGGTTAGGATAGGGTTAGGATAGGGATAGGGTTAGGATAAGGATAGGGTTAGGATAGGGTTAGGGTTAGGATAGGGTTAGGGCCCTGCTGTGCTGATGAGGGTGCTCCAAGCCCCATCGCCTCCCCCGCAGTCACATCAGGCTCCTGGGGCTGGCCCCGTGCAGCCCTGGCCCCTGAAGCCCCTCGGGGCTGGGTGGAGCTGTGGGTGCATGACAAGTGTGGCACATGCTCCCTGTCACTGTCACCCGGGCCAGTCCAGCTCCTGGAAGCTGTTCCAGGTACGATCCGGGCTGCTCCCAGCCACTGCTGCTGTTTTGTGATTCCCTCGTGGTCCTGCCCCCGGGACAGGGTGTCCTTGGGGGTCTCAGTGACAAGGTGGCCCTCACTCGAGGAGCCCTTCCTGCTCTGGGCACCGTGTGGGGTGTCACAGCAGCGAGGGCAGGTGAGGACACGGATGGCAGGATGGCTCTCCAGGAGCTGAGGGGCTCCTCCAGGGCTCTGCTCCGTGGCCTGTCCATCAGGAAAGGTTTTAGCTGCAGCTGTGGAGTGCCGAGTTTAATGGGCAGGTGATGTTTGTTCTGCATTGCAAGTGCATCCTTGCCCTCTGAGCAGTGTAAATTTAGCTCCCTCAAGCCTGGCCTCCCGGGGCTGAGATTTGTGTTTGAACTTTAGTTGAAAGGAATATATTGATTAGGCTTTGATTTAGTCGTTCCTTGCTGAAAAGACACAGGTAATGACTTTACCTGCCCTTTCCTATTTCACTCATTTAATGGAGTCCCTCCTTCCCCCTTTCCTCCTGAAGACCATTTTGCCTGGAAGTCTGCAGCACCATAGGAAGAAATAGAAGAAAAAGCAGTTGTCACACTGCCAAGGTGATTGATTCCATAAGTAACTCCCTTGGCAAAGCTGAGAGGCTTCACTGCTGTCAGTCAGAGCTTCCTCCTGTAAACAGGGGCAGGGCCAGGTTGGACTGCTCGACTGAGGTACCTGCTTCTTGCCCTCTGCCCAGGTGTGTGTGGGTGCTGCCCAGGTGTGTGTGGGTGCTGCCCAGGTGTGTTGGTTCTCCCCAGGTGTGTGTGGGTGCTGCCCAGGTGTGTGTGGGTGCTGCCCAGGTGTGTGGGCGCTGCCCGGGTGTGTCTTGGTGCTGCACTGGCTGTACTGTGGAGTTTCTCTGTGGCAGGTGTGGCCTGTGGAGCCCCAACAGGGTCTGTAGGAAATGAGCCTACTTTGTATTGGCACAGCATAAAAACCACTTCCCTTCGCACTTCTTGTTTTGGTTGGTAACTGATTCTTGTGAATTGGGACTTTGAATACTGAGCAGTAAATATTTATGAAATGTAGTGGCCAAGACTAAATACATTCATTAGCATATTTATTCTTATTGAGTAGCTGCTTTGTGCGCCTGAGGAAATTATCAAATTGCTTCTATTTGAACTGTTATGTATAATTTTAGGACCATCATTTTTAGTCTCACATCACTCTGGATTTTGGAATTAGGGTGAAGAAGCATTTGTGTTCCCCCCTGGCCCCAAAGTAAGTTTATGAATAATAAAATTCAGTCGAGCCATTCTGTTCTCCAGAGCCTGAGTTACCCCCCTGCGTGGTGCCAGGAGCGGGAGGTGAGCGCGGGGCTGCCGGCAGCGCTGGGGCTGCCCTGGCCTGGGGGAGCTGCTCTGAGCTCTGCTCTGCTCTGCTGGGCCGTGTCCCGTGCTGGGGCCGGGCTCAGCCCGCTGCTGGGGCTCCTGGGCTGGGAGCAGCAGTGGGGCTGGGAGCCCCCGGGAGCAGCAGTGGGGCTGGGAGCCCCCGGGAACAGCAGTGGGGCTGGGAGCCCCCCGGAGCAGCAGTGGGGCTGGGAGCCCCCCGGAGCAGCAGTGGGGCTGGGAGCCCCCCAGAGCAGCAGTGGGGCTGTCTCTGCTGGGGTTCCCGGGCTGGGAGTCCCCCGGAGCAGCAGTGGGGCTGGGAGCCCCCCAGAGCAGCAGTGGGGCTGGGAGCCCCCCGGAGCAGCCGCGCTGGGGTCACTGGTGGATGCGTGCCTGGGGTCACCGTGACCGGCGCTCTCGCTCCCACCAACTTCACCCACCTCCAGCGCTTCTCAGGAGAAACCTGCCTTTGGTTTTTCCTCCGTGTGTCCGTAAGTCCCTTCCCGTTGCACACTGGCATGTCAGGATAAAGATAAACATTGTCATGGGAACTGAACGGACCAGACCTGATCCCCCCTCTCTGTACTATTTTTCCCCTCAGCTCTTCACTCCCCTTCTCCGGGAGCCCATGGCTGGTGCCTCCTCTATTTACTGTAAAATCCCACCTGGGTGGGGCTGGAGGAAGCAGCACAGAAACGGGTGAAGGCTGTGAGTCCCTCTGTGCCAGGCCAGAGCCACGGCATGTGTGTCGCTGGAGCAGCACTCGAGCAGTTGGCTCCCAGGAAAACACTTTCCCTAGGAACAGGTTTCTGCTGTAGATATTTAACTGCAACAAAACCAGAACGTAGGAGCTGCTTCGGTGAAGCTCCAGGATGGGCTGGGATGTGGAGGAGGAGCTCTGAGAATTGGGAGCAGAGAGCAACAGAAGGTGTGAAAATAATGGCACAGAAATCACTGGTAGGAAGCGCAGCTGGAGGAGCAGGGAGCACACTGGGAGAGCAGGGAGGGAGCAGCAGTCGGGCGAGGCCACGGCGTGGGACACGGTGGTGACTGTGGTGTGGGACACGGTGCTGGCCATGGCGTGGGACTCAGTGCTGGCCATGGCGTGGGACTCGGTGCTGACCGTGGCGTGGGACTCGGTGCTGGCCACGGCGTAGGACACGGTGCTGACCATGGCGTGGGACATGGTGGTGACTGTGGCATGGGACACGNTGCTGGCCATGGCGTGGGACTCGGTGCTGACCGTGGCGTGGGACTCGGTGCTGGCCACGGCGTAGGACACGGTGCTGACCATGGCGTGGGACATGGTGGTGACTGTGGCATGGGACACGGTGCTGACCATGGCGTGGGACTCGGTGCTGGCCATGGCGTGGGACTCGGTGCTGACCGTGGCGTAGGACACGGTGCTGACCACGGCGTGGGACATGGTGGTGACTGTGGCATGGGACACGGTGCTGACCACGGCGTGGGACACGGTGCTGACCATGGCGTGGGACACGGTGCTGGCCATGGCGTGGGACGCAGTGCTGATCACGGCGTGGGACACGGTGCTGATCACGGCATGGGACACGGTGCTGGCCATGGTGTGACCGAGGGCCGGCCCGGCCGGGCCGCAGAGTTCTGCTGCTCCCAGCAAAGCGCTGCTGGAAGCTCCCCCTCCTCAGCCCTGCCGCTCATTTCCACCCTGGCAGCAGCTGACAGCTCCGAGTACACCAATTAATTCAGTTCGGGGTAGCTGTGCCATGATCTAAACCCATCATTTAAACGCCTTGTTCCCAGCTTTCAGCTCTGTGTGATTTTCTGCTGTGCTTATTTGTTGTTTTGCAAATCGTTTCCTGTCTGTCTCACTAATGGGACAAACGTTCCAGTAGGAGTGGCAGGATTTGGGGCATTACCTGCTTTAATATTTATCACTTGCCGGGTTTTGAGCACTGCTGGGGCCCTGGGGAGCTGTGGTCCCAGTTCCCTCCGCAGCTGGGAGCTCTGGCTGGCGGCAGGGTGTGACCCTGGGGACCTGTGGGTGGCAGGGTGTGAGCCCCAGGGCTGGCAGGTGCCTCTCCCTGGGCCAGGGCACCCCTGGGTGCCTGCGGGCACACTCCAGGCTGTCCAAAACAAACTTCCCACAGGGTGTGCTGTTCCTGGGTCTCTCCCCTCGTGGTTGTTTGCACAGTCAAATCCTGGTGCTGAATGTGACTGAAGCTTTGTTTTGTTTTTGTTCCCAGGGAAGAAGCTGCTCACCCGAGCCCCCTGAAGCTCTGGCACTGAGGGCAGGAGCTGGACACAGGCAGGAGGCCGGTTAAGCCAGGACACTGTCTGTCTGTCTGTCTGTCTGTCTGATGCCATGGAGCTGTTGTTTGCATTGAATGAAGTGCCAAAGTGCCTGGGAAAAGGGCCTGGCAGCCCAGCCTGGATCTCCTGCACTCTTTGGAGCTCAGGTTTTAAAGATGCTGAACATGTGGTAGGTCAGTATGGGGGGTTGGAATGAGATGGTCTTTCAGGTCCCTTCTACCCAGTCTATGATTCTGTGACAGTGTTTATTTTCCTAATAAAAGTCATATTTTTAAAGGAAATTAAGTCTGCCCAAGACCAAATCCTTTCAATAGGTGAATAATTCCATTTGCTCCCAAGACCCTTAGGCAGGGCTGGGAAAAGGGAGTTGTGGTTGGGGGGCAGGATGTGTCCAGAGCTGAGCACTGGAAATCTCCTACATTTGCTGCTGCCTTGTAAAGAGAAGGTGGTGAGAACATTTGTGACATTTGGAGGGACATCACTGCCACCTCAGGTCACCACCCTGGCTTTGGGACAAGGCACACTACACTTCACTGGGTTTTTTTAAGCTGCCAGACACTGTTCGTGCAAAATAGAAATTGTTCCAATGTCAGGAATCAGCTTTCCTTTGTGCAGGAATGGAATGTTTTGTTCTTCAAGGGCACGGGCACTTTCCCCAGGGGTCAGCCCTGTGCCTGCTGCCTCAGCAGGGTGTTCTGGGGTGTCTGTGGGGCGTTGTCTTCTCACCTGGGGCTCTGTCCCTGCTCCTACAGACACAGCTTTGAGGAAGGGTTTATGGACCAGAGCTGTGGGCTGGGCATGGCCTCTGAGCACAGATTTTCAATGGTACTTCTCTGATTTCTCTGTAAATTCCTTCATGCCTATTTTTCTCTTCCTTTGGCCTTGGTTCTCATTTGCTTTAAACGTCAGCAGAGGCACAGCCTGGGCCCCTTTGGCACCCCAGCCCTGTGCAGACGATGCCGAGGCCGTGAAAGTGCCCGGTTTTATACGAGCTTCCCATTGACACCACGGGAAAGACCTTGCAACCCAAGTGCTCTGCCTTGATTGATTCCTTCTCATTACAGCCCTGAATTATTTGCACAGGGAAATGACAAGGCTTTATTTTCTCCTGGTGCTTTATCTTTCTACCCAATGCATCCAGTGAAGCCGCTAATGGAAAAGCTTTTAACCCGGGGCGGAGGGTGCTCGTGGGAATGCTCTGCGCTGCCTCCTGCCACCTTCTCAGCTGTCCCCGCGGCCCGGGACATGCAGCAGACAGCCCCAGGTGACTGGCAGAACGGCGGGGGGGAACTGCTGGCTTCACAGACTGAAGAGGACAGAGAGGACGAGCCTGTTCCCGGGGACGCTCCGTGGTGTGTCCTGGTTCCGCCCGCGGGGTCCCGAGAGCGCGGAGGGTGCTGCTGGCTGTGCTCCACGGCAAACTACAAAACACACTCCCAGGGGCATGCGAGGAGCTATTGGGCAAAACTTTCCCTTTGCAGCCAGGCAGAGCACAGAGGGCCTGGGATGGGGCATTTCCAGGTGCGTCCTGCCAGCAATGCTTCTCCCCTTGTTACATCTCGTTGGGTTTTACTTTTTAAGCCTACAGCATTTTCTAATGATGAAAAAGCAGGCTGGCTGGGCATCTGGGGAGAGAGATGCAGCTCTGAGGAAAAAGATAAAGAGCTTCTGCAAATATTTATGTACAGAAAATCGAAGGAATGGTAATGAACCTCATTTCCAGAGGAGCTGGATGTGTTTGTGTGGCTGGAGCAGGTGCAGGCAGGGGCAGCCGCTCACCACAGACTGAGCTGGTTTAGGGGATACCCAGCGACACGTCTGGGGGTGAGGGGACAGGGTTTTGTGCTGTTTCCCCCTGGCCCAAGTCCCAGGTGCCCAGGGAAGCCCTGGGGCAGGGCAGCTGTGTGCCCTGGGGCGATGCTCTCAGGTGCCTGTGCCCTGGCCCTGTGCCCGCCCAGCACCTTTATTGGATCCTTGCAGGGAGGGCTGGGCTGCCCTGGGCACAGCTGCTCCTTCCCCAGCCCTGGCCTGGCAGGAGGCTGCTGGCCCCGGGGCTCTCCCTCCCGGGGGCTCTGGCACCCCCAGCACGAGGTAGGAGCCTCAGCTCTGGGCCCTTCCTGGGGAGGGCTGGAGGAAGGGTGAAGATGTCTCCAGGTGGCCTCGCAGCCCTCTGGTGCTGGTGTGGGGGGATGCTCCAGGAGCAGGGAGGGCTCCCTGGGCAGGCCAGGGGCTCACAGCTGGATTTCTCATTTTAAGATGACCCTGAGCCCATTTTCACCCACAGTGTAAATTTGTTCCCTCCGGTGTTTCTACTAAAAGGTGCAAATATCTGGGAAATTCCATATTGTGCAGTGACCTACTTTACAGCTTTTTTAAAAGTACTGGGAAAAATGCCAAAAAGTCAAGTCTTAATTTTTCTGAGGCTGGGCGTTTGCTGCTGCCTGTCTGTGCAGGAGCAGCAGTGAATGTGCAGCCTGAGCGTGGTGTCCCTGGGGAGCCCAGGAGTGCAGCAGCCTTGGCTGCCTGGAGCCTGCCCAGCTTTTCCACTTCTTGCTTTCCAACCAGCTCCTGGTAAGAAAATCCAAAGTTTTCTCTGCTGCTCCTTCAGGCCCCTGTTTGGTCCTTGGTGCCAACGCCCCTCGGGGTGCTGGGGCTGTGCTGGGGCTCTGTCCTTCTGTCCATTCCTGCGTCCTGAGCTGGCCACGGCCTCCAGCCTGGTTCTCCTCTGTGGTCACTGCAGTGTTTTGACCCCTTTGAAGCAGAAATAATTTGGGCTCATCAGTCACATTAATTTTTCCTGGGTGCATGTGATTATTTGGGTTTAGAAGGAAGGAGAAGAATTTGACTGAGCGTGGCAAGGAATCAGAGTTGTTTTCCACAGCCATCTTTGAGTCCTGCTGGAAACATAAACGAGGAGTGGGAAGAGGCTGAGGGGCTGGAGTTCCAATTAGAGACCATCTGCTTGAGTTCATGGGCTGCAGGTGATTTGTACAAAACCCTCGCAGGGCTGTGGATGCCTCAGCTGGCTGGGGAGGGAAGGAGGTCAGTGCTTACCTGAAATATGCCTCTTATTGGCTGTGCTGCTTGCTGTTTCTGGAAGGCATAATTTAAAACCAATTTTTCTGAATTGCACCATCTGGAGGGCGGAAGAAAATCGATGAAGTATTTACATGAGGCTGGGCACCCTCCCCACCTCGGCAGCCCTGCCACTCTCGGCTGAGAGCTGGGGCAGGAGTAAGGGCTGTGGGAAGAAGCCCAGGCTGGGCTGCAGCAGCTGCTCTGCTCTTGGGTCTGCCAGCAGCCTCGGCTTCTTCCATTGCACTGTAGATAATTACTGACCCTTCCTCAGCTCCTTTGTGATTAGTTACTGTCCTGACAGTGTTTCATGGCTTTTCTCAGACAAATGAGGTTCAAGAGCTTCCCCCCGATCGAGGGGATCAGGAGCACTGCTGGCTTCATGGCATGAGGGCAAAACCTGGTGACAGGAGATGCTCAGGGCGGGGCTGAGGTTGCTTTGGTGACAGTGGAGGCCACCTGCATAATTTTTTTCACTTGAGAGAGCTGGTGCAGGAGCAGCACAGGTCTGCAGCATTCCTTGTGCCCTTCTGTGCCTGAGGGGCCTGCTGGGTGCTTTGAAATGCCGTTTTCAGCTGCCAAAAAAATACCACTGCTGCTTGTTGTCCGGGATTTCAGTTTTGCTGGAGCTGTAGATACACTGAAGGTGAACAAAGGGAGGATTTGGGAAGGCCAAGCCCAGCTTTGCCTTTGCTGCCTCCCAGCACGGTGTGTGACACCAGCGGGCAAACCTGGAAACACAAACCTGCAGCTGTAATTGTCCTTCTGAGAGCCCCCGGGAGCTGCTGAATTGCACCTCAAAAGAGCTCGGGGGAGCAGCTGCTCCTTCCCCTGTGCCCCAGCCTTGTGCTGGTGTCTTGGGGTCCTCGCCTGGCGCTCCGTGGAGCCCGAAGGTGGGATCCGCGTGGGCAGCGGGATCAGCGGAGCAGGGCGCTCCTTGCTCTCCGAGTGAGAGCGGTGAGAGACCAGCTGGGACGGCTCTGCCCTCCTCAGCGGGGTGGGCAGCAGCGGGGCTGTCCCTGCGCGGCCGCCTGGCTCCCACGCTGGCGTTTGGCACACTGGGGGGTGGCACTCGGCCGTGGCTCCTCGGTGGCCTTGGCACTGCTGGGGAATGGTTGTTCTTGGAGGCTTTTCCAGCCTGGGTCTGTGATTCTAGGAGTGCCTGAATATTCTGCTTCCCCGGGTGCCCTGACCAGCAATTCTCCTGCCCTTTTACCCCCTCTCCCTTCCCTGGCTCGGGTGGGTGCTCGGAGCAGCCAGAGCCCTGGGGCTGGGCTGGGTCCAGCAGCAGCAGGAGATGTTCCCCGTCCCCTTGGTGGGCAGGATAAATGCTCCTTTGTTTCCCTGGCAGGAAAACGTCCCCAGGAAGGAATGGCCTGGCCTGCTCAGTGCTACCTGTGCTTTTCAGCTGATTGAATTTCATTGACCAGGTTAATATTGAGCCCTTGTGCAATTACTGGCAGAGAATGGAATATCATTTTTTTTTTGCCTTGCTTTTGAGCTGTGGAAGGAAGGTTTATATTTCAAATGTTCTTTTAATCGTGCAAGCAGGCTCTTGAAAAAGTCCCTTTCATTTAGGGCAGGCTGGAAGAGTGCTGTTCATGAGGTCTTTCCCCAAGTAAAACTTTTAAATTTTTTTTTTTTTAATGCTGAACCATAGCTAGAGAAGGCATTAATCTTCATTACCGAATAAGCTTGATGTAAACCTGTGTGGCCTCTGTGACCAAAGCAGTCTCACTGTGGAGCTCAGGGAGCAGGATTGGCAGGGCTGGCGGCTGTGCGTAGCTTTGGTGTTGGGTTTTTTTTTCATTCTTGGCTTTATGGCTGTTCAAAATCTTACTGTGCGGGTGCAGGTTTGTTTTTAAATGGAAATAATCCCTGCCTTCAGGTCTCGGCTGCACTAAGAGTCTGTTGGGAAGCTGGCTCTGCACAGGGCAGGGATTTATGGAAGGGACAGGTGGCACCAAGAGGGAAGGGGAAGGTTCTACTGAGGTTTCTGTTTCTGGTACTCCCAAAAAGAGTCTCAAACAGGGTCCAAAACCTGCTCCTTTGGCATAACACCTACATGTTGAATTTAAGTGAAATTTTGAACACCTAAGATAAATTCAAATATTCTGTGTGCTGAATCTGTTGCATTAAAAATAGCAATGATCATGGAAATTGAATGCTATTCATATATGGGGTGCCTGTTTTGACCCTTCTGATAGTGTTTAATGACATGTTGTCAATGGATTTGTTGAACACGGTCTGAATGCAGGACTATTCTCCAGTGAAACCAGGCCCAGGCAGTGCGGTGGGTGGCTGGGAGTGAGCGGTGCTGCAGGAGGTGGGATGCTGCAGGGATGTTCCAGGGACACTGCAGGAGCTGGGATATTCCAGGGGTGCTGCAGGGATGTTCCAGGGATACTGCAGGAGCTGGGATGTTGCAGGGGTGCTGCAGGAGG
>VWZN01011151.1:5057-21415 GCA_013396955.1 Regulus satrapa
TCTTACATAATGATAAGCTATGGCAGAGAGAGAGTATCACCACACTGATTAATTTTAAGGCAAGTTAGAATTAGAAGGGTCTTTGAGTAAAGCCTTTGAAAAAAAGGATCTCTGAAAATGAGTTAATATAGTTTGATTAAAACAGCAGTATAACATTTCATGGATATTGTGAAAAGTATGAGCATCCTTAATTTACTTACTTCTATAAAAAAAATAAAATAAATGGGATCCCCTTTATGTGCTTGGAAAGACAGTTGAGAATGGAAAAAAAAAAATTAAGCCTTTGCTCTGTGAGGACAAAGGGAAAAAAACCTTTCCCCAGAAAGTTGGTCATAGCATTTTTTTAAAGCAAATAATGAACTATGAAACATGGCATCTTCCTGCAACATAAACTTTACTCTGCATATCCTGGAGCAAGATATCTGACTACAGCACCCCAAGGACAAAAAATTCCTCATTGCTCCCAGGAGCCAAACAATCTGTTAAAGGAATGAAATCCACCTGGCTTTCAACCACTTTCAGTTTGGGAGGTAATACACATGAAACATCTTGAGGTCTAAATATTGAAGCATAAAACCATAAATATGGATGGAATTATAGAATTATTGATGTCTGGTCCAGGTCAGGAGACAGGGTCCAAGTTCCTAACTGGCTTCCAAAACAGTGATCTGGCTTTGGGTTTAAGTTAGTGTTTCTGGAAACTAAGAGTTAGGTATGGCAGCTTCTCCAAAAACTGACACAAACACAGGCACTACTGTTTTCCTGTGGCATTGAAGGTACATCCCATCATATTTTCCTATACTCTACAAGAACAAATGGAATTTCTGCTTTTGTTTTCTTGCATTTGTAGTCTGAGTTAAATGTTACATACTTTTCTGCTGTCCATGTCCAATTTAATCAATATTACAAGTGCTCCCATGTGGTAGGCGGAACAGTGGAAATAAAGTGAAATTTCCACAGCTTTTACCCATTGAAAATCTCAGAGGGCAAGATTCTTATAAACTTCACTTTGCTTCCTCTGTAACAGATTTAATAGCTCCATTCAGGAAGAAAGTCTGATGTGCTTTCTCATTTTCAAAATGTAGATAGCAAACCAAGCTTTATTCTATTTCCAGCTCTGGAAGACCTTTGAAATTTTAGTATTGTTTTACCATGAGTGTTGAGAAATGTACTTGTCTCCAGAATTGCACCAATGTCCCAGTGTTACTCTGGATTTAAAAATGAGGGAGTTAATGGAGGTAAATTCCAGACATTCTCATAAAGTTTTTGAAACTGGTATGATTTAGGTCTATTTTAGGGTGTTTGGAATATCTTATTCTACACATAGGAATTGGTAATGTCCACTTTGAAGGAACCGACTACATTGGCTCTGTGCTACGGCTACTGTGCTACTTTTATGTCAGAGCTTTCCTCCCAGCCATTTATACCGTCTTTTAGGCNGTGGAATGTTCACACTTCTTAGAAAATGTAGCACCAGCTCTAGCCTTTATTTATATGAAATTATTGCTTCTGTTGCTATTGTGCTCTTTCAGTGAGAAATAAACAAACAGTAGGAGGAATATTAAATAAGGGGTTTAGGAAAATTAGGTTAGATGAAGAAACGATAAAAAAAGATTCAACACAATTCAAATGAAACAGCAGGGTTTAAATGATCCTGTACATCTATAAAGCTGTGTATGTGGATTTGCTGTTACTTGCTAGGCCAACTGTTTTCATTTTATGTACCATAAAATTATTGTAACTGCATTTCTGCTTAAGCAAGGGTGGGGACTCTTTAAAATGGAACAGGCTGTGTACTGTTTTCTTAATCATAGCAGCCCTAGAATAATTATCAAACAGAGTTTTCCACAGAGTTGATCTATAATTCATCTGAGGAAGAAAACATCTTCACAATAAAAGATTTCTTTTGTCCTCAATTGTTCAAAGGTTTCTTTTTATTATTATCATTAACCCAATTACCAAATTTCACAACTTCTTCATTTCTCAGCTTTTTTTTTTTTTTCATATGCTTTTAGCTGGAGGGGAAAAACATAGGTGGAGACATTCAGTAAAAGGGTTTTTACAAGTCTTACAGTTATTCTAAGTTACAGCCAAGGGAATTTAATGGGGGGAAGGTTTTTGGAGGTTGTATTTTTTGACAGTTTGTAGTATTTTCAATTCCATAATTCAACAGTAATTTGAGTGCATTAAAATTTCTGGTATTTATAAAGAAGTCAAATTTGAATTATCAATGAACTGATTACCTGGATTGTGGCTCACCAAGAGCCCATCTGCTGCCCACACCACTGGCTGTCTCCCATAGTTATAGAGTACATGACACAAAATAAATATTGCTGTGTCAGGTGTGCTGTGCTCACTGCAATTTAACACCATTTCTTCATTCCATAGGTTGTTGTTTACAAATGGAAGTAAGAGAATTACTTCAAAACTGAATGTACTAAATGTGCTCTTTTAGTGTTGTTTACATATGGTTTTGTTTTATTTAAGTAACCCCACCCCTGTACTCTGGATAATTGTGAGTTGATTATAACATATTTGGGGTTGAGTTTTAGGTTTTCTATTCATTTAGGCCTTATGTAATGGTGGTGGTGTTTCTTCTTCTTTTTCCCTCAGAACTATGAAATTATTTTATTGAACTTTCTTATCAAGTGAAAGATCATGTTCTTGCATAACTCTTAAGCTGAGATTGTGAGTATAGCACCTATCATGAGACTTTGCATAAAAGTTCCAGAAGTTGACTGCTCTTCACACGTTCCTGCAACAAGACATTTCTTTCCTATTGCCAGCAGTAATGCACACCTATAACTTACCCCACAGAAGCACCCTACTTGCCTTTGGTGGCTAGGGGCTAAGAAGTAGGTCTTGGCTTCCAGTAGCAGTCCATTATTTGGCTATGAGGGAATGAATGACAGCAGTAAGACTGAAACCTTTCCTATTTTGAATTAAGGAAGGCACATGAAAGATGTCTTCTCGAAAGTTTGGTCAGCAACTGCTTCTGGAAGAAATTCATTGAAAGCTGCTGAACCTGCATGTTGTCTTTGGAGTATTTTAAGTATTTAGCAATTTTTCTTTCACCTTTTTTTTTTTATTAGAAACTAAGGGTTGAGTTCAAACTTAGTTATGATGAATTTATTGGAGTCTCAAGTGGTATTTCTTATATGATTTTTCAATGAGTAACTTGTGAGGAAGAAGATCTAGTTGAATTAGATTCCATTTTCAGATTGTTTCTTTTAAGGGTATGGTACTTGATTTTTCAGAAAAAAAAGATGAAATATATTCTGTGTCCCCAAATGGACCTTCTGACCAATCCTGTTTCTATTTTATTTGGAAATGCAGGATGTATGGGCTTGTCATAAAATCCTGATGAAATAGTATTTTCTTTCTATTTTTAAAGTTGACTTTAAATGTCTTACTTAAATAAAGGTAAAAATTATCTTTGTTACACTGATGCCTGATTTTCCTTTTTTGGGAGGTGCAAAATATTTTTTGCTTAACCCCGTGACACATGAAATATAAGTGTTCACCTTAGTTTTCTTTCTTTTTTTCATGTTGAAGTATCTAGCTCTTGTTTGGAGCAAATTTAAAGCTGTGCACTTCCGATTCCTTGTGTTCTCAGTTTCTGTTGAAGTCTGCTTGTCAACTGATTCTTCTTTCTCTGTAAATATATATAGAGAGAGACAAAATATTTTCTCTCTTTAATGATGTTCAGCTTTGTAATAACTTTGTGAGATGGTCCCAAAAGCAGCCTGCGGTACTTCCATGCGTAGATTTTTAAATGGGCACAAGTCATGCAATCCATTTGAGCTTAGCATCCTGCCAGGCTGACATTCTCTGAAGATATAAAAACAAGTGTGTGATCCCTCCTAGCCATCAGCTAAGGTGGCTTTTGTTAGTCTGACAAATTGTATGCTGCACATGGGGGAGTGAGTGAGGAATGTCACCTCATTGTCACAGGCAGTTCAAAACAGATACCAACTCCAAAAAGCTTTGGATGAAGAGTCTCTTCCTGTTTCCTCCTCATTTGAAAGTATAACAAGAATGTTTATCTGGGCTGGTCTTGACTATGTCAAATGTGCTGTGCTCACCGGATGTGGAAGCTTTCACAAAGCATCTAGATATATGTAAGTGACAAGTTCCTGCCCAAATTGTGTTCATATGAAGTTGATGATGCCCCATTTCATCTCCAAAACAAATTCGGAGGAGAAAGCCCCTCTTCATTCTCCTTACCTGTGATTTTGGGACAGACACTATTGCAAATAAAACAGGCAAACAAAATCTTGAATGCAGTTTCTGCAGTGCATTGAGCTGGAGCATTTCTTTTTAACCACACAATCCATTTCAAAAAGTGGCAAATGAATATGCTATACATATTGGAGAGAAAAATATCTGCCCAAGCTTTTTTGGGATACTAAAGGGGGTGTATCTTAAAAAGTGTTTTGACAGAAGATTATGGTGCTTCCAGTAGTTGCTTCATCTTGGATTTCCACATGGTTATCAGAAATGCTTGTCAGATGCAAGCATTTAATGTCTTTCATGTGTGTGGTTCAGAACTGTCCCCAGAACAGCAAATCTGACTCTGTCAGCAACAAGAAGATAAGACTGCCTAAAATCCACTTGTTTAATTTTCACAGATTCTTATTTTTGTTAAAAAGAGATTATAGAAGATGTGAAAAACCAAACTCAAGCTCTTTTACCCTTATCTAAAAAAGATCTCAACATTGTATGCTTAGATGCTGTATGAGACTAAAAATAGAAGTCTTAAAAGATGCATGGATTAAGTATACAGTAAGCGGCAGAATTTATTTTATTTTTTTATGAAGGTGCCTAAATTAATCTTGCTCTTATAATAAGAAACTTCATAGGGTTTGGGGCTTTTTTCTCCTAGTTTTGGAAGTTATGTGCTGCTTGCTTCACATCATGTTCCACTTTTCAAGTGAAATACTACTATAAAGGAGTGGCTATTATAATCCCCAGACCTCAAAGCCCAGCACACATGGCTTTGTGAACACATGATTTGAAATGAGTGGAACTTTCTCAATATATTTGTAGGTTGGTGTGTATGGAGGATATGTTTTATGAGGACTATAAAATCTGCTTAAAGGCCAGGTGTTGACCATCTATTTTGCATTGGTAAAAATCCTCTGAGCCTAATGTGTGGTGTTTTGCTAATTCCTCTGAGACTGTGGAGATTCTCAAAACTGCTCAGCTTTCAGCCCATGGGTGCTAAGATTAACACTGAGCACTTCTGGAAATCAAATGTCAGGTGTTTACTTAAGCCCATTTTTTTGTACTATGACCTCTAAAGATTTCAACTTCTGTGAATACCTTTACTCATCCAAAGAGAATCCATGCCAGTGCTTTTAAAAGTCCATAGTTTGTTTTTGGTTTTTTTTCTATTTTTCATCTTAGTGATAACTGGAGCTGATTTATGCTGAGGTGATCAAAACATCGTTTCAAAAAGAAAACAATAATTTTCACAAATGTAGCACATCTCCCCAGTTGTAATTGTGTCTCATCTTTCCATGTCTCTTTCCATCATAAGAGAAGCTACATTATTTTTTGTAATTACAACATGTGTGAGTTGATTATTGTGTCTGAAAACACTGTTTGCCAACTCAAAATTATTACATTTCATCAGTATTAGAACAGATATCTGCCTCACTATGGTATTTGCTAACTACAGGCACTGTGCTATTCCTAAATTCCTAAGTCCTATTCCTAAATACTACTCCTATATTAGCTAAGTTGGACCTTGTATAGTAAAGTAAATCAGTAATGTTACACTTTTATTCATACCATCGTTTAAACTTCAGCCTGCTTAGTGCAGGAAAATCCTTGTGCATAAAGTGTGAAGGGAAATAATATAGTATATTTAAGACATGGAAAAACTGGCTTCCATATCTGTTTCTGCTGGAGAGCTCTTTTTTTTTTTTTTTCTCCTAAGCAGGTCACCTTACCCAGCCTTTTCATAGGAGTTCACTAACTGTGTGGCCTTCATTTTCTAAGTGCTTGATTGGAGGCTCTACGATAGTGTTAAATAAGTGCTGAACACACAGAGCTGCAAATGAAAGCAATCAGTGCTGTGCTTTGAGCATATTAAGTGCTATATAGTGCTATGTACTTTGAAAAAATTGGGTCCCATCTGTATCAAACTGGGTTCTCTAAGTTAGATTTTTTTAACCTCAATTTCTGTATAACTTTCCTTTCTGAAATTACAGAATTGCCTACTCATCTCTTAGGAGATGATGAAGATAAATTCATTAATGTTTGTGCAGCAATAAGAAGTCAATAATGAAAAGAATAATTTGACTTTCAGAATAAGCTGAAGAGATGTAGTAAGTAGAGCATGTGGTTTCATGTTAAACAGTAAGGAAAAGAGTCCTGAATAGCTTTTCACTAAATAAGTATCAATTGTTTTGTGCAGTGAAAAAGGCAAAAGGTTTTCCATAAGGTAGAAATTGATCCAGATATTAAATATTGTGTCAGAAGAGAAGATTATTTTATTATTTAAGATATTAAAGTATTTTACTTTTCTGATATTATTAATAGCTCTTAAAACATAAGGGGGAGGGTAGGATTTGTATCTACAGTCTCATAGCTATTGAGACTTAAGCTGGGAAGAAGATATTGGCCATGTAGTTCTCTACTAAAAGTGACAAGAAACATCAGTGGGTTTGAATTTGCTACATAGATGCCCTTACTAGAGCTAAGAAGCCAGCTGAGAGTAGCCGCTGGCTACTTTTTTCTTCTCTGAGAATAAAAACTGGTGAAGGCTACTGCAATAAGCAAGAAGAATTATAATATTAAAAAAATCAGGCATTTAATATTGGGCCATGGTGTACACCATATTTTTCTAAATTAAATTTCTGATCTCACTGCCTAGTAATCTTTGTCTTTACCTAGTATTTTCTCTGTGCATTTTTGTACTTTTGGTCCCAGCCATGTCTATTTCCTGCAGTCCATTTTGGTGCTGGAGTTTGGTGTGTAGCTGATTACAGTCCTACTCTCCTGCCTTCTATCTATTTTTCATTTGATCCTAGTTTTCACCTCAGTTTCTTCTCCCTTCCCCATCGCCTCTTCTTTCATGTTCTTTTCCTCAGACCACATTCTGCTTACTTTTTTCCAGTTCTTTTTCTGACCTTAAATCTCCCTTCCATACCCCTTTTTGCTCCTGCCTACCTATGAGCACAGGGGAAACATGCTTCTTCTGCTCTCCTATAGCTGCTAGCTCCAGTACAATGATATACAGCCCCAAAAAAATTTTTTTTTATTATTATTATTATTAATAATAATAATAATGGAAAGATTGGTTTTACCATAGTAAGGACAATGTGGTTACATTCTAGTTGTGCGGGGAAGCTACGAGGGGAACTTGTATTTTAGAAGACCTATTTAAGTTGTAGTCCCTCTTTGAGGAGGGACTGTGCATTGGTTAGTGCACAGAGGAGCTGGGTGAAGAGGTTTGTGGAAGCTCAGTGGGACGTGACTGCCTGTGCACTTCGGTGAGCTCTCAGCGCTGTGGGGGGTGTGAGTGTCTTCAGTGATTACAGATTCCGAGCAGAATGTCAGCTCTTCAGTGCAGGGAGCTTTTCTGAGCATGGGTAAGTATCGTTTTTAAAAGCTATATTGCTTAGCTGAATTTGGGCAGTTAATCCAATGTACCACGTGCCAGACATCATCCTGACTGCCACATTTTGGGTTCCAGATAAAAATCACTGGAACACTGAAGACTTCCAAATGTAAATATACATTTAAAAATGTATTTGTCCTAATCCTATTCTTAGAAGTAGATTATTCAGTTTGGCTGAAATTAAAAATGAAAGAAAATAAAAAGGGCTTTCTATCCAACCTGCAGCAGGGATTCAGCACAGCTGATTTCAGCTCAAGCACTTAAATTATTTTGAAGCTTTAAGCAAATTAAAAGGCATATGTATGGTGGGAAGACTGGATTACACTTGCAAATGCATCCTCCTTTTTACTTTTCTAAAGATATTAAAAACAAATGTTAAGTTCAGGTCTTATTCAGAAGCTTTCTCTGAAGTATTTTCAGTGGTATCAACAGAGCCACTTCTCAAGGCATTTCAGGATTTTAGCTAGATTGGCACTGTAGGTTTGTGCTCATTAGGCAGTTGTGAGTGAGGAGTCTATAGGCAAGAGATGTCCTCTGCTTCCAGGAAGGTAGAATTATATTGCTGACAATGAAAATTAATTTAGAGGGTGTGGGACATCTGCAGTGTATGGAAGAAAGAGCATTCAAATTAGATGAGCATTTAGGAAAGGTAAGAGTAATGCAGTACACAGAACAATGAGAATTGAAAAACTTAACTGAAGGAAAGAGGAAATGAAAGATGGAGAAAATTATCTATTATGTTGCACTGGTTTAGTAAAAAGCAAAATGTATAAAAACCAAGCCAAATCAAGCCCTTCTGTTGCTGTGCTACAGGTAGCTTTACAACAAGACCAGGTGACCTGAAATGCTTGACTTGGCCTTGAGAGAACCCCTGAATATAATTGGCATTTTTGAATTCAGAAAATCTATGTCTGCTATATCCTCTCAGTATTTGTGAGTCACGCGTCATTGTGCTGAAAACCAAGTGATATTGCTCTTCTTCAGAGTATGCCATCAAAGTGTCTCCAAAAAACTTGGCAGTGGATTTGTATTAATCAATAGTATAGTGTAATTCCTGACCTCAAACAATGCAGCAAGAGAAGACCAGGTTGAGGAATTGAAGCACAGTACTGAAATTGAAAGTATCCTGCTACTGTGGAAAGGGGACAGAGATGTGTGATGTTATGGCTATGCATCCCAACCACACTAAAATACTATAATACTGGAACATCCCACAAAACTTCTCAAGTTTTGATACTCAAGTTGATACTCAAGTTATTACACAAAAGTTTGTTGTCTGAATTTTCCAGATTGGGTCTTGAGAAGGCAAGGAAATACAGTAACAAAGGGGCTTAGAGACAGCAAGAAGGCAGGAATGTACTGCTGTTTTTTACTACTTTTACTGGTTTTGATGAGCAGACTTTTATCTTTTCCTCCTGTCAGGGGAGTTTGACCATGTGTCAGTATACTATATTTTTAATAGTACAGCTCCAGCTGAGCCAGGAAATCCAGTTTTTACAAAAGATTTTCTTTTGAGTAATTTGCAGTGGATGTCTTGGTGAAGATTGTTACAAATCACTGCAACATTGTGATCTGGTTTGGAGGAAAAGCTAAAATAGGACACCTGTGTTGTCTTTCTGGAAAAAAAACAAAAAACAATCAAAAAAAACCAAACCAAAACAAAACAAAAAACCCAAACCCCAAGGACCACTTCATGTATGCATATGTTAAAAAAGCCAAACTTAAAGTAATATTTGTGTCAAGTAGGTTTGTTTGTATATCTAGCATGGATTGCTAGATATACTATAGACTACTTGCCAGGTGATTGTAGAAAAGAAACAAACCAACACCCTGCTCACCTCATTCCCCCAGCAAATTATTCTGTAAAGATTGTTTTTAAAAAATTCAGAAAATATTTTTTTCAGGAAAAAATGTTATTCAGTATAAATAGATCACCTACTTTTGCCTGTGACATGTAGCATCAAGAAAAAGAAATATTTAAACTGGAAGGCTGTAGCTAGCTACCTTACAAGACATAGTACAAGAATTTATTCAGGTCAAAAAAAAATCCTTAAAAGTGGAAGTAATGCCAAAGTGATAGTAATAAAACTGAACATAGAGATTGGTTATGAGGAGAAAATATGTGAAAGTACCTAGAAAAGCTAAACAGGAATTGTTAAAGTACCTCAGAAATAGAAAGCCTGCAGGAGTCATTAGGTCTGCTAGACCACCAGAGGATAGTCATTCCAAAATGATCAGGAGATGGCAAAGAAAATAAATTCTTTTACTTTAGTATTCTCAAAAGACAAAGAAGAAATATAAGCACTAACAGAATTCTTTACAGATAATTTCAGAGACATACTATTAGCGAGCCAAAAAGAGGTGAATAATTCAGAAAGAAAGTCTGGAACGTAAATAAAAAGGATTTTACAGTGTATTTCAGAGAAAAAAAAACACAAACTAAGTTACTAACAAAATACATCATTTAAATAATATTTTAAATGAGTTTTTAATTAACTTTCTGGTTTCTTTGTAAATAAACTCAAAAGAATTTTTCTTGAAACTGAATGGGGGACTCAGTCTTGTCACTTACATGATATATTGTAAACTCAGCTCATGTAGGAAAAAATGCAAGAAATTAGGAACAGTAGAAGTGTTTGTATATGAAGGGACATTGAACACACAGATTGAATGGCAAAACAGAAAAAGTAAAGTAAAATGAATGATACTGTGAAGATCCAGTATTTTCCCTTTTTTTTTGCCCACTGGCTTGAAATAAACATCCAGGACACTGGTGAGCATCATGATGAAACCCTCCTTGACTTTCTGAGCTTAAGGTCACCCACCTAACTTGCAGTGTTCAACAGCAGTGTCCAGGTGAAAACTCTGCATTCCAAACACTAAACTTCATTTAAAAATTTCTGCAATCAGGAAGGAATTAGCAATTTATGTACATAAAGTCAGAGTTGTGCCCTTAAGATATCTGTGTCTCCCTCCACAGAGAATAAACTTAGAGCAACGTCTGAAATTAGGCAGGGTATATCCAGCATGCTGAATAACAATTAACAATGAGGCTTAATTTTTTTTTTTTTTTTTTTTCTGCATAACCTTGATGGAAATGTATTTGTCTTCAGGTCAGACAATGGTAGTGCTCTTCATGCTTTATGCTGATGGGGGAAACAGCATTTTCTATGAACCATAATGGCAGCCAAAATAAAAGTAACGATCAGTTGGAAAAGTTAGACTATTCTCAATATAGTTTCATGCTTCAATGCCTTTCTAGAGATGGCCAAGTAAGAAAAGTATCCCTTTCTGCATAATAAATGATTAACTGTACATCTCCAATCACATCTGGAAAGCATTTCTGAGTTTCATTCTGAATAGCTGACATTCTCTGTTAATGGTTTTGTCAGCATATGCTCCTTTTGCCTCTTGCAAAATATTTGATAAAATACTAATGTAGAAATAAAACAAAAGTACAACCCACAAATTTTCCTATTTTCTGATAAATCAGTATGGCTCAGCATAAGTTTTCCAACAGTTCTTTTCCATATTTTCAATATTATCAGAGTAAAACATGCTTCTTTTTCTGATTTGCTCTGAGAGTAGTACAGGAGGGATACTAGAGAGCAGACAATCCCAGGCAGCAATGAGAGGGAGGGAGAGCTTGCACAGCAGCCGGACTGGAAAGGACACCCCACCCCTTGGAACTTCTGGGGAGAATATTCATTTTCCAGCAGCTGGAAGTTGACTTCAATTTTTAAAAAATTAAATAAAAAAAAAAAAAAGGAAAGAAAGAGTGGAAAAAGCTAGGTTAGGAAATAGTGAAGTAATAATGAAGTGCTGGGCAGATTAGCTGGTGATAATAAATGTTTTCTGCCTGCAGAACCTAAGAAGCAAAACCAAGTAGGATAGAAGAGAGCTGCCATGCTCCAGGAGCCAGAGGGGTGAGGCTGAGCACGGCTAGTGGGGAACACAGGCTGCTGGGTGGAGTGGGTGGATAGAGTGGGTGTGATTTGTGACACGCCTTTGGGAAGGAGCCACCAGGGCATGCTCTGTCCAGCCAGCTTTGCAGTTGGCCTCCTCCGGCACAGTGATACATTTCAATGAGAGAAGCATTAGGCTGCCATAAAAATTCAAATTATGCACCACAAAACAAAATTATACAATTTGATAATAACTGCCAGTTAGCACTTTCTGGTCAATATGATGATCATCACTTAATTATAGGCTTGTTTGTGGGAAGTTCAGCCTTCTAAGAGCTCTACTTCTGAATATAGCACAGTGATTAGAAAAAGTTATTAATGGGTTGGTGCTGTTATTCACCCCGATTCCCTAAAGGAGAAATTAGAAATCCTGTTTGAAGATGAAATATGACCACTAGAGGATGCAGTCAAGATCCTGAATGAGTGAGGCATCCTATTCCTCAGGCATCCTCCGCAAGGCCGGCCAGAATATAGAGCAAATACTTTCTGGAATATTTGGGTGAATAAATGATAATGCAAGAGTCAGGAAGAGTTTATCAGCAAAGTAGTATGATTAGGATAACCCAGAAGTCAGGCCACAAACTCTTGAGCTTTTAGTTCCCTTCTTTTGCATAGTCTGTGTTTTTTTCTTTGTTTTGCTTTTCCATTGTTTCTCCTTTTCCTACATTGTCTGTTGTCTGTCTATCCCTCCAATCTACACCTTACTGTTATCCTTTACTAGTGGTTACTTTTTCATCTGGACAGTTAATAAGGCATTCACTCTACCAGTTGAACCTGGGGATACACCTGTGCTGAACACTTATGGGTACCTTAGATTCAGCTACTTATTGAACATGTTCAGTAAAAAAACACAATTATTTTTTTAAAATCTCTCTCTCATTTTATATTTATTTGCTTACTACTTTAGTTGATTGATTTATTTGTTCCCCATCCATCCGGCCCTCAGCCACAAACACTTGCTTAATCTTGTTTTCTCTCTCATAACCACAATTACTCACCCACAACCAGTAGATCATCCTTATTTAGGAAATTACTTGCAATTTGGAGAGGGTAAAAGGAATACCAACAACAACAACAACAGCAAAGGACCAAAACAGGAGCTACGAGCTGTTAATTTATATATATATCAATAATGTATAAAAAACCCAAATAAACTAAAATCAACCCCTGAAAATAATATGTTTTTTTTAAAACAGACTAGAGAACAGACTCCCAGTGCTGCTCATCAGTAGGGAAACTTCTCTGATAAAACACAGGAAAAGGCAATTAATTGCCTCTGTGATTATCACAATACATTTAAATTAAAGGTGAGAGGATTGTTTCAGCTTGACCATGTAATGTTTTACTAATAATTATTTAATTTTAAAAAGTTTGTGCTTTTTTCCATACCCTCCTTGTTTACAGTGTATGTATCTGTTCCTTAAATCACACTTCCATAAGTCCGGCATCTTTTTTGCTGGTACCTGCTAATCAGCTTTGACTGAGGCCTGGATTTCATAATTGAAATCTTCACGTGTCTTGACTTCACTGGGCTGAGGAACATCATAGCAAGGGTCTTCATAAAATCAGTACAGAATTAGACCTTTGTGTAGATAACATACTATAGTATATGACATAAAATATGGAATATAAAATATCAACTGATTAATACTACCTCTGACACAATAATTTTTCATTTATCCTTATTTCACAGTTTTAATGCAGAATGCTGCTAACCTCATTTTTATGTTTAATTCTAAGTCAGTTGTGAGGCAGAAGGTTGATAATGGCTAAATTCAAGACATCTAACATCAAAAGAAATTTTCAGCATTTGAACAAAATAAAAACAGGTGTGAATAAAATATCATATTGCAATAGTAAATGTTATTAAAGCCATTAAAGTGCATTTGAATTGGGTGCTCTATTCATTTTCAAAGCTGACATTTGTAAATGTATAGAGGCAGGACTCTTGTAAATTTAAAACAGAACGTTGGAACTCTGGAATCTGTAGCATAATCGTACTGTGTTTTGTTGATACATAATAATTCATAAGTTTGTGTCTTTGAGCAGGGGCCCTCCAATTTTTATTTCTGCATGATATTCTTGTTGGTTGGCACATGTAGTTAGAACAAAAATCTTGCTGAAAAAAAGATATTTGTTGCATTCTGGCATAGGAATGTAATGTCTTTGATAGCACACTTAGTTACATTTCCTCAATATCTGTTCTGACAAACGGTCTTCAGGATTTTTTGTAATTTGCTAACTGCTTTTAAGTTAGAGCTGTTTTATTTCCATCTTGTCCCTTTGATATATATCGTGACAGTGCGAGTCTCAGACAACGTTTCCGTAATTTTGAAGGAAAATAGGAGAAGTTGTATTATCTTTTCTGTCTATGAAATTTACTTCTGAAGCGAATGCCATACATATTTCTGAAATGAATGCCAAATGTATTTTCTAGAAGGGAGTGCCATCGAAAGCCAAGGCAGGCAATTTATACCATGCATAATAATGATATTAATTTTTATGGTGTGTATAAGTTACATTTTGATTAGTTTTTTGCATGATTAAAAATTTGCAAAGCCTTTATGGCCCCCAGGAGCCTACCTGTAATAAACAGCTCTCACCTTCCAAACCATAAAACAGGTCTGCAGTACTTGAACATTACAGCTAATTGCCTTGCAACATCAAAGGGAGCACCACAAGACTGAGAAAAATCACAGAAGGGGGGGTGGGGAGCGAGGGGCATTTTCACCTCTAAAGGTTATGTGTTTGTGGCTTGGTGCAGCCCTGTAAAGTTATGGCCTCAGAACTGCTGTTTGCGATTAAGTTGATGGGGAAAGTCTATCCCGCAATCTCTCCCTGCTGCTGACACAGAGTCTTTGTTCACATTCAGATTTCTCAAACTGTTGCCAGGGTCAGGCTGAGGTCAGACACCACGATGATGTATAGGAGAACATGTCTGGGAATTTCTCTCACACTTAAAACACATACCAGAAAAACAGGAGAGCACCCTGCAAAAATTGTCTGATGAGACCCAGATGATACTGTAGCTTTTCTTTTAGTACCTTCATAATTTTCTTTCTCTTTGCCTGACACACACACAATGTTTTATTAATGTGTGCCACGATAGCCCTTACAATTTTATGTCCCCTCAAGATAAGGACACTCAGTAGCACTTTGACACTTCATTTTCCAGCCCAGGGGGATTGGGCCAGTAAATCTAGTAAAAGAAGTGATGCGTCCATTCCCAAGGATGAGTCGAAAAGGGATTGCCATCGGCTCTGTGAGGCCAGGGGGCCTGACACTGGGTAGGAAGGAGCCTGATGTGTGCGCGCTCGGCATTATCACAGCCCGAGCCGGGCGGGATCACAGCGCTCAGCATCCTCCCGCACCGCGCTCCCGGCGCTCCCGCGGCGCGGGGATCCTCCCGCGGCTCATCAGCTGCAGCCTGCCAGGAGCAGGGCTACAGCCACGGCACCAGGGCCCTTGCCATAAGCCTGGAAATTTGGTTTTAATGTGCAGCCGTTTTTAAAAGAAGGGGGACCGTCTTTCTCCCTGCATTGTTCCGGAAAGTGGACGCACTTAGTCGTAACCTCTTGTATTTCCACGTCAATGCAAAACACATTGATCTGTGGTCTGGATTTTTTTTTTTTTTTNGGAGAAGGTTGGTTTCCAAAATTGCAGCTGTGTTTTTTCTCTTCCGATTTACAAAAGGTTTTGCAGAGGGTTGAGAATCGGATAGGTTTGCCACATCGATCTGAGGGCTGTTTGGCTAGGCATAGGGTTTCAGTGTATGGCTGGCAGTAAGGCAATAGGCAGCAATTTTTTTGTGCTCAGCTGCTACGTATGACAGAGGATATTTCATTCGGCTGTCAGAATGTTATTAATAAAACATGGGGTGCGAAGAGGGCCACTATTTCCCCTTTCAATCACTATAGCATTTACAATGAAAATTTTATGCAGTGTGTAATTTTCAGTTAATGCTTGACACTTAAAATGTCGGTAGCTGCATTTTGTATGGTTCCTGAAGGGTTAATTGTATCATGTTCCCTGCATAAAAGCTCTGCTTATCAAAAGTGAATAGAAGAGTGTATGCAAATGTGTGTCTGTGACCTTTTGCCTTTCCAGGGTTAATTTATATGGTCATTAAAGATTTTATGAAATCGAGCGGCCTGGTGCTTCGAATCCCATTTTACCTTCACCTCCTAATTTATATAATTCCTACCTGAACAGGGAAATATGATTTTTATTTTTGTGTGTGTGTGTGTGTGCTGCAATGAAAACAGCATGCTGTGCTGTAGGGAGTTGCAAGTCTGGTTATCTGGCATTACTCAGATTGCTAAAAATTCATTAAAATGTGACATCAGCACAGTGAGAGACAAATGATCACAGGATGAAAAGGAACAGTGGGCCTTTCACGGATTAGTGCTACACAGCCCCAGCATAGAAGCTAACTGCATAAACAGATTAATCCACCAGTAGCAGCATAGCTAAGATTTACCGAATAATTAAATGGGCTTGAGTTACTGTGAAGATTTCCATGTAATCTAGCTGGTGTGAACACGTAAGTGAGGTGTGGGTAATGCTGCTTCCTCAGAAGCCATACACCAAGTTGCATCATTTATCCTGAATGGCTCCCCCTGGAGACAAAATTTGAGACTTCTCCCGCAAAGCCAGAGGTTTATATTTAATACAGTACCTAATACCTAATACTTACTTACTGCAATTAGCGGGATACTGCTGCACTAATAGGATTTATATTTGAGTTCTCCCTTTTTTTTTTT
>VWZN01011151.1:21446-41446 GCA_013396955.1 Regulus satrapa
GCGTGTGTGTGCATGCATGTGCATGCATTTTAACACAAATCATTTCTAGCCATAGAATATGAAATGACAAGCTTTAAATCAGTCACACTGGGGGAAAATAGGTACTCTTGTAAAGACACAGTCAGATTTTGAAATATTGCAAATTATTTAGAATGAATATCCAACCTCTTTAAAGCACTGTCCTTTCCCTTTTCTTCCCCTGACCCTTCTTTCCCCTATTTTGCCACCCTCTGTTAGTGCTGTTCTTATTACAGGACATATTTTTTAACTGCTGTTACCTGGTCATTGAGTTCCTTTCCTGAGATCTTTTCTGTGTTTGTCCACAGAAGAACAAGGTGAAGACACAGAAGGGTCTGCTAAAAGTACATCAGTGGCTGTGGCTGATGATAAAGACTCAAGTGAGAGAGACAATAGTGAAGGCAAAAAATCTAGTAAAGACTCTGGTAAGATGCTAGAATTTTGTTTTCCCCCTTTTTTAACTTATGAAATGCTCTTTCATTTTAAAATGTCTGGACATTCCCACTACTATTCATTGCATGTGCATTTTGCATGTGATTTCTATCAGTAGCCTCCCATTGACCTATTTTTAATCATAACCATCTGACAGGATAGATGCGGATAAGTTGAAGAATATTACAGGACGACCAGTGAGATTATTTTTTAATCAAATCAGTTTGTGTGCTTGTAATTTTTTAAGCGCCTTTCATTAATCTTTGCTGTACTTGTGATTCCTCTGATGGCATATTAATTTTTCATAAGCATAGGATTAGGTACCACTTGAATTTTTTTTCTTCAATCAGGTTTTGCCCCCCTTTTAACCCAAAGAATGTGGGGTTTTTTGTTATTATTTTTTGCTCTTGCTCACAGATTAGTTACTCCCAAGAATCTGGCCTCTTCCTGGGCATTTATTTGAGGCATTTACAAAAAAACACACAAAATCCAGTGAAAAAGTTTACAGATGATTCAGCCTAAGAAAGAGGAAATATCATTGAAAACGGATTATGGGTTGGGTAATTTTGATCTCCTGGAATAGACAAAGCCCAGTAATGAAAGCTACTGTCTTTGAAAACAAAACCTCTATGTCATGACATTTACTTGTGCACAAACAAACCTAGGGCCAGCATCTGGTGTAGATACCCAAGGCTTTTTCTGTGTTTGATTTGGCAAATATGTGACTTCACCCATGCTTTTTATGTATGAGATGGAAATCTATGGTCACAATGAATATTACATTGGCTACTTTTGCCGCACGCTATACCTAGTTACATTATGTTGGATTCACTGAAGCAGAAGAAGTGCTGAAACAGGTTGAAGCCTATTAGTTTCAGGTAGTCATATATCTTTTCCTTGTATGCTGATGACAGCAGCATACAAAGGAGGTTGTGTTATCCATAAAGACATATAGTTGTAGAAAAAATATCATTTTACATCTGAGTTTCTTTACACCCAAACTCGCCCATACTGCAGTTTGCTCTTTACATATTAAACACTTTTGAATTTATCTCTAAAAAAAATTATAGATGGCCCTTTCTATGCCAAGTCAATTCAGAAGACTAAATTAAAGATTAAAGCTTCCTATAAGTTTGCTTGTTGACGGGCTAAGGTCAGTAGCCATCACAGTTTACAACCTCGACTGCTCTTCAGTCGCTTTATTTTTTGAGATCAAAAGACTGAGGAAAGGCTGATGATGACAAGGATGATGTTGATCAACAAGCTGTGTTGTGGTTTAAAGTATATATTCGCCTTGGCTGGCTCTCTGACTTGGTCAAAGCTGTCTGCAGTGCAGTAAAGCCATGCTCCCAGGCTGACACTCCTATGCAGTCCCCTCAGGAGCTGGCCTGGACACTCCCCAGGAGAGGGGTGACAGCCACTTGCAGCCTACATTTCCTACCATACGCTTTGCCTGGGGGACGCTGTGAACCTCTCCAGGGAATTTAGCAATCCTCTCTTTTTCTTAGGCTGGTCCATTTATAGTTGTTTAGGAAAGAATATGGTATTAAAGCTCCAACAAAAAAATAAAAAGAAAAGAGGGAAAAGAGAATGGAATCTAGAAAAAAAAATACTGAAGGGGAATTCTCAAAATTCCATCAGGATTAGGCACTCATAAGGGCCAAGTTTAATTAGGACAAACCTATATCCAGATGCCTACTGGGTGCAATACAAAAAACCAGCATAATTGTTCTGCATTCCCGTGCCAGCAATTACACAAATAACTTTGCAGTAAGATTCATATAAAAACAAGGGCTGAAATACATGACTGCCTTTGTGCTTTGCAGGAACAGTTTATACTGTAAAATCCTGAATCTTTTAGAAACTTTTATTTTTCCTAATCTAAATGAATTCTGCATATGTAACATTCCGACCATCATCTTAATTTTCACTCAGCTGACAAGTATTTCTAATGACTGCATAACTGCTTCTGTATAATTGAATGTTAATTTGGGCTTTCTCATGAATTGAGTGTTGCAAGTCTTGCCAGAGAAATCTCAGGAAAACCAATAAATTAATCACAATACTAACAAGTTAGACAGGAAAGTGGTGTGACCCTTCTTTAGCATAGAATCTATTAGACAAGAAAGGATTAACATGTATTTAGTAACAGTGTGTTTGTGTAAGCTGTTGTGCTGCGTTGCTTACCTTATCTCAAGGAGAAGAGCTTTCAAAATGAGACTTGGCAATATGCAAGTTATATTTGTTGAATATTCATTCAGAATAGAAAAGCCTACTAATGCCTCATTTATATTGTCATTTAAATCTAGTGCCACTTTAGATTAATTATAATCCAAATTACAGCTCTATGCAGTGCAAGAATTAATATGGAATTTATCCAGATTAATACATTTGCATTGAAAATGTAATATGTCTCTGCCATGGCTAAGGGGAGCACTTTTTAATAAGGTAGTAAACATGAGGAAGGATTGAAATTAACCTTCATTATTGAAATGAAAATTATCCTTTCATTCTACTCTAATTAGAAAGAATACTCTACCAGTAATTATAATTTTAGAATTATTTTGAGTCTGAATAACATCATCTGATGTGTCAGAAGTCTTAAATTATGCAATCTTTATCAAATACAAAGATTCATAAATAAGAAAACAGTGGTTTTTATGATGGTTTTTCCAGGATTTTTTTCTCACTAGTATATGTACTTTGTTAACTTTCTTACTATTATTAGTCACACAAACATTTTTATTTTTATTTTGGGGCTTCAAAATATATTACGAAGGTGATGACATCTGAATTGCAGTGAATTGTGTCATTTTTGTATTAGCAATCCTACACAAGTTAAATAATTCTGTTGCTGACAGGCAATCACTGCCTAGTCTATTTCATGGCACTTATTTATAATTAAGCTTACTTTTTGAGCTAAATATATAGAAATCACATTATTCATCTAAAATAAGATATGTTTTTTTATATAAGAAAAAGAATTTCAATTGTGTTTCATAATTGCAAAAAGGGAAAAAAACAAAAAAATCCCTACAAGTAATGTGTCTCAAGCATATAAAATGAGTTTTTAAACATGAATAACAACTGAGTTTAGTCTTTTCCTAAATGTGCCTGGTAAGAATGGCATGGCAGTGGAACATGTAGCCATGAGAAGAGTGCACACAGCAATGCTCTCAAGACCATAAGATTTTCTCCTCTTTCCTTCTTCCTTTGATACCCTTTCTGTAAGGCCACAGGTGTTTACAGCTTTTCTAGAAAAATTCCCAAAAAAGGTCAATTCAGCATGGAAAGCAGAGCATTGATATAGCCAGACAAGGGACTGAGTGGTAGTAGCTGGACCACTGGATAAAAAGCTGCACTCTGCTCTTGGCATGTTCACTGTGGCTCAGGGACTCTGGTCTTCTCCATGTGCAGGGGCAAGTAGTGCCTCCCCTGTGCCAGAGGGCAAAACCAGCCACCCTTTTTCTTTTCTTTAAATTAAAGCTCACCATAAGTCTCAGACTCAGTTACATTACTATTGGCCAGATGCAACTTCAGTCATATAAGAAGTAACAGCGCTTGAGGTTGAATGAATCCAGAGCCAAACGACAACAAAAACAACAAAGCCTCTGTAAACTTTGACAGTTTATATAAGTATCATAGTAAACATGGTAAAAAGCTGTGCTTTGTTATGCATTTATTGACCCCAGCACAGTGTTTTATAACTCTCCTGTTTTATTATATTAACCACAAAAGAAATTTAACCAAATCCCCCCCCCCCTTGTTTTTATAGAAACAAGAACTATGTGTTTTATGATTATTATAGGCCCTTTGAAGTAATTAAGTTATTCCATCCTGTGGTGGAAGATGATGTGTAATATTAACCTTGTGTGTGCCCAGGCGCACACAGAGTGTACTTCAAGATAAATTTCACTAGCAGTGAAATATCATTGCCAAAAGACAGTTAGATGCATTTTCACAAGTAAATTTTAAAGGAGAATTTGGTTTGAAATTTCTGTAACAACCATTTGAGAACAATGTAGTGTGATGAGGGGAAGAGAAGGCAAATTTTTTTCTTTTTTTTTTAAATATTCAGCTTCTGGTATAACAATGCCCATTTACATCAACTGAGATTCTGGTCCAGTTGTCTTTAAAAAGGATATTTTAAAAGTGACATATTATAAGGTAAGAAACGGTAGAGATGTTTTTGACAGTTGGAAATGAAAAGAGGTCAATATTTTGAAACAGTCCTTCTAAAATGGAAGAAACAACCTTTCTCTCTTAATATAGTATGTCATGTTTTTACTTCCCATAATTCTCACAGTCAAGATACTTAAATAATATGTAAATACAGATAGACCAGGGAGTACTCTATTAATAGTCATAAAGCAAAGTAAGTAATAAAATGGTGCCTTATGTGATTTCATCACTTACATTTTATCTTTAAGCATAGGTAGTCCTTTGGGTTGTTGGCCCAGCAGTGACTGAGAAGTCTAAAAGAGGCCTCTGAGGTCTGTTCCTGACAGTGCAAAACTTCAGGGGGCTCCAAAAAGGGCCTTCTTTTTTGTTTATCCAAAAGGATAAACAAATGAGGATGCATTTATCATTATAAATGGGTAAATACTGCAGGAATAAGCTTTAATTTGAGCTAGAACATGCCAATATTACTGGCCTAAATTACACCAAAAAAAAAAAAATTAACAGTTTAGGAATGAAAGTTGATGTGTGGGGAAATCACCATTAAGATTTAAGTCATAAAATATGTTTTATTGTTGATTTTTTTTTTTTTAAAGTGCCCTTCAGAAAATGTCCCAGTATGATTCAGTTTTCAATTAGTTATTATTTTACCATGAGGATTTGGTATTTACCTTGAAAACTGTTCTCTTATTTGGCTTCTATTTAATGTTGTCTTTGTAAGATCAAATGTTACACAAAGTCTATATGAAAATAATAATTATAAAAAGTTCTTGATTTTGTGTTTTCTTTGTTCATGTTTACTTTGTTGCCAAAATGTCCATGACCTTATTTTTAAATTAATCCCAGGTTATTGTGCAATGAGGTGCAATTTGTTCATTTATATGAACCTTATGTGGATTGAAAAAAATCGAGATAAATCTTCATGCACAGCATACAATCAGATTACCCCTGGACTATATATTTACGTTGGGTCTGATAGCAATCAATGGTTTAGCTTCATTGCATTTCAAGATGTATTTGCACCCAGTGTCCAGTGATAGTGTCCTCACCCTGGAAATAATTTAGTTGCAAATTGACTGGAAGATGGTGAAAATTGAAAGTTAAAATTAGAAATACTCATAATAAACAGCAGAAAAAAGGTCAGATGATGCCGCACTATGATGAGATTGGAATGGTTGGTAAATGAGGTTTTGTGTTTGTCGTGAGATGTATGTGACATGCCTACCCAATGCTCTTGTAATATCCAGCCTAGCAGAAGAGATTATCTGGCAAATTGACGCTGGAAAGAATTTTCTGATGGACTGGGAAATTAGAATTGCACTCTTTTCTTTGATGTGTGCAAGACTGGGCCGCATTACACAGCTAGCTCAGGCATAATATTAAATATAGTATTTAATACTTAATAGTACAACTATCTATAGAAAACAATTATATTTTGGTTTTGATCACAAATGCCAGGCTATCAAAATTCACAGTGTAAACATCTAAAGCAATCCCAAATGACTGATCTTTGTATATAATTAATATTAAGTTAGCACTGAAATCCTATTCTCCACAGTATTTCTTTTAAAGCCTTGCTATATTTAGCTTCAGAATAGTAACCAGGCAGGAATTATCAAAACAGCACAATAATCATATTGCTCAGACAGTTTAGAAAAGAGAGAGGGTAATTAAACAGCAGCAAATTAATTATTTTGGAAAACAGGCTTTTTAAGCAAAAGCTGATTTGTTTTAATGTAATACACAAATTCATACTGAGCTGCTAAAGAAAGAACATTATTGATTAATCTTTAAAGGCAACCTAGGGTTATCTAAACAGTAGAGAAGAGTCCATTTTTAAATTTATTTATAGACTATCAAGGATAAAAGTGTATTTTCACCTTTGTGCTTACCAGACTTGTTTTATTCAACTTTATTTTTTCTCAGTGTTTAAAAAACAAGCAAGCAAACAAAAAAAGACCCTCAAAGACAATACAGACCTTTGAAGTCTCTTTGTAAACCAGGATATTTTTTAAGTTTAAATCATGTTCTCAAAAATTATGTTTTCAAAACAGGAATAGTCACACCAGAGAAGGAACCAAAAGCGAATACTGTGGTAGGGGCACAACAGCTTCTTCTGGCAAAAGAAGAGGATGGTGCAGCTAAAAAATCAAAGCCTCCAGAGGACAATAAATTTTGTCATGAGCAGGTAAAAGGAAATGTAACAATTTAATTGCATTCTAAAACTCTTTTTCAAATAACTCAAGAACGAAACAGAGATGATATGCTGTTAAAATAGCTATATCAGCAAGTTATAAAAAGCACATTGATTAATAGCCTGCATCTTAACTTGATTTTTTTCAGTTCTATCAATGTCCTTATTGTAACTACAATGGTAGGGACCCAAATCGTATCCAGATGCATGTCCTGTCACAGCATTCAATGCAACCTGTTATCTGCTGCCCCCTCTGCCAAGATGTCCTCAGCAACAAAATGCATCTCCAGCTTCATTTGACCCATCTGCACAGTGTGTCCCCTGACTGTGTGGAGAAACTGCTCATGACAGTAAGTGCTCCAAATACTGATGCACGTGCTACACAAACATGCTTGGGCCTTGCGGGCAATGTTTTTGTTGTGACATAGTATTCAGGTAGCCTGAGGAGAGTAGTGGGTCAGGACTTTTGGGTTCTCTTGTCAGCTCATCCAGTGACTGCTGTCCTTTGGGAAAATGTCTGAGGGTGGATTTCACAGATGCCAAAAGCCTGTGATTCATCACTGACATTAACCTTGGAAAAGTTAAGCCAGTCCATGTTTCTAAGTGCGTACCTGAAAATTTGGTCTAATAATATCCAGGTCTCAGAAGTATTGTGACTTTTCTTTGTAAAGTAATAGGGACTCCCTGAAGAATTTACTTCCCAACCGTAGAAGGATTCCTGTGTATACCTCTACTGTACATTACAGGAAATTCACTATAGAATAGCAGTTCAAACGTCCATTCAAAACAAAGCCAGTAAAAGCACAATCAAGTCTCGTACACATTTGTTACTACAGCATAAATTCAGTTAGAAAACAGACCTCCTAAGACAAACTGGCTGTGGTTGTCTTGCCTTAGATGGAAATGTACTAGGAAATCTCAGTGATCCAATTCCTTAAGTATTCATTTCTGTATCCATAGATGACTCCTTCATTTATATGGGTGTGGTTGTAGATCCACTGCCTCATTCCCAACTGAAGTGGCAAAAATATTAGAAAGAATTGAGACCTCTTGACTGAAGGTCTAGAGTTTCTTATGCTAATGAGCAAATACACACTTGGGGAACTTCTTTTCTTTTCCTTGGTTTTTTTCCTATTATAGCTCTGAGAGACCATGTAGTTTTGGCCCACTGGAAGGAAAACAGAGTAGAAATTTAACTTTCACAGACCCTTTAGGGAAAATGGAAAAATATGGAAAATCTCCCCCTCCAAACTGAGCAGCCCTGCCTTTCTTCTCAAGTTCTTCATTATTCTCTCTATGCTGATAATGAAGCAACTTTGAAATCTTTCTTCATCAGGTTCTAGGGAGTTGTACCCACTATTTCTGGGAGGGGAAAAAGCCCCTATATTTCCCAGAGAAAAGAATGTAAAACAGAATCTTCATAATTGCAATTGTCAACATTGCTAACACTGATATGCTCTGTCCATAACCAAACCCTCTGAAAACAAAATAAATACTGTTTGTAGAAATTTTTTCTTCTGTGGGACATTTACAGTTCTCTGCATAATTTGTTAAAAAATCCTTCCCTTCCAAATAAAATCAAAGTCATTAGTCCTATGAGAGGATGCTATTAATGCCATGTTTAAATCACATATGCACTAAATCCAGGTGGTGTTGTTTTTTTTTAATGTCTAGAATATTTTTTCCAAGAGGTATTTTATATATACATATACATATACATNAATATACTTCTACTCATGCCTCATAAGGAATGTAGCTTCCATTATTTATTTACAACTCAAAAATCTCTTCTGTGGACATTCTTTTTACCTCGGCATGAAACAAGTCCTATCCTTCTGTTTGAGAAGAGGAGCTGCAGCACAATCTGGACTGATTTACCCAAGGTTCTTTAGACAGAATCTGGCAGTGCAGGAGCTTGAAGTGGAAGTTGCTCAGTCTTAATAGTCCTGTATTTCTGATATGAATTTGTTTTAAAGATCAAAGTAAAACAAAAATATTAAAAGTTGAGCAAGTTGATCTTCATATCAGCTTAGCTAAACTGAATTCTACCACACTAAGGTTACATCCTTCAGAGATTTCTGTTTGTAATTTTAAAGTGTAGCACAACAGGTAAAGCACTCTGAAGAAGATGCATAAGAAATTGAAGTCAAGAAAGAGAAAAGATCTAATTTTAAATATAAATAAGTTGTTACTTCCCTGTTGAAATAAACAACATTTTCTTTCAAAGATCATGGAATATTCAGCATTTGTGTAAAGAAAATACAGGTGAAGAAAAGTGGAAATACCCTCAATGACAGACTGCCTGGTGACCATATCTCAAAATGATCTCTGTCTTTGGAGGATATCCAGGAGAATTCCCCTGATAAATCAAATTACCCTGGCAAAGTCAGCAAAACCTTCTTTGTAGTGATACTGAGACCAATGAAATACTGAGTGCATGTAGTTCTATAGCATCCCCTTATTATGGATTATTTTGAATTGATTCTACACCAAGGGACACATGATGCTCTGGATTATGATCTGTCAGAAACCATAATCAAGGACTGAATCAAGATCCTGATTTCTGACAGTCATCCAGATATGGTGGATCTTTTGATGATAATTTCATACTGTTGTATAGTATTAAGTAGTGGAACTTTTTCTGTAATAATACCATATTCTTGGTTTTCAAAGGTTCCTGTACCAGATGTCATGATGCCCAATAGTATGCTATTGCCAGCAGCTGCTTCAGAGAAATCTGAACGTGACACACCTGCAACCATTACAGCTGAGGGATCTGGGAAATATCCAGGTATGCAAGAAAAAGCCCAGACATGTAAAAGCTAGGCATGGGCAATTTAGAAATAAGACTACTTATTACTTAGTAAAGGGAGTCTTTTTCTGGCTTGCTTATAGCCACAGAGTTTAAAAGATAAATGTAGCAAGGGGCCTGAATTTGGCTGAGCTAGTAGAATGCGCATGTATGCCAGACTCTGCTTTTGGTGGAGGTAAAATCAAACAGCAGTGCCTAGCCCCTTTGAAGGTAAGACCCTCCTTTTTTAACCAGCAAATAAGACCCAGTCCCAAAACACTGGCACGTTCATCATCAATGAGGAATGTTAGGTAAGTGATTTTGTCTTCATTTCCAATAGCAGGTTTCTGATCCTGGACACTTAGTTGTATGATGCACTGGGAAATTTTGCTAGTTGTCACAGCATGCTCTCTCAGACTTCTCTTCTCAGACTACTATCATGTTCTTTCTTATCATCTGTCCTTCCTATTGTCCCCATTTTTCTACTCTTTCTCTCTTTCTTACTCTTTATTTCCTTTTCTTGTTTGGTGCTACTATTGTACCAATAAGCTCCTACTTTCTGGCAAAGAAAAGCCCTATGCGACTGCTCAACCAGATGCCACTGCCAATCTGATCATTGTGTATGGCTTTTATTCCCTTTTTTAAACTCCTGTTTGTCCTGCCTGCTTTATTTTTGGGGACAAGCACAGGTTTTTATATTTTGCTAAGCTGACACATGGCATAATAGGTGTCTTTCTTGATTTCTGATTAAAAAATAAATTAAAATGAATACTGTGTGCTTTCTCTTCTACTTGTGTAAAAGACACTTCACTTTCTTTAATTAGGTGAAAGTCCTGTGGATGAGAAAAGCACCCCTGGGATTGATGAATCAAAAACTGGAATGGAAATTAAGACTGAAGAACAGAAGCCACCTAAGGAATCTACTGAAACACCAGATTGGAATAAGAGCAGCAGTAAAGATATAAAGACCACTGACTCTATGACAGACCAGCTAAATGAGCAGCAGAAGAAGCAGCAGCTGTCTGTTTCTGACCGCCATGTCTATAAGTACCGCTGTAACCATTGTAGCTTGGCTTTTAAGACTATGCAGAAGCTTCAGATACATTCCCAGTACCACGCTATTCGGGCAGCTACCATGTGTAGCCTTTGCCAGCGTAGCTTCCGTACATTCCAGGCTTTAAAAAAACACTTGGAAGCAGGCCACCCTGAACTCAATGAAGCTGAACTTCAGCAGCTGTGTGCATCTTTACCTGTCAATGGCGAGCTGTGGGCAGAAAGTGAAAGTATGGCACAAGACGATCATGCACTAGAACAGGAAATAGAAAGAGATTATGAGATGGACCAGGAAGGTAAAGCAAGTCCTGTAGGAAGTGATAGTAGCTCTATTCCAGATGATATGGGCTCAGAACCAAAGCGGACCTTACCTTTTAGAAAAGGGCCAAACTTTACTATGGAAAAATTTCTAGATCCATCTCGCCCATATAAGTGTACAGTGTGTAAAGAGTCTTTCACCCAAAAGAACATTCTCTTGGTCCACTATAACTCAGTGTCTCATCTGCATAAACTCAAAAAGGTTTTGCAGGAAGCATCAAGTCCTGTCCCTCAAGAAACCAACAGCAGCACTGACAACAAACCCTACAAGTGCAGCATTTGTAATGTTGCATATAGCCAAAGTTCTACATTGGAAATCCATATGAGATCTGTGCTTCATCAGACAAAGGCAAGGGCTGCAAAACTAGAACCAAGTGGTAATATAAGTAGCGGAAATAGTGTAGCAGGGAATGTTAATAGCCCCAGCCAAGGAATGCTAGAATCTGTGAGTTTACCAGCAGTTAACAGCAAAGAAACACATTTAGATGCCAAAGAATTAAATAAAAAGCAAGCTTCTGAATTAATTTCTGCTCAGCCTACACATCACCCACCCCAGTCACCAGCACAACTTCAAATGCAACTACAGCATGAACTGCAACAACAAGCTGCGTTCTTTCAACCGCAGTTTCTAAATCCAGCTTTTTTGCCTCACTTTCCAATGACACCAGAAGCACTGCTCCAATTTCAACAGCCTCAGTTCCTTTTCCCATTCTATATACCTGGGACAGAATTTAGCTTAAGCCCAGATCTGGGTTTGCCTGGTTCTGCCACATTTGGTATGCCTGGAATGGCTGGTATGACAGGATCACTGCTGGAGGATTTGAAGCAGCAGATACAAACTCAGCACCATGTTGGCCAGACCCAGTTACAGATACTGCAGCAACAGGCACAACAGTATCAATCCACCCAACCGCAACTTCAGTCCCAAAAACAGCAGCAGCAAAGTAGTAAGCTGATGAAAGCAGAGCAAAATACCTTAGTAAGTACAGACTGCCAGCTGATAAAGGATATGCCATCATATAAGGAGTCAGAAGAAGTTTCTGAAAAACATGAGAAGCCAAAGCAAGAATTTACTAATGAGAATGAAGGACTAAAAGAAGGCAAAGACATGAAGAAACCAAAATCCTCAGAACCATCCATCCCACCACCCAGAATTGCTTCTGGAGCAAGGGGGAATGCAGCCAAGGCTTTGTTGGAGAACTTTGGGTTTGAGTTAGTTATCCAATACAATGAGAACAGACAAAAAGTGCAGAAAAAAAGCAAGAATGGGGATGGTGAAAACACAGACAAACTAGAGTGTGGAACCTGCAGTAAGCTTTTTTCCAACATTCTGATTTTGAAGAGTCATCAAGAACATGTGCATGGACATTTTTTTCCATATGGAGCATTAGAAAAATTTGCCCGACAGTACAGGGAGGCATATGACAAACTTTATCCAATTTCTCCATCTTCTCCAGAAACGCCACCGCCTCCGCCCCCACCTCCTCCACCACCTCCTCCTCCTCCTCCTCCAACTCCTTCTCAGCCTTCTTCAGCTGGAGCTGGAAAAATTCAAAACACAGCTCCCACACCTTTGCAAGCTCCACCACCTACACCTCCTCCACCACCTCCTCCACCACCACCTCCACCTCCTCCGCCACCACCACCATCAGCCCCACCTCAAGTCCAACTTCCCGTTTCGCTTGATCTCCCGCTTTTCCCTCCAATTATGATGCAGCCAGTGCAACATCCTGCACTGCCTCCTCAGCTTGCCCTCCAGCTGCCACCAATGGATACTTTATCTGCCGATCTTACCCAGCTTTGCCAGCAGCAGCTGGGATTAGATCCCAATTTCCTGCGGCACTCTCAGTTCAAGCGTCCACGTACAAGAATCACAGATGACCAGTTAAAAATTTTGCGGGCTTATTTTGATATTAACAATTCTCCAAGTGAGGAGCAGATCCAAGAAATGGCTGAGAAATCTGGTCTTTCACAGAAAGTTATCAAGCACTGGTTTCGAAATACGCTGTTTAAGGAACGACAGAGAAATAAGGATTCTCCATATAATTTCAGTAATCCACCTATAACAGTATTGGAAGATATCAGAATAGATCCTCAACCTTCAGCTGTAGAACCCTACAAGTCTGATGCGTCTTTCAGCAAGAGGTCATCCAGGACTCGGTTTACTGACTACCAGCTGCGTGTCCTCCAAGACTTCTTTGACACAAATGCTTATCCAAAGGATGATGAAATTGAACAGCTTTCAACTGTGCTTAACCTACCTACGCGAGTTATTGTCGTATGGTTCCAAAATGCACGACAAAAAGCTCGCAAAAGTTATGAGAATCAAGCTGAAACTAAAGACAATGAGAAAAGGGAACTGACAAATGAGCGGTACATCCGAACCAGTAACATGCAGTATCAGTGCAAAAAGTGCAGTGTGGTTTTTCCCAGGATCTTTGATTTAATTACACACCAGAAAAAGCAGTGTTATAAAGACGAAGACGATGATGCTCAAGATGAAAGCCAAACTGAAGACTCTATGGATGCCTCTGATCAAACAGTGTATAAAAACTGTACAGTTTCTGGCCAAAATGACTCATCAAAAACCCTGACAGTCACAGCAGCAAGCTCTGGCTCTGGTTCTAGTACTCCTTTGATTCCATCACCCAAACCAGAACCTGAGAAGGCTTCTCCTAAACCAGAATCCACAGAAAAACCAAAACAAAATGATGCCACCTCTAAACAAACAGATACACCTTCCCAAAGCACCAAACAAGTACAGTCTACTCCAGTAACATCTTCGGACCCTCAGCCCTCAGCTTCTCAACCACCGCAACAAAAGCAATCCCAGATTGTAGGGAGACCTCCTTCTGCATCACAAAACACACCTGTTCCTTCCAGTCCTTTGCCAATTTCAATGACTTCTCTACAGAACAGTCTACCTCCTCAGTTATTACAGTATCAGTGTGATCAGTGTACAGTTGCCTTCCCAACTCTAGAACTTTGGCAAGAACACCAGCACATGCATTTCCTAGCAGCCCAAAACCAATTTCTTCACTCACAGTTTTTAGAAAGACCAATGGATATGCCCTACATGATATTTGACCCAAATAATCCTTTGATGACTGGACAGTTACTTAACAGTTCTCTTGCTCAGATGCCACCACAAACTGGCTCATCACATACAGCACACCCTGCTACAGTTTCTGGTTCCCTAAAGCGGAAACTAGATGATAAAGAAGACAATAACTGTAGTGAGAAGGATGGAGGAAACAGTGCAGAAGATCAACATCGTGATAAGCGTTTAAGAACTACAATTACTCCAGAGCAGCTGGAGATACTCTACGAAAAATACCTGCTGGATTCCAATCCCACCAGAAAGATGCTAGATCATATTGCACGTGAAGTGGGACTAAAAAAGAGAGTCGTACAAGTCTGGTTTCAGAACACAAGAGCCCGAGAAAGAAAGGGACAATTCCGTGCGGTTGGTCCAGCCCAGTCCCATAAAAGATGTCCTTTTTGTCGAGCTCTGTTTAAAGCAAAATCCGCTTTAGAGAGTCACATCCGCTCTCGACATTGGAATGAAGGAAAACAGGCTGGCTATAGTTTGCCTCCAAGTCCTTTGATATCAAATGAAGATGGAGGAGAAAGTCCACAAAAGTACATATTTTTTGATTACCCATCCCTGTCATTAGCAAAAACTGAATTATCAAGCGAAAATGAATTAGCCTCCACTGTATCAACCCCTGTTAGCAAAACTGCAGAAATGTCACCGAAGAACCTTTTAAGTCCTTCTTCTTTTAAAGCAGAGTCTAGTGAGGATATAGAAAATTTGAATGCCCCTCCTGCTGACTCTGGATATGATCAAAACAAGACTGACTTTGATGAGACTTCATCAATTAATACAGCAATTAGTGATGCCACAACAGGGGATGAGGGGAACAATGAAATGGAAAGCACAACTGGCAGTTCAGGGGATGCAAAACCTGCATCACCCCCCAAAGAACCAAAACCGCTTGTGAATGACACACTACCAAAAGCAGCAACTACACCTACAAATGAGAATACTGATGATAAATTTCTCTTTTCCCTAGCAAGTCCTTCAATACACTTCAGTGAGAAAGATGGCGACCATGACCAAAGTTACTACATTACTGATGACCCTGATGATAATGCCGATCGCAGTGAAACTTCAAGCATAGCTGATCCAAGTTCACCTAACCCATTTGGAGCTAGCAATCCCTTTAAATCCAAAAACAGTGATCGGCCAGGCCACAAACGTTTCCGAACACAAATGAGTAACCTTCAGCTTAAAGTTCTCAAGGCTTGCTTTAGTGACTACCGGACTCCAACCATGCAGGAATGTGAAATGCTAGGGAATGAGATCGGTCTGCCCAAACGTGTGGTTCAGGTCTGGTTTCAGAATGCCCGGGCTAAAGAAAAGAAATTCAAAATTAACATAGGAAAGCCATTCATGATAAATCAGACTGGACCTGATGGGACAAAGCCAGAATGTTCTCTGTGTGGCGTGAAATATTCTGCACGTTTGTCCATAAGAGATCATATCTTTTCCAAACAACATATTACGAAAGTGAGAGAAACTGTGGGAAGTCAGCTGGACCGGGAGAAAGATTATTTAGCTCCTACAACGGTCAGACAGCTGATGGCACAGCAAGAGTTGGATCGCATAAAGAAGGCTACTGATGTGCTAGGATTAACAGTACAGCAGCCAGGCATGATGGACAGCAGTTCTCTTCATGGTATCAGTTTGCCAGCAGCTTATCCAGGACTCCCTGGCCTTCCTCCTGTTCTTCTGCCTGGAATGAATGGTCCATCCTCCTTACCTGGATTTCCACAAAGTTCAAACAGTAAGTCTATAAGGGGATGATTTTCTCATTTTATTAATTTGATCATCTTGCACAGTTGCCATCCCCTTCTAAGACAAACCATATTATGCATTCATATCATGCTTGTTAGACTGGCATGAATAGCTAAAAAGTACTCCTATGTGATATACTCAGTGCATTTCTCCACTGATGCTGTAGCCTGGATTATACATCTGACTTCTCAAAAAAAAAAAAAAGTTTTTAGCCAATACTAGGTTTTTCTAAAAAAAGCAATAAAAATATATAATTGTTATGGTTATTAGTTTGTTTTGAATCATACTCCTTTAGCCAAAAAACCACGGTTTAGAATTTTGTATGTAAATTTTTGTATGCAAATATTTAATATCTCATTAAGCACAAAATACTCACCTTGTCAGTTCATCAGGCAATTGATTCATCCCTTAGACCAGTCCAAGCTGCTGTTTAATCCAGAATAAATATTTTTTATAAATGCTACCCAGGACTCTCTATTATATTTCTGAATAACTGCCTGCTAAAATAAAAAAAAATTGTTTGTTGAAGGTGATTTGTAAAGGCAGCTTCAATTGTAATCCAAATTCCAGTTTATAAAGTCATTGCAGACACGTACTGCTTCATTTGGGCTTGCCCTTTTAACAGAACACCTAACTCATTTTACTGAATTTAGACTCTCATGTGACTCCAGGTTTTGCTCACATTGGAAAGTGTTCCCTCTTGCAATAAGTTTCACTGATGTTAAGGAGGTTTTCTGCAGCAGGATTTTTTCAGTCTTCAAAGAATGAATCTAATGTATTTCTTGAACTAGGCTCCAGTTTTGCTACTCTAGTTTCATTGTGCCTGCAGCCTTGCAGACTGAAGCTCTCAGAGCCATCTTCTAATTTTGCATATTCACATCTAATATGTGCACAAAAGAGTTAGGAAACTGCTTAAGACCCCTCAACTCATTTTATCCATATTTGCTGTTGATCTCTAAACTTTGCTTTAGAAAGCAACACAGTTTGGCAAGTAAGAATAAAGGCTTAATCACCAGTGTTATTAGACAAACTGAGACCGTAGCAATGTCTTCTCTACTACCCAGGTCTATTTTGATTGATGATGATCATGTTATTGTTTCCCTAAGTGCTGGTCAAAGTATCTTGTTTTTCTCTTCATTGGATCAGAGAGGCTTTCCTTCCACAATGGAGCCTCTGGCTGAGTGCCCTCTGGCTTTTGTCAAACACTTATTGGCACAGAGATTGCATATAAAGGAAATATAAAGTTGCTGTATTTCCTTCTTAATGGCATACAGTGTCCTGGTCCTAAAATGGCTGGTTGTTGTTCATTAAAATCATAGATATAGTTTCTCTGTATAACTTTGCCAAATAGCTTTGGCTAGGTTGACCTTCAGGTAAAACGGGCTTTACAAAACTCAGGCTTTGTCTATATTGCTCAAAGAAATTTATGTGGATATATATTCTCTTAGCTAAATACCAGGAAGTTCCCATGAAAAGTGTGTCTGGGGCATGGTGATGGACGCATGGACCCACCCTCTCAGCCATGCTCAGGAGTTGTTTAGGAGGAGGCTAGCTGGCCTGTGCCAAAACGGTGTCCGTAACCGTTCCTTCTGTTTAAATTTACAGAAGGTTTACTCTCAGTTTCTGGGATGTGCTCCCTCATACTCTTTAAATCACTGGTTTCAATGTAGCCTTAAAGTCTGTATATTGTCTTGCTAATAATACAAAAGGTATTATTACAGGTCAAGTTCCATTCCAATTCCATATTCAGATTTTCTAATTTCCACCAAATACCTCTTCTTTGATATCATGCACAGTGCACTGCCAATTGAGATGGATTTTTACCCTCTTTCATCTTTCATTTTCTTAAGGTTAATTAGCCCGTTGTGGGCAAAGCCCACTGTGTAAACCAGCTGCTAGAAACTTGTTGTTAACTTCATCTTCTGCCATATGCTAAACAGCCCCTACACATCCCCCTTTTGTTGCCTGGAAAATACTTGCATACATAAATATCCATTCCCTAATGATACATAATGGAACAGTGATAGTGAGTGGAAAGAAAAAAATAAGAGAAATTATTTTAATCATTCATCATAGAAAAAACAGTAATGTACTTAGATGTGCTCCAGTATATGCTCAACACTAGTATTTTCTGCACCTAATTAACCCATTTCTATTTTCTTCTCTACCCTGCTCTGTCTGATAGCTCACATTCATATTTGATGCTAAGAATCATTTAAGAAGTATCTTTTTGGAAGCAAGCTTCTGAGCAAGCTTTTCCTTGGCTGCAGTTCTTCTTGCAGGGTGTATGTTTTCAGCGAGCAGGACAATTACTCTACATTGTTCTTTGCATGAAGGATTTGCTGAAGCTCCCTGACAACTCATTATCTTACAGTTCAAGCCTACTTCTTGTGAATTCCTCTGCAAGTGTGTCATTTCCCCTCTCTAGGACCCGAACCCAAAAATGCACTTCAGAAGAAGTTTCACTGCGATCCCTTATATTGAAATATTTACTTGTTTTTACTGATGCTTACAGGGTTGATAACTGTTTTTTCTGTAGCAAAGCCATTCTGTCCTACATGTTTGTTTAAGGGACAATGTTAATATTAGTGAGATCCTCAATTTGAAAGGATGTGTTTACTCAGACAGGGAACTATTGAAATCTAATTGTAAGCATCATACTTTAAATTCTCCTTTGTGATTTGCTAACATCATACTTAAATTTCTCCTCTGTGATTTGCTTTCTTTGTGCTAGACAGAGAAATAACACTGATTAGTTTCACTGTTAATACAAGTTTATAAGGGATTTTACTTTCATATTCAACCATCCATTATTTTTTATGGACTTCCAAAATATAGAAAGCCCAGCTAAATTTTGCAAAATACTATGCCTTTTTAAATGCAGTACTTGCTTTTTACAGAAGGTTTGAAATGGAACACATGAAAATAATGCTATTTCACAAAAGATGGAACTATTCAAACTACAGTTAATTTTATCTTCTTTATATAGTTCTTAAACTAGATTATCATTTGTGAATATTATTAGATTTTTCAAAATAAGACAGCTTCATTTCTGAATAAAAGGATATATTAACTTTAAATTCTGTTATTTTGTTCTTAAACAACTAGGTTTTAATGTCAGAATTACTGTGTGGTTCTGAGATTTTGTGTCACGATCCTCTCACCTGTGGGATACATTTTTCTAGATAATGTAATTTTACCATCTTATGGGCATCAAATGCTGAGCAAGGTCTGAAAATTACTGCAGTGTTTGCTCAGCATAATTCCTAATAAGGAGTTATTTGGTGGAATTCTAATTCATACAGAATTTTAGTTCCAGCTCATCTTTGTTCTTCAAGCTTCTTCTTATTTTCCAGGTGGCTGTAGATAGAAGAGTTCACCTGCTGTTTTCAGCTGTTCTTAAAATTCACATGCTCTTTTTTCTTAGCTTTGTGTTTTTCCTATGATCCCTTGCAGAAAGCTGGTGCTTCATCTTGCTTCTAGCTATTGATACTGGTTCCATGAACCTTTTAATGTCATCATCATTACCATAGGTTCTTTGCACATCACTTAAGCCTGGGCTGCCTTGAAGATTCACAGCAGCTTTTTCCAAGAATGCACACATCACTGGGTAATATGTACTTAGTGGGTTTTGAAATCTTATCAAGAGAGAAATTTGATTCAGCAGCAATGACTTTCGTTAGTGCATTAAATTCTGTTCTCTGTTTGCTTTTGACCCATTGGTAGCAGTTTCATTTTTATATTTTTAGCCCTCCAATTCCTCCTAGTGAAGGAGAAGTCTCTCATCTTTAGTAGTCTCTTAAAAGAGTTAGCAGGATTAGAATGTTTGTTCATGATTAGTGCATTTTCTTCTCTGTATCTCTCATGTCCATAAATCGAGCATTAGTTCAGTCAGGTTTTATAATTTAGTTTTGCAAACCCTCATTCCACATTTACCTTCCAATAAAACAAGTGGATTGCATTGTTCTGAAGCAATCTGTCTGGATATTTCACTGAATTAGGTGTATTTCAACTAAATTCCAAAGAATATCTGGAAAATGGAATCGGTCTTGCCTGTTCTAGGCATCATCACTGTGATTAGACTGAAGGCATCAAAATGTACAGGGGTTGAAGAGGTTAAGAATAAAACTAAATCTAAAAAATCCTAAGTAGGT
>VWZN01011151.1:56834-75068 GCA_013396955.1 Regulus satrapa
TTGGTTTTTTGGTTTTGGTTGGTTGGTTGGTTGATTTTTTTGGTGTTTTTGTTTTTTTAGTTTTTTTTTTGGGGGGGTTCTTTTGGTTTTTGTTTGGTTTTTTTGGGGTTTTTTTGGGGTTTTTTTAGTAACTGTGTAGGGCTTACTTAAAAAATAATTAGAATTTGAGATTTCATTCCCTCACCCCCAAAACCTCAGTGATGAACATGAAAAGTTTTGAAGCAAACTATTTGAGACTAAATGTAAAAAAATCTTATTTAGTTCTTCAAGCACACATCTGTGTCAGCATTCCTAAAATCATAGAATGGTTTGTGTTGGGAAGGACCTTAAAGATTATTTAGTTCAAATACCCCTGAGAAGGGCATGGACAAATTAAAACCCTTAAATTCAGTGGAATTTATGTACATCTCATGTCCAAGAACAGGTCATAAGTGCTTGATTGCAAGATCAGCTGTTGCTGTTATTAAAGTTTTCTAGTACTGGAACACTAAAGGGACCCTTATCTAATTAGGATTCCTTTCAACAATGGAATAAAAATAAATCTGTTGTGTAAGGAAGAGTTTACTCTTACATGGGGAGACAGGTGAAGTCTGTCCCAGTCTGTCCTTCTTCCTGGGGAAACAAATAACAGAGAAAGAGGAAATATGGGGAAAAAAACCAAACTGTTTCCAAGCAAACCTTGAAAACCTTGAATACTGACCTTAGGAAAGTGCAGTAAAGTATTGGTCAGTTCTAAACCTTTGTTTGGATCCTGATTATAAATAGGCTTGAAACTGAGCTACAAAAGAAAAATCAGTGAGTGGCAAAAAACAACAGAGAAAGAAATCAAGCCATACAAGTCCATGTGCCTGCTTTTGTTGGTCCTAACTCACAGTCTTGGAGGAAAAACACAGCTTGAGATTTAACTCCCATTTAAACAATTAAAATTAGCAGCTCAGGGACAGTTTCATTTACTTCTGTTCCAGGCCATACCTATTCTATGTGAACTACCCCTAAGCACTATTCAACAATGACAAAGCTAATTTTAAAATAATAAGGAAGTTGTCCCATTAGGTTCTCTAGTTACATAGAAACTTCTTCCATCTCCACAAACACAAATTAATAGGAAAATTACAGAACCAGATCTCTGCCACAGGAATCTGTTTCCCTGCTTCTTCTCTCTAACATGAGTCAGTTTTGTACATGAATTTTTACCAGGTGGGGAAATGTATGTTAGCACTGAAATTCTGTAAAACTTCTAGTTCAATGAGCTCTACGTGTCTGAAATCCAAATATTTAACTTAGGTTTATTGGCTCACTGCTTTTTAAGGAACCTTATGTGGATTAAACTCTGCATAGTAGGCCATGTATGTTAAGTTTCCAGCAATAATTTTCCCCCATTTCTCACTTCTTTTACTGAGGATCAAGGAAAGACCAAAGTAAAACTAGTAAACCAGGAAGAACTTACCTTTTTCAAATCTTGCCAGCAGTTTATAACAGTATCTGTTCTTCATCTTGTTATTTATTTGAGTCACTTTTTTCAGAGTGAGCTCCAAGTTTTAGGCAATAACTTGCATGACTCAGACCTTGGAATGACAGTAAAAAAAAAGGTTATTCACTAAGAGCATCAACACAAATTTTCATGTGTGTGCACATGCATATATATCAACTAAGGCATAAAAAAATACTCTTCAGATGTTCTGCTGCACAAAAAAATAAGGCCTTTTATACAATCTCAAAAATGTAAGGGATAGCAGAATGGGAAACTGATATATTATGGTGTATTTAAAAAAAATAAAACAAAAATAACTTGCAATTCAAACTTTGGCTGAAGTCAAATCAGGCTTTGGATGCCAAGACCTGAAAAGCAGATCCTTACAAAGTGTGAAAAAGATTATTGAAAACTGATCCAAGTGTTTAAAGGATTAACAAAGTAAAGGCAGGCTTGGATTTTCTCTGACCTGACAGTATTGGCTTTTGAGCCAGCTTCCAAGAGTTTTCAGTATTCTTCATTGTTTTGATGGCTTGTGCGGTTTCCAGAAGATCATGATTAGTGACAGAGGCTGGATTAACCGAGAAATTGACAAAGTTCAGAATTAAAACTCATGGGTTGATAAGGGTCTAATTAGCATTTTAGAGGCTATGGAACCATAAAAGTTACAGTCTCTCCAGGGAAAGGAAGAGTGACTGAATGTTTTCTGAAGGAACTTGTCGTATACTTCTGGGACAGGAAGAGCCACAGAACAGACCTAATGCTTAAGAAACAGCGTGGGAAAAGTTCAAAGGCTCATTTCGACCTATGTATCTCATGCAAAAGAACTGAGACCATAAAGATGAATGTAGAAACTGGCAAAAAAAATAATCTAAGTAAAAATTTTCAGTGGCAGAAGGTTGAGACTAGAGCAAATTTGTTTTGTAATGTAGGCTTGAGAGTGTGTGATTGTTCATATGGAAGTAAATAACTGCCATAAATAGTAATCATCCTGACTAAATTAAAAGGTAAGTAAATATTTACTTAAAACTATTTTAGTACAAGAATTACAAGAATTATGACAGTGTTGTCCAGTTTTCTGTCCACAGTTCTTTTTAATTTTAGACATTTTCCCCAATATTACAGTAAAGAATAATCCCAAATTCAGAGCATCTTGATTCCTATTGTTTCAGGCTTTTGCAGATTGCTGTTGCAGAAAGAAAAAAGAATGTGTGGACTGTAGCGATGGTGGGAAGACAAATGTTAATATTCAGTCCTGGCCTGAGAAAGCTTAGAGAAAAAAAAAATAAAAGAAGAAGGAATAAATGGTTATGAGAACCAAATCTTCCAAGTCCTTTTTCAGTTTCTGACACAGATCATGAATACTTTTGAGTGAATAAATTTGAAAGTAAAGTTGCTAGCATTTACCACTGAAGTTATTGCAAGTGTGTGACTGTGAGGGTTGTACAAGGTAGGACCTTACATTCTTCAAGTTAAATAAACATAATGTGCAGACAATAATTATATCCTGAAAGTCTATGCCTTCTTCATATTTTTTAAATGCTAGGAAGATAAATTTGGTTTGGAACTTTTAATCACCTCTGTTGTAAGCCAGTCTCTTCAAGAGGCTTCCAGAGCAAAGCAAACCACTGCCTGACTGATCATTTTTAAAGGAATTCCATTGGCCACACATGCACTCAAAGCCAAGTCTTTTATATTTTCTGTGACAAAAGTAATCCTGGTTAGGTTCACAAGGTGAATATAGAAAAAACCCCAAGAGAATGAGAACTAGAAGAAACTTGTATTTCTAATTTTCAGGCTTACCATACACAGTGTTTCCCACCTTCAGGCATGTGGGAATTCCTCTCCCACAAAAATAACTGTGCAACCAAACCTTTTTGCTCTTCTTTTCTCAGGAGACATGAAGCAACTAGAAGCAGTAAAAAATGCTGGATAGTCCTAAGCAAGAAAACTCTGTGGAAAACAAAAACAACTCCCAAAAACTTTATGCAAAACCTGCATCATCTTCATGTAAAAATTGTCTTTGTTGTTTACTGCAGCACTCGGTTTTTAAAACAGCAATAACAAGGAAGAAATTTACAGTCATTTAAACACTGTGGACAAGCTTTGCTAAGCTGCAGTGCTTTGGCTACTGATAAAACAAATTAGCATCAGAGTAAGAATAGGACAAGATAGTGCTATGACAGAAATAATATAAGGAATACTAAGAACCCAGGTGTACATAATTAAGATTGTAATTCAAGCAAAGGGTTCTGGTGACATAATTTATCAATGTCACTGCGAACTCTCAATGGAATTACAGCTTTGTATGTAGAATTCAGATATACGCGATTTGTTAGAATACATGAGGAATGTTTCTATTAAAAGTAGACAGACAATATGTTAACCTCAACTAGTGGTGGTGACAGGATGAGATACAAAGAGGAGAAGTTTGGGGTTTTTTTCCTATACTAGCACAAAAGAAGCATGAAACAGCCAGAATATTTCTAAAATATTTGGAAATTTAATTTATTTAAAAAACTGGCCAAGGACTTATTCATCCCGAAAAGAGGCAGAAAAAAGCTTCAGTTCTAATGTGATTCAACATGTCAATAAAAATAGAGTTTTAGTTCAAAAATTAACAAAGGAACAGCCAAACTACTGATTTGTCTATCTCATTGTGTAGCAGCACAAAATCACATTAAAATAAGCTCAAGATAAAAATTTCCATTAAAAGGATGGTATAAAATATTTAAAATTAAACATACAGTAAGGCTAGTGGTAAATTATTAATTGCAAATTAACTCATTTTTAGGAGGAAAAAAGTGTGAATATTGGTGCTTGTAAATACATGTACTGAAAGGAGATTATAATCTTTGCTCTTTCTGAATGCCTAATCTGGTTTTATTCTTAGAATACTTTTATGAACATAATTATGCAACAGAGGGTTCTCAGTCTATGAGACTCTTAAAGGCCTTAACTGAACTTAAATACTAATTAATGCAAAATCACATTATTAAATTACACTCCTAAATATAATTTTAATGCCAAACTACTTGTTACTCAGTTATCTTGTGAATTTTTCAGCCTTGCTCAGATGTCCACAGACCTTGCAAAACTGAAGTGAATGGCATCTCCTTGAGAAAGCATCACTCAGGAAATAGTGATGCATCCCAAAAATACAGTGCAGAATGGTGTGAGGCTTGACTACTAAATGATTAGAGAGAAAGATCCTAATCAATGCAGTGAAGAAAAGGTTTGCTTTGACTTGATAAACTTAGCACTAAATTTCGCCTGCGTGAAGTACCTACAGCTGCAGATGTAAAAATTCATTAAATTAGTCAAGGCACTGTGGATTTTTCAGTTTTGGTCACTTTCTGAGGTATTCACATTGAAGCTTATAAATTGCATTCCATTTTAAGTGTACAGCAAAACTTATGATGGTCTTAAATACAATCTGAAATGTGTTTCTGGATTCTATATGGTCACTGATAATATCACCAATTTTTCAAGTTTGTCATTTGTACACTGCAATACTATCTGAAAAGATAATATATTCTTTGAAACTTTCAGGAAGTGCTGACTGACGTGATACAGTCATGGGGTATTTAATTCTCCTTAGACAGTTGTGAGGGTTTTAGTTCTCTGTTGCTGAAGTGCATAACTGTTATGAAAACTGAAAAGCACAATGACTTGGGAACCTGTAGAGTAGCAACATTTCTAGCCCAAGTTCACAAGTCTTGAAAGTCTCACTTTGAACATTGTGCTTGAGGAGAATAGCTTGAACAGTAGCAGTTTTTGACCTTGAGTAACTTAATTTGGAAAGGAAATTTGGCCAAACTAGCTCAATGTGGGAGTTCTCATCAAGGATTAATGCAGAAGATCAATATGAACTTTTTATAGCAGACTATTTTTGAAAAAGGACAACAAAAGGTTAGAGTACTTTAAAACTCGAAAAAGCAAATTAGTATGACTTAAAGTGGGCAGTATAAGAACGAGAATAGAAAAAGCATGGATGTTGATTTCATGCCAGCATTTAGTAATACCATACAACTAAAACACAGAGAAAACTGACTTTAAAATTATATTTTTGTATCTTTTTGCAACCATAGCTGAGTTTATAAATATTTGACTGCTCTGTCTCCTTGTCTCTTCATGGTGGTGCTGAATGACAAACACTCATGATTGCAATTGACTGATGTTACTGTCACATTTTTTTCTATTCTCTACAAGGTCAAAATTGCATATACACGTATGTCTTTATTTGAAAATTTAAAGACTTAATTACCTCCTAAACAAAAGAGTTATGGAAAACACATAAACATAGCTCTTCCTTAAGTTCTTGTACACACAAATCCCATTCCTGAAGTGTAAGAGCTCCTGTAATGGGGAATCAGGCCCCTTAATTGCCCTGTCAGTAGCAACAGATATTTATGCACGACCTTATGTTACCTTACCTAAGGAGCTAACGGAGAGATTGATCCACTTACTGTCCCCATCATTGTTTCCCTTCCTCCTGCCTCTCCCTTAACTACAAATCAAACTCTAATATGGCTTCTTAGCCCAACTCACATCTGACATTTTTCTCCACTGTCATGTGGTAGACTCACAAGAGCTGACTACCTACCCATGTGCCATTTCTGTTCAGCACGCCCCATGAGCACTGGGGGTGTCCAGAAGTCCAGAAGGTATGTCCAGCTACCTACAGCCATTCCAGCATACCCATCCGTGGCAGATTCCAGTGTATTTTAATCCATTTCAGTGTACTTTTAAAAGCCTGGTTAACATCTTTGGAGATGGCACTAAATGTGTTTTAAGAAATATTATCCAAGCTTTACGAAAAATTTAAAATTTTCTGGCATGGTTATTTAATTCAGGGTCTCAATTTTTTCTGTTTCTGACAATTACAAGTTTACAAGTAGTCTCCTCTCCTCAGGCCTTTTCTGTCTTGACCTGTGCTCTTTTAACTAAGAGCAAGCTAAGTTCCTGAAAAATAGCAAATGGTTTTTCCACATAAACTATCTTCTTGGCCATAACAGCCATTTAACGTAGTCTGATATTTTATGGGGCAAGTAAATCATCCCCTTATGTTTTTTTCCCTGAAGATGAGCCAATTGCACCAATTCTCTTTATTCAGATCAGGGGGTGGGGGGAAGGATATTTGTCAGACAAAGGGTTTTTGCCCCTGAAATTTCAGTTCTTCTTTGTCAACCTTTTCCTCACTCATTTCTGTCTTTTGTAATCCCTTACTCCCATTTGGGTTCCTATATATATTGGCACCAAATATTTTGTATTTCTGCATTTTGGACTCCAGTTCTTGTCTTCCCTCTCCTTAAACCTAACTGTATGTTTAAAGAGAGGTGAAGATGTTTCAGGGTGATAGAGAAAGACCATGATCCTTTTTCTCTAAACCTCCCCATTCTGGTTTGGAAGTTAACTGGGGTTTAGTGATATTTTCAATAATGGCTGGTTGATACACTGTTGCCAAACATGAACTCTGCTTTCAACAGCAGAACAATAAAGATGTAGTGCTTAATAATGAAGAACAGCATTTTTTATTTTACAAAACAAGCCTCTCAGCTTCAGTGGTGTTATTCATGAATAACACCTTGTGCATATGCATTATGAGACAGTACTTAATTGAATGATTGCATAATATGTTGTTCCACAGAATAAAATATGAAATATTCATTAGGCCAGAGAGGGAGTTAGAATGCCTGGTGGTTAAATCACTCACGAGGGAATCCAGCTCCTACTCCTTCCTTCAAGTGAATATATAAGTAGTTTATACAAAAAGGCTTTAAAAGCAACTAGGATTGTTTCCCCCAAAATCTACTATACCCTCATGGCTAGTGTACTGTCCCAACAGGCAGGAGTATGCTCTGACTGGGACGTGGAAGGAGACAGTTAAACACAGATCACCTACATCCTTTCATGTAGTTAAAGGAGTCAGATCGGCCTTAACCAGGCAGCTGGGTTTAATGGAACCAAAAACTCCCTACTGTGTTTATATTTCAGGAAATTATTGTCTCGGTATAGGTGCCTCATTCAGGAAAGGGTTTCCAGATGTGACTCCAGAATAGAAGGAAGGACTTTATGCAGTCCAAATCCACACTCAGTTAAGTCCCACTGCAAAGCATGGTGTAAGCAGTCTGTGCATATCCTTAGCTGAAAGCGGAGGGTTCTCCACTCACTTCTCACTGCTTTGGGTCAACTGCTAAGAACCCAGCTCACTCCATGCCTTGAATGGGAAAGAGGATGGTGGTAGGGTACCAAAAATATTGTAATAATCTGTATTTTAACACCTAAATCCTGTTGGGTATTTAACCTTTGCCAATCTGTGAGGTGGAAAGATCTTCAGGCAACATATTTAGGTAAAGTGATACCTAAACAATGCCATAAAAAAAAATTAAATTGATCTCATAATCATCATACCTGTTGGAATCATAAGAAAACTTATTGAAGTGAGAGGGGAGAAAGAAGTTTAAAGTGGATAAAATTAGGAGGAAAATAATGCTTCTTAAAAAAATAATTAAGAATTATTTACATCTCAGACAACAGGCAGCACTGTCAAAAGATATGCATGTGTTTTATGAGTTACTGGTAAATAGCAATAAAAAAAGGCTTTTGATTTTGTGTAGGGTATCACAGAGAGGCATTCTCCTGGCATATTTATTTTTGCATTTATTCAGGAAATAAAAGAGAAAGTGAGATTGGGGAAATAGCTCACTCTGGGGAGACAGAATCAGTCAGAATAAATAAATATGCCCAAAACAATAACAGAAGCAAACGTGGCACCAAATATCACTGATAGACAAAGAATGCATTAATTCAGCATTGCAAATTACTTTTGCTTAAGGCAGATGTACTTGGTATACCCTCTTAATTATTGCTCTTCTCATCAGTTTGCAACTCAAAGCACATTCTCTCAGTAGCAATTAGGGAATGATATAATTATATGAAGCTTTAGGAACAAGAGAAAGCTTCTGAATCAAAATGCTAAAGATTTTTTTTTTTTTAAGTTTGCATTGTAACAGATGCCTTGTGTAGTGTCTGTCTGGAGAACACATTTCACATATTCAGAGGCTCAGGAAGGAATCTGCGTCAACAGGCACTTGATTTTTATATCATCTTTTCAACCCACTTTCTCTTTGAATGCTCAGCCTCTTCCCAGGCATGGAGAAGACAGAAGTAGGTGGCTGGTGAGGGCTCAGCTTCTTGGCTCCTGTTCATCCACGGAGTGGTTTCCCTTGAGGACATTCTGGTTATACATACACATATGCATCTATGGTTCTAGAGAAGATATCTCTCAGTACCTGACTGGTCCGAGAAGAAGCTACTGTACGAAGGCAGGGAACAGAAACACTTGTAGTTTTATCTGGTTTTGTGTGTCCAAAGGATTAGAGGTCTATTAACATCTGTCTGTCACACCAATAGGACAAAGTTTGAGAGCCTATATGCCATCACTCTTTTTATAATTTACTGACATTCATGCACTGATGAGCCAGAACAGTATTAAGAATATTTCTGTCTAAATCCATCTTTTAATAAAAAGTCCGGGTTGTTTCAGCAGATCAACCCAAAAGATATGCAAGTTCATAGACGTGTACTAATGTGAATATCAATTAATATATGTGGATTAGCTAAAGTTCAAGGCTTTATGAAAGCAGTGACCTCAGTGAACTTCTCCTCAGTTTAAGAGCTCTTAAGAAGGCAAAAGTTTATATTCTTTTGGGCTATGAGTTTAGGATACTGTTTACAAATGAAAAATAGTGAATTACCTTCTCTATTCAGTGCTACAATGAGTTAATTAAGCTGGAGACTAGAATAAATACTCACTAAAGCTGTTAGTACTGCTTAAATTATTAAGATGACTGTGGTCATCTTACTTTAAAAAAAATTAACTGCAGATATGCTGTCTTTAATATTTTGGGTAGTCAGTTTGAAACTGATATCTTCCCATCTGCTATGTTTTATGTAATGACCAGACCCATTTTCTTCTTAAATAAAAAACAAGAAATAGCGTACTTAGCTTTGATAGATTCTGATTTTTTTTCAACTTTAAATGGAAGACTAGGTCTACAGTCAACCATAACAGCCACTTAATACAGTTTGATATTTTATGAGGCAAGTACATTGTCCAATTGCATAGGTGGTAGTAATTTGATTTTTAGAAATAGTGAAAAATAAGATAAATATTACTCAAATCCACCAAAGAGGGAAAGAGCTAAAGATTGGGAGAATTTGCCAGCAAGGAGCCTGTTTATTTACAGTTAGCCTCTGGAATCTTGATTTTTGGCAGAAATTTTACCAACATGCAGAATATCTAGAAGTGTGTAAATATGAGTAACTTTATTCACCTGTCTTAAGTGGAGAAATCTGTCCTAAAATATTACAAATATTTGTAATATCCATGTTTCATGTTTTTTTCTTTGGAATACAAGGCAAGCTGTCATTGCTTTCTTTTGCTTTAGTACTGATCATCATTATTTTAGGAGTATATTGGCCTAAGAAAAACTTCATATGAATTTAAGTAGGTTGGTGTAGTTGCAGAGTTTCTCAAGAAATTTTCTGGCCAAACAGAATTCAAGTAGAACCTTGGTTTAGGTATCTGCAAATAAGACATGAAAAATGAAGAAAAGCTGCCTTTGCAGCTTACAATTCCTTGGTTTCTGAGAATATTGTTTAAAAAATAAAGTAAATTTCTGTATTGCAGTAATGTAAGAGTTTCTCAAACAATTCACATGTGATGAGGATACCATGCTACTATTGCTTTCCATGGAAGGCAGTTAATTCATAAAGAATATTTTATTTTGCGTCAATGTCAAAGAACAGGTATTTCAGCCATTATCATGTCAAACTGTGTTTTCATCCATTCTAAATGTATATTACAGTGATCTGAAGCCAACATGTCATTAGTAACCCAAAAGACTGTGATTGGGACAAACAATGCCTGTGAGATGACCCATGAATACAGAGGGGACAGTCCCAGTAATATCCATGTTCAGCCTATTTTTCAGAATGGTATGTCAGACTATAGATATATTGTCTGGCTTATAGTCTGTACTTGGCTTAGATCAGAAACTCAGTTTTTCTGGAAGTTCATCCCTTCCCTTTCAGGTAGGCGTTAGCCCAGACACAGAGCAAGCATAGCGGGAAGTCAGAAGGTAGCTCTGATTCATTCAGGATGAGGGAGGGGCCATATGAATGGATGAAGATAAATCATAATAAAACATATGGAGGGGAAAATGATGGCAGAACTGAGATTAGGACAGGAGGTCATAAGTACAGCCAGATCACGTTACAGCAAAATGACGGTGATCTCAGGACACCGCACCAGAACGTTTAGGTGATCACAGAAGGAATTTGGCTGAGTTATAAATTAACTGAAAAGAAAAATCAGGTAACTATTCATTTGCAGAGTGCTTTCCATAGAATTCTGTGTTCTATTCTAATTTCTGACTTGAGAAGGAATATAATGCTGCCTGCTCCATTGGAAGCAATTGATAATTGGGAATTGATAATGTGGAAATTTGGCTGGGGTAGAAAAATTGTTGCCTAACTGCAGCGAATTTCCAGTGAAGATAATTATTGACTAAGGATTCCTCTTTATGATAGACTGTAAACAGAAATGAGAAGGAAACAGAAGACTGCAGAGAAATTTGGGGCTACATTTGAGTAAAGATACACCCTCCTTTTCCATTTTTCAGTCCTCTTCAGGGGAAGGGGGCCCATGGATCTCAGGAGTGATGCTAAGGCCATGTTAGCAGGGTGGAGGGCTGATGGCAGTTTGCCACCACGTGGTATGGATTACAAAGGAAGTATGACCTGCACTGGACGAGTCATTGCCAGATGGTTCCCAGATGTGTTATTTATGAAGTCACGGCCTACTTAAACCACATTCCTGGTGTCTTGTCTTCTTTTCCTGCAATGTCCAAGACATTAATGAAGGAATGTATGAGAACAAAATAGCAGACCAGTTGTCAAAAACCAAATGGCAACAGAAATCCTTTCCTGTCTCTGGATATATGTAAATACATATTAAATTAACAAAGCCAGCTTTAAACAGCTGATCCCTGAAGAGTCATAGAACTGGAAGTAGTGCATTTTAAGGACAGTACTTATCTTGGCCACATCATTCCCTCATTAATTTCTACCATAAAACTTACCACATTATCCTTGATGATTCTGTTCTTATAACTTCTTCTTTTCAAAGAGCCCTCTCTCCCTTAGCTTCCTCAATGCAGATAAAAAAAATATTTTATGTACAAAATCTAGGTCATTCTTTAAAATACCAGGTAAATCTGGGTGAACGATGTAGTGTTTCAGATGATCTGACGATGTCAAATACAGCTTGTGGGTGGATTGGTTGGTTGGTTTCCTTGCTTAGATTAGTCAAGTCTGGCAACATGCTGATGTGACTGACTGATCATGCAAGTTTCTTACCAGAAGGTAATTTATTCAGTTTGCGTAATGCATCTGAGGCAATGCAATAACAGTGCATTAGAGCAGAATTTTCTACTGCCTTTATTGGTGCAGGGTTTTTTGTCTTTTGTTAGAAATTTATTGAATATGATTTGGGTTTGTTTTGTTTTGTTTTGTTTTTTTCCCAGTTGCTACAGTTATGAGAAACAATTCCTGAATCATTGCTAAGAAGGTAGAAAAGAACACTGCAAACAAGCTACTGCTTTGTAACATCCTAGAGACAGAACTGTAGCAATATGACTTGACATACAGAATAACATCAGTTGGTATAAGTTTTATTGATTACTACCTACCATGTGATGGGCCCTCAGGTTTTAATAAATAAGCTGGAATTCTACTGGTATAACAAGTAATAGAACTATGTTTAAAACAATTCAGAAATATTTATTCTGAATACAGAAAGCTCATGACAGATTATTTTGCATACAATATTTTTATGTAGCTATTCAAAAACAGACAGCAACCTGTTTGCTTTCTATTCCCAGAAAGTATGGGATATATATTAACATTGATTTTTCATTACAGTGAGCTGTGTTTCTTTCTCAATTTATTCCCTTGGTGAGCAGCTTTACTAGGTGGAGGCCAGTGTAAATGTAATCTGAATATGTCCATAATATGAAATAGTGCTGCAAATATATTTAGGGTCAATGGGATTTTTCTATTTATGTAGTATTCTACTTTAATGCAGATACCAAGAAAAATGAAACTCCTGTGATCCATTTCAGACAAATACAGAACAGCAAAAAGGGATGTGTGCAGCACATTTTGTATTGGTACAAGCACTCAAGGATAGAGATTGGTCATCTTCAGTACATAAAAATATTTTATATCATTCATCTGACTGTCAGAAGGAGAGAAAAAATATGGTTATCATTATAGAAAAAACTCTAGAATCTGTTAGCTTCTTGTTAGAAAGGTTATCTTTTGTTAATACTGTATGAAATTAATACTGTAAGAAGTAGGGAAGGGAACAGTGATACACAGTTATCTATGTTTAGGCTGAAGGCATGTGGGATTTTATGTATACATTAGAAGACATAGAGCTCACAGCTTAAGAGCTAATAGTTTGAAAAAGAAGTGAGGGAGTAATCTATTGAAACAAAACCAAACTACCTGGATTTAACCAAACATTTTAAAAAACAACCTATTTGCACAGATATGTAAGACAGATTAAAATAATTTTAGAACAATAAACTGGCAGGAAAGAGCACATCAGTTGCATCAAAACTCCCACAAGTGGAAGTTAATGAAACAATGTATTAATATAGTCTAATTATTCCAGATATTTTTAGACATTAAATTCTTACAAAATTTACATTTCAAAATAGTGGACCAAATTAGTTTATATCATCATAATCTTATCTTTACTGATTTCCAGTTTAAACTTTATTTCAGTTTATACCAACTAATTCATCATTATTATTAACTCTACAGTAAGTGCAATAAATTTGATCAGTTTTTGATTCATCCAAATATATTTTTATGAGGAGAGTACACAATCTCTTTTTTTTTTTCATATTTAACCTATGTTCTACTAGAACTGGTTCAGAGAGGAAGTGATTTATAACTTAGCTTCCATCTGAATTGTGTAAAAAAAATTATTAATATGAGAAAGCACAGTTCTAGTCCAAACTTTTTGTTGTTAAGCCCTCAATACCTCATGATGGAATGTCTCTACTGTTTTCTACAACTTATGTAGAGATAACAACAAGGATACTGCAGTTTGGAACATTATGTGTGAATACATATGAGCTGACCACAGGTAATGATCTAACTGCTAACTTAAATGTTTCCATTAAATCTTTCTTTGCCATTGCAGTATGACCTCATTTGCTACTCAAAATTTTCTCTTCCTCCTTACACATTCTAAGGTTCACTTTGATTTTTGAATATTCATACTGGCCAATATGCCTGAATTTCTGGGAGTGCAGAACGACAGCTTTTGTTGTTGGGAGCACAAAAGACCTAGTAAAAGATGGACAGAAAGAGGCAAAGGGACTTTACAATGAAGAAAAATAACTCAGAACATTAACATGAAATGATCTGGATGATGGGACAAGTTTGTTGAAGACACAAAACAGTGAGAAGTGGTTGGCTTGTCAGGGGGTTGTGTGGTCATCCAGAAGGCTGACAGGAATCTCATGAAGTTCAAAAAGGGGAAGCAAAAGCCCTGCCAAGCAACAACCCCATGACCAGGTATCTCCTGGTGGCAGCCACCTTGAAAGCAGCTTTACAGAAAAGAACCTCAGATTCCTCTGTGTGCTGTAATATGCCCTGGCAGCAAAAAAGGCTAGTGGTATCCTGGGCTGCATTAGGAGGAATGTTGTCAGCAGGTCAAGGGATTCTTCCCTTTTTCTCAACATTGGTGAGGCCCTACCTGGAGTACTCTGCCCAGTTTTGGGTCCCCTAGTACACGTGAGACATGGGTATATTGGTGAGAGTGCAATAAAAGGTCAGAAAGACTGCATCTCTCCTCTGAGGAAAGGCTGAGGCAGCTGGGACTGTTCAGCCTAGTAGAAGTCTCAGGTGGCCTTATGAATATCTGCAAATACCTGAAGGGATGGTACAAAAAGGACAGTCAGGGTCTTCTCAGTGCTGCCCCGTGACAGGACCATAGGCAAAGGGCACAGCTGGAAATGCAGAAAGCTCTGCCTGAATATCAGAAAACACTTTTTCCCTGGGAGTGTGACTGAACAGGGTCACAGATTGCCCAGGGAGATTGTGGGGTCTTCCTCCTCCACAAAAATTTTTCAAAAGAGATTTTCAAAAATCTCAGAGATTTCAAGGAGATTTTTCAAAAGCCATCTGGCACAACTGTCTTCAGAAAGCCCTTCTTGAAGAGGGGGCTTGGACCAGGTGACTTGTAGAGGGCCCTTCCATCCTCAGCTATTTCATGATTCTGTGACCTTGAGTGAAAGTAATTTACTAAAGAGAAAGTGCATTAATTAGACATTAATTAGTGCTATTATATATGGGATCTTGATAATACAGGGGATCTATTATCTATCTATCTATCTATCTATCTATCTATCTATCTATCTATCTATCTATCTATCATCTCTCTATCTATCTATCTATCTGTATTTAAAATTTAGGAATTTTTTTCAGGGTTCTTTAAAACCTGCCTCTATAAATAAAAAATCTTACTTCATATGGAAAAAAAAAAAAAAAATCCTTCACCACTATGTATTTTATAGAAATTTTTTTTCTCTCCATAGGATCCAAAAACATGACCATGAATAACCTAGTATCAACTTCCCACTTTTTTCATTAACATTTGAAACTTCATTTTATTAAGTTTTCATTAGTATTTTTTGAAACCTGAAAAAAATCTAAAATTACAAAATGACAACATTTACCATACCAAATAATTTTTAAAAGTACCAAACTTACATAGACTTCTAATTTAGATGCTTTTATCATCCCTGGGTTTTAAATGTTGGGCTGTAATATTGACAAGATAATTTGAAGAGCATTACTCATGCCATTTAGCTTAAGTCTTCCTTGTTTCTTATTTCCTTTTCGAAGTTTTTAAAACAGAGATGATTACCCAAAGAACAAGTCAGATCCTTTATCACAGCGAAAATTACCAGTAATAGATTAAATTTATAGATATTAGGAAAACATTATTTTAAAGTTACCCTTACAAGAGTGTTTGTTGCTTTACATAGTGGTTTTCAAGGGTTTTATATAGTTTCTATTATTAATGCATGTCGTTTGACTGGGGAATGGAAAGAAAGGTTGAAATCTGAGACAATATTAAAATACTTTAGAAACTTTAAAGCATTATAATAGTTATTTCAATAAAACTACTTCAAATATTTCTTCAAGAAGGAAACAATTTGGAGTTCAAGTTCAGCAGCATAATAACTGAAAATGTACAACAGTACTCTTATTCCCATCACTAAACTATAGATTACAGTCTTTTTCAGTTGTTGCCATTATAAATCCCTGTTCCCAGGGGTGCTAAGCTATCATAAAAATTTGCTTTGGGCAATGCTTTGAGATAAGTTCTTCAAAAAATGCATAGGGGATTGGCTTGCAACTCCCACTTGTGTTAATAGGAGCTATCAAGGCAAATCTCTCATGTATTCATGGGAGAAAAAGCTCCAGAATATAAAAAAACTTTTGGCCTGAGGATTATTTGTTTTTGATATATATCCTGATAAAAATATGCTCTAAAACAAAACACTTCGAGCTAGTGATCTCAGTTATTTGCTGTGTCTGTTAACACTCAGTAGATTTTTTTAAAATTGAAATTCCACTAATGAAGCCTGCAATATAAATTATTTCCTAAAAGTTTGTGGAAGAAAGAATAATAGTTTGGCTGAAGAAATATAAATTTTCAAGGCAATAATATTTAATTAACTGCACATAAACATTATATATTAAGCTTTATGCTATTTTCTATCTAATCCAAAATGCTGATAGAACTTCACTGGGATAATATCCTGTTCTTTAGGAAGTGGGGATATAGATTAATGTGGTTGATCTGAGTGTAAGCGTCCCTTAACTTCTATTGCAGCTTCACATTTTCCACTTTGATGTAGGTTACAGTGGTATATCAGCTCATCTTCCCTTTTCTGGGAGAAATTCCATTCTTCCAATTCCAACAGCTCACATTTCATACAGTCCATCCACGAATCAGGTCATGGGGTTTACTATAAATGAGTGTGCTGATAAAAAAAAACTTAACACACTTCATCTTCTAAAAAAATCTGGCTATGTCTATGTCTCTCATGTCTGCATTCCCGAACTAGCTAGGCAGTAAAATATACCAGGAACTTCCACTGAGAACCATAATTTTCAGCTCTCTGAAGTTCTCCTAGTCATTTACATTAAACATACAAGTGTCTGAATATTGCAAAAGGAGAAACACTACACAGAAACATCAACTTCATCAATTTCAGCCATTTTGGAAAGTAACTTAATTTCATGTGTTCTGAATCATTCCTTGAAGGAACTCTTTCTTCACAAACTGTTGTGAGATTGTAGGGAAAACAAAAATTAACTTTTCAGTCTAAGGTCCACCCTTGTGAGTACCACTTTTCTGCCTACACATTCTACATTCTTTTTGTTAGGCAAGGATTTCTATAAGAACATACATATGTCGGAGGCTGACTAGGTCAGCTCAAAATACTTCTTCAACACAATTACAGCACTATAAAGTCATCTCATGAGCTGGGGAAAGTGAGCAATTCTGCATATAATAGGTCAGGCTAAACATGCTCTTTCTTTTCTGTAGGCAGATATTACAGGTCTGCTTCTTTATGCATCTTTTCATTTCCATATATCTTTCTGGTAAACAGATGGCAGAAACTTTAAATAGTGCTTGAGGTGAGATCCCACTAATGTCTTCTACAACAGAAATCCTACTTTCCTCTCTGCACTGCAGATATCTTACTTGCCACAATCTCAGATCTTTTTAAAATTTTTTTCATTTCAGTCGCCCCTTCACATTGCTTGTTCATGTATTTTATGAAACTTATTAACAGTACCAAACTTAATCTTCTTCCTCTATTATTTCCACTCTGTAAGCAACAAAGCCTTGCTATTTGTCCTAATCCTCACACCTACTACTATTGGATGTCATCCCAGCTCTTTTACTCCAATGTTCAGTTGTCCATTTTGCTCTGATAGTGCAGACCTCTCCAGTGTTAATTTAATATCACTGTAACTATTTTACTTTTTCTACTAACAATTTCCATGAACAGTATCACCTGCACGCTTTTCTTACCCATATTGCAATTCTCTCACTAGTTTAACTTCAATAACTTTATAAGAAACTTCCTACAGAAATTACTTTACTTTGCAGTAAATCTGATGCCCAGATATATTTTAGCCAGTACATTTACTTTGCCTAGGAAAACCTTTCATTTAGCCAAGAAAGGTACAATTACCCTGCATGATTGGCTTTTGCTGAACCTACTTGGAATTATTTTCATTTCTGATTTATATAATTAATTATACTATGATCCAGATTTGTTCTGAAATCTCCATGAGGAAGGATTATTATGTCAGTAATTACCCAGATCATATATCTCCCTTCCTTAAATATATACAATATGTTTGTTTTCCTGCAACAAATACAATACAATTTGCAGTCTGATGGACTCCTTAAAAATACTTGCTACCAAATTAAGTTTCTGTGAGGAAACCCTGTGTTGAAATATGAAAATGAAATTGAAACAATTTTTTTTAATAGTCATATGGAAAACATATTTCAATAATTAGTGGAAGGTTATCAAATTTCATTTCGCTGACCAGTTTGGTTTCCAATGGATAACATCAAAAAATAA
>VWZN01011151.1:89812-113797 GCA_013396955.1 Regulus satrapa
CCCCGAAATATCTTAGAAATATGTCTCTGAAGGTAGACAGATATGAGATGAAGGGTAGCACACTTCATCATACTTTGCACCAGTTTGTTCTCTTAGGAGACCCAAGATCCAAGAGGTATGCAGTTATGGATTTTGTACTTATTGGGAACTCTCTGCAAGACCTGGAACTACCTGCACCTGCTGTAGCACAAGTCTGCCCACACCTGTTATCTGAAATATAAATATCTTCATTATCTTAAATATCTGAATATCTCTGCACTATCTGAATATCTGATATATCTTATCTGAAATATATATATATGAATTTTTGTATGCAGATCAACAGTTTGAGAATTCTAAAACCCCAGGTGTGTCCTAGAGAACAGAAAACAGAAAAAGAAAGAACAGAAAAGACTATGTGGCTTTAGCAGATGCTCTACAAACATGCCTGCACATGCTTGTGATTCACCCGGTGCCAGCCTGAGAGGGATTCTGCCCACAAATGTCTTTTACTTGAATGATAATTGGCCACTTTGCCAGGTTTGTGCCAGCTCCTTGCTTTGGAAGTGGATTCCCCTGGAACGGCAGGAACTTAAGACTGTGGTAACAATTTAGGTGAATGTTTTAATGCTGTCAGATGTAAAACACTCTTGGGAGGTTGAAGGCAGGCAGCTGTAATCTATTCAACCAATTCTACTAAGAGTTCCTCTGGGGAATAGGCAAGGCGCTGAAGCACCATTTTGCAACTGCTTCTGCTGTTTTGGTTGCATGCACTGCGACTTGCAGCAGCTCAGGCTACCATACTGCAATAAAAGCAAATGACCATCAGTTTTATGATCTGTCCAGGCAAGAAGCACGACCCTATCCTGTGCCCAGTCATGCCACAATATTCTCTTCTCAGTATGAGCCAACACAGCTTCCTAGCAAACACACTGCAAAGTATAACAGCTATGACTAATCCACTCAAAAGAAGAAATGTGGGGGAAAAAAAAATGTTTAAACGTAAAACTGAAGAAACTTTTAGATAAGTGTAAACTAGTTTCTCACTATGCATTTAAGCCTCATAAATGGCAAAGTATGAAGTCATCCACTGAGTAAGAAATAACCACCCTTCCAGAAAAAACTCTCTTAAGAAAAAGGCAAAGGTCAGAATCTCCTGTTAAAAAATAACATTTATTTATCAATTTGTTTTTCATAAGACTGACACATCCCAGAAAACAACTGCATTAGTATTCTCAAATAAGGACATTAAAATAGATTGTATTTAGCAAATACATGTCTTCCATCTTTCTTCACACTGTCTCTTTACTAATGCTGAAATCATCCTTGTCCATCATATCTCACACTTACAAAAAAAATATATAGTTCCAGGTAAGGCAGAAATAAAATACTATCCCTCTCATTTCTTTTACAGAAACACCAGCTTTTAAGTCTTCTAAACCCTTACTTATATAGGACCTCCCTTAAAACATAGAGAAGATGGAATGGTGATGGTTTGTGGAAGTAAAACATAGCATTCTCTGACTCCTTTCACCTGAATGCCTCGCGAAGCTCACCTTGTGGCAACTGGTAATTCTCATTCAAATGAAAAATGAAATGTTTTCTAGTACGTTTATTAGTGTAATTAGTGTGTTTCATTTATGCCTTCATTTTTCAATTTTTGATAATGAAAATGTTCTTGTAGCACACAAAGTCAACAGAGCACAAAGAAAACTGGTAATACAAGGCTGTAACTCCTATCCAAGACTGAGCAGAAGTTCTGGTCTTTTAGCTTCCTTAAATTCTAACCATTTATCCTTTTCATTGATGTATTCAATGAAAATGAAGTACATTCTAATGGTAGCTAAGTACTAACCCTCTTTTGTTTAAAGATTAACATTCCAAAACAAATTTTATTCTCTCTACTGCAGGAAGTAGGATCAGATGTAGCAGTCCTTTGTTAAAGTAGCATTTAAACCTGAAAAATATAATGCTTATGAGGACAAATGATCAAGGTTATTAATATGTAAAACTAATTCTCCTTTGATTAGTCTACAAATTATCTGATGTTTTTCCTGTAATATCTTCAACTAAGATTATTCTGCAGCTTATAAATCACAAGACACAACAAAACAGAATTAAAATAATTTTTAAAGCATACATTTAAAGTGCCTCAGGAAAATGCTGAATATTGATTTTGAAGTACTAAAAAGGTAAGCTGGTACCAAACAGTTTTTTTCATTATTCAAGTCGGAACCCTGGTCTCATTAACTTCAGCTGAAACTACAACTCAGCAAAGGCTTTACCATATGGGAGACTTAAAAAAAAAAACCCAACTGTATCTGAAATAAACAACCACTCTTTTCCTGAACCACCTACTTCTGTGAGATGCATGGTACTTGCTTACTAGCATGGAAAATGAAAGAACTTTCATGCTACAAAATACAGACTTTACAAACTTTGTTAATGCTATGGGTTACAAACCCAGCACAGTGATGAGGAAGTGCTACAATAGGCCAATGCTTTGCCATAAAAAGTCAGTGCAAGTTAAAAGTTTAATTCCAGAAAAAAATCCCAACAGTACAGTGTGATATAGCAAAGCCAGCAGAAAACACCTGTACAATAGAGGTACTAAACTGCTTGAAAGAGGTTTTGTACTGATAGAGTAACAGGGATGAAAAACACAGTACAAAATTTACCTGCATGAAGCTGCAAGAGACAAAACAAACCCAAGGAAATTCATGCAGCTTACACACATCAAACAGCAGGACAGAAGGAGGTGGAATGAAAATGGAAGATAACATTCTTTAATATTCTGTAAAATGGAACATTTCTAAATAGGAAAGAAGCTAACTCTTACATAATAAGGACATGACACCTAGCAGAGGCCAATAAAGAGAATCCACGCTTTTTTGTTAAAATATTGCTCTGAGACTTCAGAATAAATGAGACGTCCACAGCAAACAAAGGTCTGCGATGATTCTAAGCAACAAACACTGGATTTTGGATGCATACAAGTCTTAATTAATAAACATAACGAAAGACCAAAGTACTGAAAATACTGATTATATTTCTGGAGATATTAGATCACATTGAGCACTCTCAGGATTGCTAATACATTTCTTTGGGAAAAGCTATTAAGTGATGTGGAAGGACAATTCATACAAAATTCCATCAGGATCAAGAAGTAACTTCAGGGTGCTCTCCAAATGAATTGCCAGTTTTCATACTCCAATAAAAACAGGTTTGCACCTGCTGGTTCTAATTGCAACAGCAAATAACAGAAATATGGCAGGCTGCTAAATATACACATTTGACAGCAAGTAATATTGCAGCATAGTATCTGGAAGCACTTGCTCTGAAGTCTCTGTTGACTCACAGAACAGTAGCAGAATTAATGAAGTTTAGGGCTGCCCACCCGCTAACTATGTCTAATTACATCAGATGAAAGCACTGTGTGTCACTCTAAAGATCAAAACCTAGAATTTAAGATCTTCAAACAAACAGGCTAGTGGGTTGTTCTAATCAGAATGTAGAATGAAGAATGTAATAAACCATTTCTTGAAACTAGATCAAAGCTATTCAATCAGCTGTTACCCTGCTATTTTTGGGACTGACTATTGATGATTGCCAATCAAGAACAGAGCTACCATAAAGCTATTTATTCCATTTAACTGTATATGGTTTTGAAAATTTAAAATTAAAAAAAAAAAAAGATATAATGTATTTTTGTGCTAATGAGACTTCTGGGTTAGACTCTGTGTTAAAAAAAGTTACAATTAAAAGGTAAGTAATCTTAGAAAACCAGGTTGAAGAGTAAATGGATGAAGCGTTAAAACAGAACAATTAAGACATTTCAAAGCCAACTAAGAAAGCAGTAGTGAAAGCAAAAAGCAGAAAGTTACCTATTTTAGTATGTTAACATGCACATAACTGTGTTTAATCTTTTTCTGTGTGGAAGTGAATTCTGAGATTTGGCAGCCATCTAGACCACACCAAAAATCATGAGTAGCAATTCCTACAGAGAGCATCTTGTGAGTAAACAGTTTTCTTCAGTGTCTCTTACCCAGAAGAATGTGGGTTACCCTGAACAGCTGCCACATTCCAATGGATGACGGGTTTCATCCCTCAGCTTCCGAGCGAAGGGGTGGAAGACAATATTTATGTAACTGAAGCTCAGAGACATAGTTGCCTGAGAAAATTAGCTGTCATCTCACAAAGGTCTAGAACAGGCACTGATTTCCTTAAACCTTCTTTACACCTCTGTTTTTTTTTGTGCAACATCAAGATTGGGAATTCAAATTTCAAATTATTCTTTAGGCACAAAAAGAACAACTTTTCCACTAAATCCATCTACCAGCTAAGCTGGTAATGGCACTGTGTCTGGATAAGTTAAAGATTACTAAGTCAAAGTTTGCAAAGTGCCTTATTCAACTGGAATGGTCTGAAGTTTGCAAGCAAAAGTTCTTATTGAACCTCTTGAGAATGTTGTTTGTGTTTCTCCCACGCACCACCCAGAGTTAATACAACTACCTTCCCCTAACCTGCCAAGCAGATTAGGGCATTATGGCACTGTCACTCAGTAAAAACCTAAGACCAGTAAAAATACATGCTACAATAAATTACAGTCCCCAAAACCCTCTTTAAGCAGTCTGCTTTCAATAATTTCTGAATTCTTCCATTAATTTCTTCAATATATATCATGTACAGCACAAAACTAAATTGACCTCACATCAGACACGCAATTCTGTCATTTCAATTTTATACTTCAACGGCTGAAGACTGTGTACCTCTGACCCACATTTAGGACATGTAAAATACATATCAAATAAAAAGTTACTTTTAATACAATAGTAACAAAAAACATGTGGACAGCCTATGGTATGTGGCATGGTAGGCCATTCCCCACATAGTGAACATTCCCTGCAATGGGCCGCTAATGTGTTTTCACTATTGGAAAGACCTGTGATAGGCAAGCACCAAGAGGAAATTTTAAGTTTCAGTTTCTGTACATTAATGAGTGGTAGCAGATATATCAAAAATTCAGCAAAGCCATGCCATAAGAGCTCCCTGTTCATGTATTCAAATCCTATCTGACGAACACTTTGCGGCTTGCAAAAAACTGACCTAATTCCTAGAATGCGCTCTGTAAGTGTTGCGAATGTTCCTTTCTGAAGAAAAATCAGAAAATTTACAAGTCCACAAAGCTTAAGAAATCCAGATCCAAAACTAATACAGCTCTTAATTTTGCTCAAAGATTGTTGTTGACGATTGCTAAATAAATCATAACATCTTTCTTCCAACCATCTTCCACCAACAGTCAATATAAGATACCATAACTTCTGGTGTTTGCTCATAGGTTGGTATTTCTCTGTCTGAGATAAGTTATTCTTGTATTGAATATTGAGAATAGCCTGTCCCACAGTTGCATTCTTGGAACAGATAGTGAATTTCCATAATATAAGACATAAAAATGCTTTTACTTCTGGTTCAAAATGAGCCAATGCCCCTGGTTTAAATCCATGAAAACAGCTGGTAAACTGGGACCACAGTAGTTGCTCCAGGGCTTTGTTTAGTTCAAGAGCATCAAGTTGACTTATCCTGAGCACAGGATTCACACTCTTTTCATTTTCAGTGCTGGAGGCCATTTCTTCACAAAGAATCTTTCTAGAAATAAAACACAAAAAGATTTTAGTATAGTGGAATATTTCCCATTTTTATTTTTATTAAAGATAACAAACTTGTAATATACCAGCAGTGGACAACAAACAACAAAGTTCTCAGAATGCTCTAGAAAAAATGTTATTAATGTGCCACAATTCCTTTCAGAAAGCTTTACATTAATATAGAATTAGTAGACATTTAAATTAGTTTAAAATCTAAGTTTTAGAAGAAATTATACTTGATTATTTCTCACAAGCAGTTAAGATTTGGTTATAACAAGCGTTCAACATTCTCCAGATATTCATAAAAATCCACAGATTTATAAATATAGACATACATACATATATATACACACACACACACACACACACACACATTTAAAAAATGTTGCAGGGCATAATTGTAATTCAACTGAACCTTAAAACAGATCAGAAAAAAGAACTGTAACACTGTATGGTTTTATGGAGAAATAGGGAAAATGAACATACTAACCAAGAAATCTGAAAAACAACGGTGAGTCAGACAAGTGTTACCATATGAACCCTTCAATTGCTACAGCTGTAAGCAAAACCATAAAAATACTGAAAAATTTAGGAATTACATAAAGATATGGATTAAAATTAAGGTGGGAATGAATACAATTTTCTCAATAAAGACAGTGCTGTTTAGAGAAAAATCGTATGAGATTAAAGAAGTATTCAGCATTTAGACATAAATTATTATACAGTACTTCACTGAAGTCTGCATATATTTTCTCGAGTGTTTCTGTCAGGTGTTGGACTGTGCTACTTGTCGTATAACATTTCCAGTCAAGATGATTAATGTATATTAGTTAACTTCAACAAATGTATACTCCTCAAGTATATGTTGCTCAAGCATCATAGAGAAAAATAAAAATATTTTTAAAAATGTCTTCTTTTAAGTGTTGCTGCATCTGGAAGTCTGACTGAGAAATAAATGCAATAAATTGCCAAAGCAAAATAGAGGTAACACCTCGATGCAAAATTCTGAGGTAACCAATTTTTGCTTTCTTTTATCAACAGAAAAAACCCCAAAGTGATTCAGAAGTGTTTTCAGACAGTATGCAACATATTTCGCTTTCTAAACCAGATTCTTTGCATAACAGACATGAAAGGAGACCACAACCTTCTGGAGAAAGTATAGGACATAATGACTCAAATCCTTATTTCTAAGAGAAAAATCTTACAACATAAAAGATTACTGTGAGAAATGATGCTGTAGAGGGTCTTGGTAGCAATGGTTGCTAATGATGCCAAGAATACTAAAAATAAAATCCTTCAAACGAAAAACCACGTCTGTTGAAAAACAACTCCCCAGAAGTTTTAAAACACAGTATAAAACATCTGTAGCTTTCTTACTGTTTTCCATATTTATAATTACCTATCACTGCAAGGAAATACAATTTTGTCCTTAGTGTCGGGTGTGTAACAGTAGTTTCCAATTAACTAAGACTGTTACATGGGTAGAGCATGGAATAGCTCCACGCAGTATTTTCAAACTCTTCCTTCCTTATCAGCAGGCAAAGCATGGCTGAGGGAAGCATAAGGCTACCTCCTCTGGCCAAACAGCTGCAGGGTCCATTGCATGAACCCACACCAGCTGGGAAAACCAGGATACAAAGGCTACACACCCACATCTATCTCCCTCACACTTAGTCTTTTCTGTAACAGAAACCAAAGAACAAACCACTTTCCAGTACGATCCAAATAACTTCCCTCCTCTAATTCATTATCAAAGCGACAATTCAACCTATACTGGATTTTGCCACATCAGTTCAAAAATTCCAGCACCAATGACCATCCGCCCCTCCTATCCCTCATCTTTTCACTCCACTGTCATTTTAGGAACCAGAGTCTTTGATAACCATCTGCTCTGGAACCTGTCACTGGTTGTTCACTCGTAACCCCTAAAAGTCTAATGTCTTCTTCACTTTCTCTTCTACTCACTTTGCTCTACTTGTTTCAGTGTTCTATGTAACTCCCAACACACAAAACCTCCTTTAAAAATGCTAGTTACTCAAAAGGGACAGCTTATCAAACAACTTCCTTGATCCATCTACTAAACCTAATTTCCAACATCAGTTCAATCATCTTTTCCAACTGTTTTTCATTAGTGCAGGTGCTGTGAGCAATTTCTATTACAAGTTTCTCATAAATAAGGCCGACAAGATATTTACAGATTTTTTCCCCCCATTATAGCTATATTTTCTAAAGAAACCCAAGCAAGTGAAGAATGGGTCATCAGGAACTTTCTGAAGACAAAGGAAAATGTGTCAAAGCCACTGGATTATGATGGACCACGAAATACACATAGGTTGGGAGCCTGTGTGACTGCACACCTGCTTTGAAAAAGAGGATGTGGGGATTCTGACAGGCAGCAAGCTGAATACAAGCCAGCAGCGCATCCTCACAGCACATTAGGGTGTGTATGTACAGCCAGCAGACTGAAAAATGTGCAGATCACCCTACACTTGGCACTGGTGAGTGTACACCTGGGATACCAAGTCCAGTTTTGCCTTTTTTGTATGAATAGTACAAAACAAATGACAAGAAACTGAAGAGTCGTGTAACTAATACCATCGGGGAACTCCAGGTCCTGTTATATAAGAAGAGCTTGAAGGAACTCAGATTGTTCAACTTGAAGGATAAGGCAGCTAAGAAGTGGTATGTGAATAATATTCTACATCATAAGGTCTGCATAAGATTACATCACAGTTTTCTGTGAGATGCAATTAAAGAAACAGAGGCAATTGTGTGTTAAGTCACTACATGAGAAATTCTAAGCGGACCGAAGGAAGCTGAAACATTTTGTCTACTGAGACTGAAACTGCCATCCACAGAAATTCTTGAAACTTGACCAAATTATGCCTGAACGTACCTGTTTCAGCAATTAATTTATTCCCAGTTTTCACAGGAGAGTAGACTAAATGTTGTAAAAATCTTCTATGGGACTTGGAGCTTGACCTTCCCACTGCCTCCCTGCAGAATCTAATTGATATTTTTTTTCAAGTCTCTGATCCTATACAGAACTATATTTGAAGGAACTAATTTCATTAAATCTGTCAGAGTGCACTGCAACTTTTTATACAGAAAATGGAAACCACTTTTGAGACAACACGCCTGAGCAGCACAACTACTGTTCGTTAACTTTAGAAATTTTACCACATCCAGCAAGTCTTCTTTCTCAAAAAGAAGTTTTTCACCATATATACTGTTTAATGGTGTCATGTTTAATCCTGAATCACCTGAATCAAATTTATTGAACTTTTAGTTACATTTATAGAGACAATATGGAAAAGGAATACCAAACAACAGTAACAGTGCTATCTTTTAAATTGTCCTTGTACATAGCTATGTAAAAATAAAATAAAACAAAAAAGCTTCCTTTTTGATGAACAATTAAGTGTTCTCAATTCAAGCAACAAATCTGGGCATTGTTCTGAAATTCTTTCCTGCTAAGAACATTTAAAGCTTGCCATAGGCCACGGCTGTTAAGTAGACCATGCAAGTTACCTGAAGATTTTTCTGTAAGCACATTTCAGTGTGCTTAGTGTTCTGCTATCCACTATGCTTTCTTCTGAATTGATTTAAGCTTTTATTGCACTAAAAGGAAAGAGATTTACTTCCCATAGGCAAACATTAAAAGGGACAGTTTGAAATCTGCATTGTCCTACGAAATTGTCTTCAAATGTCCTAATGATCTGAATAAGAGCAACTGTTTCTTTGAGAGAACCCTAAATTTTAATCTCAATTTTAAAATGGTAGGAAGTTTCTCTTTAAAAATTACTTCTATAAAAAGCCTTTTCAAAAATGTGTTGTTTTTCAGTTTGTGTTGTTTTTGCAGACAGTAGTACCACAGTAGAAATACATGAGAACTATAATACCTTAAAACTAGGTAAAACCACACCCCATGTGTTAAGACATTTATTTTGTACTTTTTAAATGTTATTTTTGCATTCTATATTTTGCTGAACAACACACAATATAGAGAATGTTAATTTTCCTCCATGTTTTTTCATTAAATTCTGTTTGTCAAATCTTTACTGTTTTAACTCTTATCTTATATTGCTTAAAACATAAGAACGCAGAATCATAGACCCAGTAATGAAAGGGACAGGTATCAACATTCAGATACATAATAAACTCGATGTGCCATGAACCTTTCACATAAATACTCTTTAAGGCAAGAGTAAAGACTGGTACTTGTAGGGTTCTCCCTTTACTTTATACTGTCAAAGATATTGCATAGAAAAAAAAAATTGCCTGCAAGAAAAAAAAAAAACAAAACCCCTAAAATGTTCCTTTCTTAAATAACCTATATTTTGTCCGTTTTCTCTTTTTTTAACCAAACAAATAAACAATCTCACTTGTATAGTAAAAAAAGAAAAATAATTACTGTAAATCACTAGGGAAAAAGGAATTCCTTCTGGTATATATTAGTGCTGTTATTGAGCATCGTAGAAATTATGAATGAATATATTTTATTTGGAAACATGCTATTGACAGAAATCTATCAATAGTAATGTGAGTATTGTCAACAGCCTGTCAATATTAATGTAATTATAATTAAGGGGATAACATGGATTTTACCTATAATACCAAGTAACATCCCCTGCATTGCTGCTATCAATATAAGCATTATTATTGACCTGTTCTAGGACTATCAGTAGGAGATGTATTACTATCAGGCATATTTGTCAATGCATTCTGCCCACAAAAATTCTACATTTAAATTTACAGGTCTGTAAACTTGGCCTGCAGAAATATACAAATCCAAGAAACCTCCTGGGTGCCATTTTTTTCCACAGAGCTTTTCTACTGTGGATGAGTAATCAAGGGGTTTCTATCTCAGAGCTACTGCAATCACATTCCCTGCTTTTCTAGCATAATCATTAGATGACAAATAGATATATATGCAGAAGCCTCAAAATAATTTCAAGTGTGATCTGTCAAATAATTTTCTGAGAAGCAAAATGAAAACATATTTATTAAATTAAAAACCAAATCATATTCCTAATAGTTGTCAGCCTAGTGGTGGCAGCTAGTGGTGTCCCTCAGGGATCAGTGCTGGAGCCAGTCCTGTTTAATAACTTCACTGATGATCTGGATGAGGGGATCCAGTCCACCATCAGTAAATTTGCAGGTGACACCAAGCTGGGAGCATGTGCTGATCTGCTGGAAGGCAGAAAGGCCCTGCAAAGGGACCTGGACAGCCTGGATAGATGGGCTGAGTCCAACAACATGAAATTTAACAACTGCAAGTTCAGAGTCCAGCACTTTGGCCGCAACAATCCTCTGCAGCACTACAGACTGGGGACAGAGGGGTTGGACAGTGCCCAGGCTGGGGGTACTGGATGAGAGCTGACTGAACACAAGCCAGCAGTGTGCCCAGGTGGCCAAGAAGGCCAAGAGCATCCTAGCCTGTAGTGTGGCCAGCAGGAGCAGGGAGGTCATTCTGCCCCTGCACTCGGCACTGGTGAGGCCGCACCTCGAGTGCTGTGTCCAGTTCTGGCTCCTCAGTTTAGGAAGGACACTGAAATGCATCCAGAGGAGGGGAACGAGGCTGGTGAGGAGCTTGGAACACAAGCCCTACAAGAAACGACTGAGGGAGCTGGGGTTATTTAGCCAGGAGAAAAGGAGACTCAGGGGACACCTTCTGACAGCTGCCTAAAATGTGTCTGTAGCCAGACTGGGGTCAGTCTCTTCCAGGCAACCAGTGACAAAATGAGTGGACACAGCCTTTAGCTGCAGCAGGGGAAGTTTAGGTTAGACATCAGGAAAAAAGTCTTCACTTAAAGAGTGATGGGGCACTGGAATCATGGTGGTGGAGTTACCATCCCTGGAGGTGTTTAAAAAAGACTGGACATGGTACTCCGTGCCATAGTTTAGTTGATGAGGTGTTAGGTCATTGGCTGGACTTGATGCTCAAAGATCTTTTCCAACCTAATTCATTCTGCAAACTTAAAATTACATTTAGGATGCCTAAGCAGTACATCCACTAACTTCACTGAATTTGTGATTTAATTCTTTAACACAATCTCTCCTGTGTAGACAAAACATGTAGTCTAACACTGTACTTACAGAGATGGAATAGACTACAAGAGACCACCAAATCCTAATGCAGCACAAACACAAGCTCAAGAATACATTGACACATGTTTAACTACCAAGAAAGCTAATTCCACAGTTTTTCTAAGTCATCCATTCCAGTGCTTTATGACCCTAATAATTACAAAGATTATTTTCCTCATACTCAGTATAAAGCAGGTTTAGTACAAATCAGGATGGTTTTCATTCCGTAACAGAAACCAGAAACAATGAAAAAGAATTTCCATTTTGCTGCACGTTCTCAAGAATAAAAAACTGCAAGGCATGTGAGAGGACCAACTACCCACAGAAGATTTGCAAAACTAGACAATATCTGCTTTCCTACAACATGCGTGGTACAATCCTCTAGAAAAACAAATTCAAACAAAAAACCCAAGTAAAATCCAATACTTTTTTTTTTTCAGCAATTTGACAATCTACTTGAGATCTACTAGATCTTCATGTCTTTTTCTATCATTTTTCTATCTAAGAAATTACTTCCTGCTTTGGATTAATGTATTTTGAGTTTTTCATGTTAAATGCCTTTATTGGTTTCCATTTTGTTGATTTTACACTTTCCAAACTCATCAAGAGCATGCTGGATTCAGATCTTATGTTTAAAACAAAGGAAAAAAAAAAAAAAAACCTAAACTTTCAATCTCTCTCCAGCTCATATCATCAGTAACTTTTTAAAGTATGTGATCTCTTCCATCATCCAACCCACTAATACCTTTTCATCTTGACAGGGTACTATAGATAATTACTCTGTAAAGACAATCTTTCAACTCGATGCTGATAACATCAACGTTTAATGGAGACAATATTGATATTATGTTTCCCTAGTTTGCTCATGTAAGGAAAAAAGACTTTATTAAAATCAAGCTGTGTTGTACCTAAAGTTTACCGCTTACTAAACTTGTTATTCTTATTTAGAAGAGACAAATATTAAGGTTTCTTATAAACAGTCTCACCAAACCATACTGCCTGTTTTACCATCTCTCTTCTACACATTGTTAGATACAAATTAATTGTTAAACTATTTACTCCTGAACCTTTATTTGGAATCAAAACTGACAGTTTCAATAATTCTCTTAACAGAAGAATAAAGAAGCACAAAACCAGATACACACAAACCCATTTTGCTGGCTATTTCCACCCTCTGGGATATTAAATAAATAAATAAAATCAGTGGTGCCTAATTCCTCAATCATTCTAGGATGAATTTTATTAGGATTTGCCACTTGAGCACATCTATATTAAGAATCCTTAGGCTATTCTTTCTGTGCTTTGGTTCCACTCATTTCCTGTCTAAGATTAATTTTATGAAAGTAGCAGGACACAATATATCTCTTTTACAAAGTATGAAGGAAAGAATCAGTCTTTGAAAGTCTGTTCCTTGTTCTCCTTTCTTATTTAATAACAGATCTAGGTAATGGACTTATCCCTTCATGCCTCCTCTTACTCAGATTTTTGGGCCCTTTCATTGATTCTTTTCCTGTGCTTTGTAAATTGAAATTTATTTTGTTCTTCAGAGTCATCGATTTTATTCTTACATTCCTATGCTATTCCTTTGTATTTATCGCTTATCATGTTGTATTATTTCTGCCTGGACAACTCTTCTAATTTCCAGGCCATGGAAGAATTCCTGACATAAAGTCTCCTTTAACATTCACTATTACTCAAAATTATTCACTATTATTCACTATTATTTAACTCTACTATTTTATTTTATTATTATAAACTAACTATCTCAACACAAAGAAACAACAGGATATACATTAAAGGTGACAATTTTTCAGCCTTTTCAACAGACTAGATTCTTCCAAGTCCCAACATCAATGGTCCAAGCATAGGGAAGCAGTATGTAGAGCAGGCAAGGTCAGAAATCATGTCCTCTCTGTAGAGGACACAAACTGCTCATCTTCCTTTGGGAGCGACGACATACATTGCCATTGTGGGTGCGTGTGAGAGCAGAGAGCAAGCCTTGGTTTACTATCCCTCCTTTGAAGTTAATAAAGTTAATGTATCAACAGACAGCAATGAAAATTACCTTGCCACCCTTCACAAGAAGGCTAAGATTTCTTCTGATGCGGGATGTTGTACTTTTTTCTTTGTGAAAATGTATATAATTTATCTGTTCTTTTTAGGTACTTGCAATAGCAGAGGAATATTTTAGACATCAATTTAAAATCAATACATTTTAAAGAAGAGAAATCAAATGATACGTATTCAGTTAATTTTAAAAACTTCTTTTACACCAACTCTTACAACACAGAACATGGACCCCCAGCTGCTCAAAGCCTCATGTCTCACTATTAATTCCCATCTCTTTCTTGCTTATCAAGTGCAGAGAGAAATATCCTCAGATCAAAGTCTAATTGGGAGCCCCAACTGTGTTGTCTCAATCACTGTAAAATTAACTTATCACTATATCATTACCTCAAATAACCTTAAAAAAGACTGATTTTGTATTACTGTCCAGATTTCTATATATTTCAGACAAATATCTATCATTTTCTAAAGAACATAAATTGATTTTTTAACTGTTTGAAGTAACTACTAACACTAATTGAAAAGTCAGTAACATGCTGCAATCACAGAAACTATTATTTATTTTTTTATATTCCTGGGAGAAAGGACTATTTCTCAAAATAGATGAGTTCAAGAAAATACTGAATGACTGTGTAACAAATCAATTCCACAGATAAAATTAAGAGTTTTATTATGGAGGTTAAATGAGCAACTAGTAAATAATCCCAAAATCCTAAATGCTACAGTTACATTTAAGGTCCACAGACCAAGCACAAGACCAAGACACGAATCACAGGTTGTTTTTCCAATTTTAACTCAGTAAACTTATATTTCATAAAATGAGATACAAGAGATTAGCCACTGCTGAATGCCTGGAGACAGCAAGGAAACGTAACGATAGCTCATTGATTTATCTTCCATAAACTACCTGCCAAAATCAAAATATTAGGGCTTCAAGTTACAAAATCAAAACCCGCTCAGAAGAGCCAGAATTGATACAACGGTAATGAAGAGCAGCAGGAAAGTGCTGCACTGTTACAAGCTGTAAATCAGTAATTTCTGTCAGCATTTGATGGAAACTGAAAATCCTACATCAGAGTAACACATCTCAATGAATGCTAGCAACCAAGACTATCACTGGCCACTCCTAAAGATCCTCTAAATGCTAAAGGGTTTTACTGAATTCAGATAAATTTGTCTCAGTCACCACTCTTTAAAGACAGATTATTAGATCCAAACAAACAGATCTGATAATTACCTCATTACTAATATTTAAAATACTACCTTTTAAAACTTGTGATGCTAAATTTAAGACTATAAAACCTCAAAGTACATTTGTTTTTCCTTGTAGCACAGAAGCCAGAGATAGCATCATCTGACCAACTTTTCTGATATGCCCTAAGTTTCATTTATTGGAATAAACAAGAAGATAAGCATGTAATAAGCTAATGTTCCAACACTATTATTCTTAATCCCATATCCTTTTTCTGTTCCTCCCTCATGTTATTTCCTCTTTTGTCATCCTGCTCCTTAGTACATCAAATTACAAAGTCATCTCTAAAGGGAAGTGTCATTTCCACTTATAAATTCTCATTCTCTGTTACACTAAATGAAATCTAGCTGTTGCTCCTTTTAAAGCAATCTGTGATAAAAACCTACAGTGTAAAAAAAAAAGCTGCATTGTAACTTCAAGACTTCCAAAAAACATTTAAAAATCACTTGACCTAGATGCTGAGAAAAATATGTGTCTAGTACACAACAGACTCTTCTTTCTTTGGAACTAGGTAATGGGAATTATTTGGAGACGTGCCTTTAACTGTTGATGGCAAAGAGAGATTTGGTTGAAGTAGCTGAACAGAGAGGCAACTGTGATGGTTAGGTGTGAAGAAACACCGTAACTTCCTCTCCTAAGGAAGGGGCAACATCTCTAACTAAACCAGTATCAGGAGGTGGAAAAGCTAAGCAAAGTTAAAAATTAAATTAATAATGTAGGTCCCAACTGCTCATGTGATCAACAAATCACATCAACAGGGAGACTCTTGTATTTGAAGACATTCTGGGTATGATATGGATATGAGGTTCTGGTAAAAGGATTGCTAATACTGCAATGTATGTGCAGCAGTGAAAAGAATGCAAAGCTTAGTAAATGTGCCATCATTTGTGTAAAGCAGGTAAAATATCACCTGGTGGCAAAGGTATGCAGCTCCATTTCAGAATGGCTCAAGGACAGAACATAAATGCATGGTTGTGAGCACCATGAGAAAAGTTAGAGCCATAATCTTTTCTTTGCTGGGTACTGTTGCTTTTCTGAAAACTTGGTCTTATACCTCATGATATATGTAACATCTGCAATTCATTCTTGTAAGGGCACTATATCTCCCTCTGCCTTATTTGTCAAACACAGTGTCAATCCCAATTTTATGCATATTTTCCATGCTTCTCCTTACATTTTTTCCATTCAAAACTTCCTAAAAAACAAACAAAAAGTCATCAAACTAAAATTTTCATTTCATAGTTCTGTGTCTCTGTTCTGCTCCTACCTGTCTGATTCATATGAATGGATCACCAGGTAAGTGGAGATGCCAGGATGAAGATTGAGAAGATAGACACAAGAGATTCAGAAACAACACCTGCTCTATATACTCTGATCCAATTTACCACAGATGACAGAACCCAATGCAATTTTGCATTAAACACTTCATGCTTATCATTTATGAAACACAGTCACTGCTCAGATTTTATTCCAACTTTCTTCTTTTTTACATACATATGCATACCAACTGCAGTCATGAATATTCAGAAATATGCAAGTGTAACAACGCTGATCCAAGTACTGCACTGCAGGAATACAAGGTCCTTTAACCTTTTATTAGCAATGCTTAATAGATGAGAATGGTAAAATCTGTCCTAAATGCCTAACTAAGTCATAATTAACTCCTGTCCACATCTGTACCAAAAGGAGGAGTCTATGCAAAAACAGTGTTGTTACAGACTGTATACATTTCTGATTTGCTAGAACCAATAAAGTCCTGCATCCATAAAAAGACAAGCCCGTTCACTCTACATTTTAAGTTTTGGCTTTGTATTATATGGCATAACTTGTGAATAATTGGATCTAACTATAATCGAGAACTCTCAACTGGTGTAAGGATAAAGAACAGTACTTGACAACATATACGCCTCATTTTTCAGCCTTGTGTTCTATAAAACCTAAGGTAATGTAATTTTTGACAGCTAAAGTCACTGTCTCGTATTTTCCTTCTACTTTGTATTCTGTCCTTTCCTTGGAGATTAGCACCAGCACTCACAAGACAGAAACTCGAGCCTTTTGTTTGACTTGAAGAACTGTTCTTTCTGTCTTCAAGCTCAACTGCTGAATGTGCAAGCAAAACACCACAACACTGCAAATACAAATAATGAAACTTTCAGCTGTCTTTCAAAAATTGAAAGAAAAATAATTCACAAGTCCGTTGTAGGATTCATGCAGAGTTGCAAATGAGAGGCTACTCTGTTTAAATAGGTAACACTATGTAATTCCTCCATACTTTCAGCTTTTTTAGTATGATTATACTTTGAAATGTCTGGAATACACAATGACTACTAGGGGTGCTGGGAAAATATGATGTGCTCAGTGCCCCCAGTCCTTGATGATTTTATTACTTAGTAATTATGGGAACTTTCAGCATACAAGGGAAGACTGGTACACTTGCACCACACTTCTCCCCAATCCTGCAACTTCATTAGCATTTTAGAATCAACTGAATGGTTGCATACATGTATATACAAGTAACAGTTTAGAAGAGGGATAATAATTTCCTTGCTAGGCATTCTGAGCTGTCTGCTGTTACAGCTTATGAAATCCCTCTGCAATATTCCAATGTGTATTTCCATTCATGATTTAGTTATGCCCCACAGTGTCATAACATTATATTAATTTCCTTTTCAGGAAAAGTTTTTCCTCCTTACCACACCACTCCTGTGATATTTTTTGTCTGCTTCGCTGCCTACAGAATTATTATTACTTTTGAATACTATTATTTTCATGTATTTTTTAAAAGTTTTCTTAGAATTTAAGTTTTTATTAACTCTTTTCTAACCCTATTTCCAATATTAGCAAAAACCAAGAGAGCAGGTAAGGAGTGTCAGAGACAAGATTTTTAGGGACATTGTTCCCAGGCAGCTACTGATACAAATACAATGAATAAATATTAGCAGCATCCAATTCAACTTCCACCCAGAGGCAAAAAACTCCTCAGGTACTCCCTTATAGGAGAAGGAGGAAGTACCCAGACACAGTCAGAATCAGGAGTTGCACCACTGTTGTAATTCCTCTTCCTTCCTACATTGAGTATGTCCCCTTTTACCTCTACCACAAAATTAAATCTTTTAATTTTCCCCCTTACTCTGACCTGAATTAGTTCCCCTTTAAAAAGTCTGAAATAAACTCAAACTTCCAAAGGTCTTGTATTCCACCTCCAAACAAAAAACCCCCCACTCATCCCTGAGAGAGGCATGTTACAAACAGACTGCATCCTTTCCTGAAGATTTTTGTAAAGTTTAGATGCGAAGTGATGATGTCTGTAGTTGCAAGTATGGCTGCAGGAACAATTTAGCTGTTGAAGAAGCTGTACAACAGAAAACCTGCTACCTCCTCTGTGCATATACAGCACAATCTGTGAGCCTGCATCTTTTTACCAGAACACATTGGCCATTTAAATTTTTTTTTATTTGCTGCTTTTAACTTTACAGGGAGTGCTGTATAGCAGACAATGTTGAGAGCACGCTTCTTAGCTAAAATGAGAGGAACAGAAAGGGTGTGACTCTCTTCAGTGGTCTAAGTGAAAAAGTATGTATACTAATAGGTGTCAAAAGGAAAAAAGCCCAATCCTATCTCTAAAAAACCAGCAAGAAAACCCAATAAAAACCTCAAAACAGCAGTAGCAGTGTGCTTGAAAATACATTGAAGTAAATTTCTGCAGTCCAATAGAGATAACAAGTTGTAGCAGCTGTTCTCATTAACTGCAGCAGCAATACAGTAAGTAAGTCCATTTCCATTTTAAGTCATAAACAATGTGCTACCATTTAGGTTGAAAATTTAAATTCACTTTCTGGATGCTCTGAAAAATTGCATGAATTCAGATGCTTTTCCTAAATAGCCAACATTTGGGAATCAGACCTTGCTAGGGAGAAATTTACATTAGGATATTCCACTAAAAGACTGATTTTAATTGACAAAATTATCATTTTCTAACTGCACACACTGCATCATCCAGATCATTAATGGAGATGTTAAACAGGGCTGAACACAGTATTGACTCCTGGGGTACAACAGTAGTTACCAGCTTCCAGCTAGACTTCACACCACTGATTGCCATTCCCTGTGGTCCATCTGTTTGGCACATTTTATGCTGACCTCACTATTTGCTCAACCACCCCACACTGCAGCAGCTTTTCCACGAGGATGTCACAGAGACTCTGCTGAAAGATGCAAGTATTTACTGGCCTCCCTCCCCTTGTTTACCAAGTCAGTCACTTCATTATAAAAAATTATAAGGTTGGTCAAGAATGGCTTCCCCTTGGTATATCTATGCTGACTACTGAATGTTTTCTTCAGTGTATCTTAGAAGGGTTTCCAGGATCAGCTGCTCCATCATCTTCCATCCTTCTGGGGGATCAAGGTAAAACTGATCAGGCTGTAGTTCCCTGAGTACTTCTTTCTACCCTTCTGAAAACAGAAGAAACACTGTCTTTCCTCCTACTACAGACACTTCTCCGAGTTCCTCAATCTCCCAGAGTCTACGATTATTGAGACTCTCCTCACAGTGACGTCAGCCTGCCCCCTCAGCACTCATGGGTTCATTCCCAGAGTGTTATCTATGCCCTATTTACTTAAGTATCCTGACTTAAACCTCTTCCAAGTGTTTATCTTCCCTGCTCCAGACCTTTCCCTGCATTGTACAGTTCCTGAAGGTCTTTGACAGTAGAGATGGTAGCAAAGGTGGGCTGCAGAACCTCAGCCTTTTCCACATTCCCTGTCCATTCAGCCACAAGACCACATTTTCCCTAGTAATCCTCCTGCTATTGGTGCATTTACAGAAGCAATTCTTGTTGCCTCTGACATCCCTCATCAGATTCAACTCCAGGTAGAATGTGACTTTCCTAATCACATCCATGCACGCTCAGACACTGCCTCTATACTGCTCCCAGGTTACCCATTCCTGCTTCTGCACATTTACTTTTGATGACTGACTTTTGTGATGAGCTCCTTGTTCATCAGTGCACAGCTGCTGACATTTAACCTGACTTCCTAAGTGTTGGGATGGACTGCTTGTGAGCTCTGAGTCTGATACTCCTTGAGTATCAACCAGCTTTGCTGCATCCCCTCCAGGGCCTGACCCTGGGCATTCTTCCAAGTAGATCCCTGAAGAGGCCAGAGCCTGCCTCCCTAAAATCCTTGGCAATGATCTTACTTTCTTATTCATAAACCAGGCTCTCAGAGAAAGCTGGCATTAATATCACTAACCAACTGAATAAGAAATAGATTACATTAGTTTCTGTCAGAGACCATATAGCTTAAAGGAAATATTGCTAAACTGGCACAAACACAGTGAACTTCTTTATTGAAAACGTTATTACCTAGAGAGTCTTACAAAAAGCTCTCTCTGCCAAAAAAAATCATTAAATACCTAAAAGGTTTTAAGAAGTAAGGTATCAAAAATATATCTTATTCTTCAGTTAGACTGACTAATATAGAATTAATTTACTGGTAATATATGAAGAACATTTCTTACTAAATACAGTGGTACCTTTTAATTCAAATGTTTATTCACATTTCTTCTTATTATCTTTATTATTATTATTGGAGCACACCATGCTTACAAGCTAATTCAATGAAACTGTATTTATGTCTGAAGCTTATCAATTAATGTTAACTGGACAAAAATTATTTGTTTCTTTACATCTTCTTAATTGTTGTTTTCACTGAATAAATGCAGAAATTCCAAGTACAACAACAGTGCTGTGGATTTTTTTAAAGTTTTGTAAGAGGAGGCCATTATAACCAATAGATAAATGAATAACAAGGTACTTAAATTAGAATCTCAAATTGTTGACTGATTTTGTCTACTGTTTAATTTACTACTAGTTTTCCTTCAAGAAGCTGTCCATCTCTTCCCTTCTTTGCCCTCCCCTTCTCTCCAAACCTCGTGGCTTTGAAGCTACTTTCATATGTTTAAAAAAGTAAAAAAATATATTCACACTATCTCACATGTGTATCTCACATTTTGAACACACAATTAAATATTTTGGGGTTTTTTCCCCTCAAAGTCCATGTGCTTCATTACTACACCCAGCTACACGTTAAATCTAGATTCAGATATCACTCTGTACAATTTTGAACATTTATATATTGAACGGTCATTTATTTTACACCATATATTGGTATTGATACTATATAGCCATAAACCTGTCTCCTTCCTTCCTTCCCAAATATTCTCTAAGTAGGAGTTTCTAGCCATTTTCAGGATTGTTACCTCAAAAGACGATAAACAGAGAAGATAAAATGTCTTTCTTGACTTACACCACAGCACTTGATGTCAAAGAGCAAATTAAGGTCCTTGGATTAGTAACAATAACAAAAACTATCAGGGTATAAAAATTTCCTTTCCTACTCTATTCCATGAAGAGTTCAACCAAGTCTTTATACTAATAACACCTGTTTGAAAGTTTTAGTTTAATTTTAATTTAGTGCATTACAGGAACATTTACGTCCTACATGTCCTGGATCACCTCAAGTATCAAAACCTTCCTGTGAGTCACTACAGTCTTTAATGAAATTAAACCTACAGTCATCACCTACAGACATGGCTGAATAAGAAAAGAATCAAAAAGGAGACAAACAGAGCTGTCAAACAAACAAAAAAAATTCCCTCCCAAATCTAAACACCGTCCTTGCACAGAACATGTATCTACCCTAAGCCCTAATACTCTATGAGCGTGAACTGAGACATGCCATTCCAGCTGGCTGGGAGCTCTTTAATAAATGGGTACAACCATAACGCATCTGAAGGCCCACTATCTAAGAAAGGATTTCTTTTAAAAATAAATCAAGAACGTGATATTTTATGTCTGTACTATGATTCTAAGAGTTCTAGGATTAGCTACAAGGTATGTAAGCCTGAGCTGAATCAAATACTTGTAAGTTTACTGTTACTACTTTACAGTTTTCAACATTTCTAAGAAAAGTAAAAGATATTCTGAGACACATGCAGAGATCTAATTTTTATAATTTACTTAATTAAAACAACATCAACGGGGACAGATTTTTTTCATTTGCTGAAAAGGATGTTCTTGACAAATAAAAACCCACAAGTTTGAATAAAAATATGCCTAGGAGTTAAAAGGATGCAAAAATAGAGGAAAAATGCTAAGCAGACTTATTTCAGTTGGCCCCAGATTAACACAATTTCACAACACTCTCTACTCAATACTAAACGCCCTCAATTCCTACTTTAAAAACTGCAAATATACATACATAACTCTGAGGGTTTTGAAATATTGATATACCTAATATAAAAACTCTCACTATATAAAAAGGCCCAAACATCTCACCTCTTTCAGACTCTTCCAAAAAAATCCAGACTAGTAGGCAAGAAAGGGGGCAATAGAAGATCCTTGCAAAACCTTCACAGACAATGGTTTTAAACATATTTCACTTTCCAATTCACAGGCTCAATCAAAAACTTTACGATATGGAGAACACTACAGTCATCATGGTAATTAATTAAAAGTGTAAATCACAGAATCCTAGAATCACCACAACTGGAAGAGACCTTTAAGATTAAGTCCAACCATCAACACACCACTAACTCCAAAAGAGTATTCTTACTAACATCTAACGATGGAGACACTAACAACCAAAGCATACATTTCAATACTGACATGATCATCTATTTCTGTACTAATTTCCAGAAAAATTAAAATGTTAGTGTCAAATCCCTTCAGTACTCCTGATTATGTGCCCTGCTATTTATTCAATTTCCCCAAAAAAATTTAAAAGGAAAAAAAATAGCTTTTAATGAGCGAATTTATACCTCTTATAGATATGAATTTAACCCCCATAGCAAGTAACGGAAATTGATGAGTTCACCCAGTATAAAAAAAAACCACAGAAAAAAAATCTCTAAAACATTATTTTTTCCTCCCTTTAATAGCTTACTTACTACTCTGCTTAAAAACCAGCAATGACACTCTCAGTTGTTTTACTTCTAATCACTTAATTAGATTAACTAGTCATGACGGACAGCCACGAACTGAAAAACAAGGTGCTGCTGAGGAGGAACTGCAGCAGAAAGATGAAAAACAATCTGTAGAAGAAAATAGGGATAAAACAGATCTGTAAAAAAGAATTAAAACAGCATTAGTTTAAAAAAGAAAACTTTATCAACAACTGTTACTAAAATGTATGCCAAGAAAAGCGCCAAGAAGGTCGAACAAGAACTAACTAACTTCCAGTATTTGCGACTCAAATGTTAGTAAAAACTTCATCCTTTAGTACCAATTTTAGTCATACTTCTTTGACTTCAGTGAACACCTCCATCAAACTGACAGGTAAAAGATCATACAAGAAATACACAAAGCTGTGCTTTCCAGCAGGGACTGTGTCATAAGCAGAATTTGTCTGTCAAAACACATTGGCCATTCACAACAAATCCATATTTGTTTCGTGGTGAACCAAAGTATGTTACTTACAGGCTGCACAAAACTAGATTAACAGAAAATAGAAAGGTGCCACCCTCATTTTCAGTTTGTTTTTTTTTTTGCCACCTACAGCAGGCAGTCAAAGGAACGACCCTTGACGATTACAAATGTTTCAGCTGNCCTTATTTTTAGTTTTTTTTGTTTTTTTTTTATTTTTTTTTTTTTTTTTTGCCACCTACAGCAGGCAAAGGAATGACCCTTGACGATTACAAATGTTTCAGCTGATAACAGAACTCAGACGACAACACCCCTCTGACCGGGTATTTTGCCCTTTTCTCTGCGCAGAGGTCGTCACCAGGCTCTGTCCTCTCTTACCGCACGCCTGGGCCTAGCTGGAAAGCTCCGCGTCCCCGCACGCTGCGGCAGCAGGAGGCTGAACGCCGGCGGCACTCACGGAACGGGGAGCGCAGGAGGCCAAACACAAGTTTTTTATAAGCAGACCCTGCAAGAGCTCCGGGGCCTGAGC
>VWZN01011151.1:113911-132333 GCA_013396955.1 Regulus satrapa
CCTGAGAGAGGAGCAGCGAGCAGAGTGGGGAAGGAGCGTGGAAAAGGCCTGAAGGCACTGTAGGCAGTTTTTCTGCAGCAGTTGCTCTGTTCGCTATGTGGTTGCTCGGTTAGTTACTGGCATCGGTGCCAGGTTTTCCCTCACGGGCTCGAAAGTGTTTTAGGTGATTCAGAAGCTGTAATTTGTGTTGTACATCTTAGGTGAGGCAAACTGCAATGTGAAGTTAGCTGTGACTTCTGGAAAGCAGACTAAGAAGAACTCTGCCTAAAAAGGCTGGAGGTATTCGTCAATGTTTATTACACAGAAGTTAAAAGACACTTAAATAAAGATTTATTTATTTCCAAACCGTAAATATATTTTAGTTTTGATGTATTCCTGAGCACAGATTCACAGGTGACATTAAGGGTTCCTCAGGTAACTTTTTGAGGTTATCTCTTCTGAGGGGGCATTCCACAGGCACATATTGTCGGATTCTCTACGTGTTTTTTCTGACTCATGAGAAATTAGTTCTCTGGACTACCTCAGGTATCACAAAACAAAATGCAGGCATTTATGAATATCACGATCCTGAAAGAGCAGTTGTGTTCAATATTTTTACGTGTAGTTTTTCACAATGATAAAGCAGTTAGGCAAAATAGATGCCTAACTTGGTTAAAAATGAGTAATTCCTCTTTCAGAATACCCATTTGAAGTGAGTAGAGCTAATTCACATGACTGATTTCACAAAAAGGGGGTTAGATATTTTTGTATGAAAAGTGCATTTTAAAATGAGGTAACTATATTTTGGGCTAGAAAGACTCTTCTGTTTAATGAAAAGCCTATTGCCACTAATAAAAAACAATCTCCCCCAAATATTTAAACAGTGCACTATGTACACCAAAGTGTTTGGGGTAATTTTTGCTTTGTGTTTAAAATAAAGCCGTGTAATAATTTAACTCTGCTGGCGAGTAGTTAATTGAACTATGACATTAGTTGGTCATATAATATTATAATAAAATAATAACTGTTATTATTTTATTCTATATTTGAATCGGAAACAAAGAAAAACACTTCTTTTTGGTGGGGTGCTATGGAGAGCTTATCATTTCAGAATTTGTGAAGTGCGACTTTGTGTCACCTGGGCATAGCAGAGAGAGGCAATAGAGAACCTGCAGCTCTAGAGCGAAGCAGTGGCTGTTTCTTGGTGGGGCTGAGCCTGTGGTTGTCTCTGGGAGCCATGCTCACTTCAGTTTTGACCTGACGCTGCAGAGCCAGCTCTGTGTCCACAACAGGAGGTCAGGACAAAAGCTTGCAGAGCTCAGTTGTCAATGCTTGGAATACTTACTGCCCCTGTAACGGGAAGTGTCATAGGGCAGCGCTGAACAAGTCTTACATGTAGAGTAAGAGTTTCGACGTGAGTCCTGGAAGCTGAGTTTTAGAATAGTCCACGAGTAGCTCTTGATGAAGACACCTTTTCTTCTTTAGTTGCTGAAATAAGCAGTAAGCAAATAGGGATTCTTCATATCCAAAGTGTGTCCTCATTTCTGCATTTCTGTACTCATCTGATACTCACATTTCCTCCTTCATATACCTCTGCTCTGTTCATATGGAGATCATCTGGCCTTCATGCTGGTGAGAATTCTCTCTCTCTCCTCAGGCCTGGATGTGGATAAAGACAGCAAATTCCTGGCTGAACAGGTTGGTTTTACAGACTGGATAACCTTATTGTTTTGGAAACTGGAAAAGAACATGCTTGCTTAAAATATACTACAGTGATGAAGAAGGGAGTTTTCAGGTATGCTCTCTACAGAAATAGAGAGCAAACTAAGATTACCTTGCTCTTTGAAATATTTTGAAACACCATTTCCTCCATGCAAGCAGTACTTAAATTTTTGTGGTTTGCTGGTTGTTCAAGTAATCAAAATGTTATTTGTAGTGTCTTTGTAGTAGGGTGCACAGATTGGGAATTTAGACACTGCTGTTAATATTCTTCCTGAAGCAGAAAACCACAGCTAAGGGACTGATGTATGAAGAAAGAGAGGGGGACGGAAGAAAAATGAAAAGCTAAAGCATACCTTTGTCCAAGGTTTTCATTTGTGTCTAACCTTCCCTGTCATTTCTACTCTTCTAATTCTTTCAGGATATGATAGAAAAATGTATCCTCTGACTATAGAAAAGCACTCTGAAATTTCTGTGCCGCTACTTGAAACACAGTGATGCTTTTAATGCAGACATTTTCCATGGCCTTAACTGCTCACAGGTCTGTACCAAACCAAAGTAGCCACTGTGAATACCTAGCAAGTACTGTTCATAAACATTTTTATAATGTTTGACCTTAAGAGTGACCTGAAGATTAATGGATATGTTGTATCAGTTTTAATGGGTCTCTTCTCCCTTGGATACACACATGTGACTCCCATTAGTCTTAATGGGAGTTATATGTGTGCCTAGAGGTTAGACAGGATCTCTAAAGGTGCTGTTATGCTCTCTTGTATTAACGATCTCATAATTGCTGAGGTGCTGCACCTTTGCATTGAAAGCAAACTAATTAAATTGGTCTAGTATAAGTTGGTATACTAGCATACCTGGCACGTATGTGTGTTTTCCTGTGGGGTCCCTCAGTACACAGAGGTAGAAGCCAAATCAAATGTGGAATTTAAATTTTGCATGTGACTTGACTTTCTTCATAATTGGGGGATTTTTTTTGTAATCCAAAATGAATCCATGAACTTGATTCCTAAGAAACATGATTGTTCATGTGAATACAGAGAAAGAAGCTGAATGTGGTGTTTTATTTTATCATGAAAGCATTGAGAAAAGAGACTGAATTGATTCTTATTTTGATGTTCCAAATCATGCACTTTGAAAAAAGACAGGTCTAGAGGATTAACATGAAGCTTGATGTTGAATTTTAATTATGGCTTTGTTACTCACTTCTTCCAAGAGACTTTAGACAAAGCACTTCACCTTTCTTTGATTTCCAGCTTTTTAAATTATCTGCTTGCTTCTTAGTGTTGCAGACATATATTAATATCTGTTCTGTGCTTTGAAATTTTAAGATTGGTATGTTTAACTGTATTCTGCTCGAATAATCATTGAAGTACAGAAGCAGGAAAAAAATCATAGCAACCACCTGATACAGCTGGGCAGAAGCTCTGATGATGATGCAGATCTCTTGAGAGAAGTGATTCTGTTCCATAGTTTGTGATACATAAAAACCAGTGTATTGGTGATGAAAAAAAAATTGTGTATTTTATATCTATCTATATATATCTATATACATATATAGATATATAAAATGTATCTTTTGGGTTGGGTTTTTTCAGTGAAAGCGATTGTACAATAGGTAAATTGATATTGTATGGACATTTGACATTTTTATCAATCAAAATAATGATTACAATTTGATGATCAGTGTGGAAATTTGTGCACTCTATGCTGTGACTATCTCTATCATGTCTGTATGTTTGAAAATCGACCATGATATAGTTTCTTTGAAAATACAAATTTGGGAGAAAAAATGAATCTTCATATTTACATGCTGGGGTAGAAGATGTGTGCATGTAGTTGCCTCCACTTTTGAACTTGGTTTATTGTTTTCTTTTTTCAGATTAAGGCATTATATAAACTCAATTTCACAATTCAGTTTTACTATTTGAGAAGTGACAGATCCTGAGGTTTGTTTGGGTGGTTTTTGTTGTTGATTTGTTGGCACTTCTTTTTTGATAATAGAATTATTTTATTTTTGACCTTATGTATTTCTTAGTTTCTAGTAGAAAATAGCAAATATCTACAGAGATTGTGATGATAATGTCTTTAGTGCTGTAATTTAAAATACCTGGAAAAATCTTATGAATTGTTTTGTAAATATCTTTCCTTACCTTTGACTTCAGTGTTTCAAATATATGGATCAAAATTTTCTTCCTCATGTGAATTTCAAACATTAATTTCCTTGGATTTTTTAGTAGCTTCTGATTAGTTCTCCAGTACTCTGTAAAGAAGAAATAGTTAATCTTATTAGTGGTATATTTTAGGCTTTGTAAGATATTTTTAAAGAAAGTTGAAACAAACTTCTGCTAATTTCTGTTTTATATTTATGCTTATCCATGAAAATGAATGAACTATTTTGTAACCATGGGAAAATCAATTTCCAAGGTTTTATGTGTGTTTCTATTTACTTAAGATTCTTTGACCTAAATTCTGGTTTGATGACATACTGTAAATTTCCAGAAATAAGAGTTGTGTCCCATGTATTTTTACAGTAGCAAGAACTTGCACTCTTATTAAGATGTGGCGGTTTCAGTTCAACTTAATTTGGGGAAAAATTAACTCCAAGCTTTGCTAGTATCTATCGGTCAATTTTCTATGCAGAATAAGTAACATCATCAAAAATCTAGGGTTTGTTTTTTGTTTTTTTGGGTTTTTTCCTAGAATTTATATGCATATATTATTTTTGTAAATATAATGGTTAACTGAGAACGAGTAATTTATTCTGTCCTTCATATTTTAAGGGTGATCAAATACTGGAGCAGGTTTCCCAGATAGGTTATGGAGTTTCCATACCTGGAGGTAGTTAAAACTCAACGGAACAGAGCTGTTAACAACCTGCTTTGAGTCAGGAGTGAGAGAAGTCCTCCTATTCCATGATTCTATAAATTGTGTACTTGACTTGTTGACACTTTTTTTATTGTAGATCAGCTTTCAGACACCAGTTCAGATATTTGAAATTATAATTGAGACAGGAATAAAAACTGCTCAATCTTGAATTAAAAAACAGATAAACTCAAGCAGTTAACATTCCTGGCCACATGAAATGTGAGAGTAACAACTGAATATATACAATGCACTGTGCACAGTTTTGTCAGAATGGAAAGACAATGCAGAGTGTGCACACAGTACCAGTGTGCAAGCTGCCTGGTTTTTTTTTAGTTTCCTTTGACATGCTACCTAACTATATACCACTGTAAATATTAATTGGATTAATTATATGTGATTATTTCTTATTTGTAAACTCTTGATTGCCTTAGAAACTGCTTTTGTATTAAGCATTCACAGTTCTGATGTGTGTGAAATAGTAAGACCCTATAAAAGAGTTTTTGTGTTAAATTTTAAATGAATCATGGAAATATTAGGTTCTTTAGCGGACAGTTGATGTGTTGAAGCTAAGAACAAAAGTAAGGTATTGGGAGTTTTTAAATTATGTCTGATTTTGAAAACTACTATTGACTAATTCTGTACATATTTTGGTTTTATGTCTGATAGACTGAGGGTTACTGTAGCTGTCTTTTATCTCAGTTCTGTGAAAAGGTATCTGGGGTGGTAAACGAAAGTATGAGCTTGCATTTTGTGCCTTAAGTAAGGGTTGTAAGCTTTAGTTCTGAAAATGTAGATAGTTGAGGTATTGGCACCTTTGATTTTTGACTGTAGGTATTACTGAAACACTGCAAAGTGGAAAACAGATTTCTGATACCATCTCAGCAGCAATCCTTCTGCACTTGCCCCAAGTGAAAAAGTGATTTGCGATATCATCTCAATAGCAATCTGCACTTGTCCCCAGGGCTCTTGAAGATTTTAGGACCTTGTCATTAGGTAACATTCCATACAGTTGTAATGAATGCCAAGTATCTTAAAAAGTATTGATTATGCCTATGGAAAAGGTCTGGTAAGTTGCATATGCCCAAATAATTTTCAGGATACTAATAAATCACTCTAGATTAATGATTCATGTATGAAATTAAAAGCAAAATATCAAAAAATATAACTCAACAACCTATTGTTGCTCTTGATAACCTGTACTATGTATTATCTTTACTTTCACACTTCAAAGATGGGAGAAATGGGGTGATTAAATTTGTTAGTGGTTTATGGGAAGATTGGTTTGATACCCTTTCTCAGGCTTGTGTTGAACCCAGGTAAGAAAATTAGTGAGTTATTAGAAAATTACAGATATCAGGGTGTACATGGGAATATGGTAAGAACAGCCAGAACTTGTCTTAATATTTTGTATTTTTTTGTACAATAAAATTTAAATTTCACTCTCCTTTTTAATTTGTGTTCATTTTTTCCATGAGACAAGGAACGGAGTCCAGCTACGCATTCTTTTGTGAGTGAATAGTATGTCCCATTCTGTTCATTTTGCAGCTAATGTCACAGAAAAATGCTGAAGGACTTCAGTGCTTTTTAAGTCAATTTTCATAAAACACGTAGCTTAAATAAAGGGACTAGTCTGAGTGAAGGTAAGTAATGGATAAACAGAAGTATTCCTTGGGTTTTGTGGGGTCCACATTAATAATTTTATCACTCTTATACCAAGTTTGCAAATTGTTCTTATTTAAAATTAGGAATTATCACCAAGCAGTTCTTTGGAAGTGGAATGGAAAAAAATTTGGAAGACTAATGGAAGAAAACTTTAAATTGACTATTCATGTACTTACATAGGCAAAATTATCTATGTTCCACAGATGTCTAAAAGCTGAAGTAGAACTAGATTTTAGAGGAAGCCTGCATTGTATTCTGATCTCAACAGCAACTTAGATCACATTGGTATAACATCAGTATAATGTTTTAGAGCCTCTGCCAATTTAAAAATCAAATTGATGCTAGATTTGTATAGAACAACACATTTGACTGACAGAAAAGGCTGTTATAGATGGATGTGATGTTCTATCCTTGTATAACAAGGATTTTGACTGACAGTTTAACAATAGTACACTTTCTACCCCATATATTCTAAATGATTATTATTACAATACAAAACATTTTTGCACTCGCTGTATATAGATAACATGTACACTTCTTGTGTAATAACATTCAAGAAGAGAGGGTTTCTTTTATGTCTTAAAGATGATGACAATTAATGAAGGCTCCATCTGACACTTATAACCAATGTCAAGGCTTGCTATTGTGGTGCATGGTAATGTAAAAACTATCAGGGTACTTAGCTCCCGGTGAAGGATCAGCATAACTCTTGACACATGCTATATGGTGGATGAAATAAATCTCCTCAGAGAGCAATAGAAATATTTCTTGAACTGAAGACTACCCTTTCTGCTTTATAATCCCTCTTTTCAGCTTTGCAGTTCTTTGCATCACTGCAAGATGCATTTTAATCTAGAAAGTAACTGTAAAATTAATGCAACAAATATACTTTCTGTGCTTTGCAGTCAACATTTCTCTAAAATTAGGTTTAAGATTCTTATTCAGAACAATAGCTAGAGATAAGAAAGCTGTGCAATTTTTCTTACATGGATTTTGTTCATTTTGGGGAAACTGTCCCTTAATATTTATCCTTTTAATTTAAAATTTTTCATTTTGAATTCTTGGCATCCTTTTGTGGCACTTTATTCAGGTGTCTCCTACTTCGTGTCAGTTTTCAAAAGAGCAGGGGCATGCGTCTACATTATATTTGATAATAAAAAGATCAATATTAAAGTCTAAACTTCTCTGCAAACTTCAGTTTAATGTTGCATGCAGCTAAGGAAGAAGGTATACTGTTTTATGAACCTCACAACAATAAGAAATAGAGAAAGAATTTAATGGAAAAAAAATGGGGCCACATTGAGCAAAACACATCTACCTCTTATCTTTTTCTTTATCTAGATAAGGAAAACATGATAAATACAAAGATTATTTTTACAATATGGGTTTCTTATTTAGATTGACTTACTGTTAAATATATTTGTCTTAAGTTACTTTGTATTTGGTAAGGGAATTAAATAGATTCTTTTTTTTCACCTTATTATGTATGATCAGTGGGTTCTTTGTAGCTCACATTTATTCAACAAGGTTTTGAAGGACAAAGTCAGTGTATGTTTTATCAAACAATAGAATTATTTATTGGCTTGGGGCAGTGATGGTATTTCCTGCAAAGCACTGAAAAGATCTTTAAAGAATATTTGCCCCATTACTGGTGGTGCTGTTTCAACTGTCATTTTTAGTTGTGATACCAGTACTTCTCTGGCAGTGACTTATGATCTGAAGGAAGGAATAAAAGTAATTTGGGAAATAATATTATCCAGTTAGGAAGCAATCCCTCAGAAAAATTGTAGTTTTATCAATATAGACTGCTAAGTTTTAAAGTGAAGACTACTTAAAAAAAATCCATGATGTGGAATTATATTGATTTTCACATAGCTCCTTATGATAACACAGGCATCTGCTACTTAATTTGAGAGAGCACTAATGATAACCATTTCTACAGGGGGCAGCTTGTAGAGGTTGTTAAAGCACATGCTTTGCTGACCAGTGATGATGGTTGAGTCTGCAAACTCAGACTGAGTTCCAGTTTCTGAGCAGGATGTGTTATATTGATACAGAATTGTTCTCTACCGCCTCTCAGCTGGCAACATCTGTTTAATAGCTTTTCTTTCCCTGACATCATACCCACCTTACTTTGTGTCCTGATTTTGCTCACTGTCCTTCATGAGCAAATACAGCTTTATAACTGTCTTGTATTAATGTCTTCCCCTTCTGATGAATTTTTTTTCCTTCTGACCTTCCGTATCATTGTTCCAGTAGCAGTTGTCTGTCTAATTTACCTAATTGTCTTTGGTCTTCCTTGCCTCTTTTATGCTTCTCTCATCTGTGAACTCTCAGTGTTCAATTAGTGAAGGAACAAAAGGCACAGAAGGAAATGTTCCCTTGCTGTCTCTTCTTGTCTTTGGCATTGTAACAGCCTAGAACAGAGGCAACTACAAAGGGCTAGATTAGCTCCTTCATCTCCAGCTTGGAGAGTATTCAGTAGGGATTTTGTTTTGATTTTCTGGTGGTCTTTTTTTTTTTTTTTTTTTTTTTTTTTTTTTTTTTTTTTTTTTTTTTTTTTTTGAGAGACTTTTGCTTTTGGAAGGAACTTTCTGCTGAACATATGCAAAACATAATTTCTAAGCATTCACAACTTGTCCAAAGGTGTGAAAAGTTTTGCAGGGTTCATGAAAGCACAGTACTGAGATAGGGCGTTATGGGATGAACTATTTTAAACTCCTCTGTTAACTTGTGATGAGGCTTACTCTCTTAAGCAAAATGTTTTTTCACTTTTGATAAGGACAAAGCATTTTCTTTCTACTTTATTTTTAAGTAAATGAAACATTTTTCTTGCTGTTCCTATGCGTAATTCTTTCCTTTTCTTAACAAAAAGGAGAAGTGTAATCTCACATGGGCATAGAAACATGGCAAAAAGCAAGAATTTATTATTTGGGGAGCTGAAGTATTAGCTTTTAGAACAGGTTAAAGTCTGATGTCTTCAACCATTTACTGTGCAATGAACACTACATACAAATATGTGTGAGAGAAACATACACATAAGTCATGTTACCTTATTTTTCTAATTAAAAGGAAAAAAATTAATCTCCTTAGCAGAGACATTTCCTCTCAGAATAAAGACCCGATTCTGGAGTTTCATTGATATTTAATTTGCAAGACAGCATAATGAAAATATGTTAATAGCTTTTTCAACAAGTTAATAGCTTTCAAGTTCATACTAATTAGTTTGTTAAAATATTCTATTGGTAAAATACTTTTTTTTTTCCCCCCCAGTAAAAGGTAAGAGTTTAATGCAGTTTTATAAGGAGTATTTTGCCAATAGTAAGGGTAGAATCAGTAATATCAAAATTATTAGAAAAAAATAATTAGCAAATGAGTCTTGAAGGAAGCTGCCATAATTGTCATCTAAGGTAACTCTCTGTCATTTTTACAGTGAAATCTGAGAGAGTGTAGGAGTGGTTCTTGCAGAGTTAAGTAAGCATTCTTGGGAACAAAGACATGAAAGCAGACTTCTCATGGTGTCATGCTTGATCCCAGGTGTCCTGCATTCCTGAATGCTTACACTGGCAGCTGTGGGAAAGGTGAATGGTACCCCATTGCCTGCCCATCCTTGGTCATAGCACCATGAAATAGAAGCATATATATACACACTGACAAGATAACCCATACCTCTCATTTTCTATATGATTTCTCTATTGTTATTGTAGTGTAGTACTTTGTTCAGTCAAAAATAATAAACAAATTTTCTTTTACCTTTCTTTTTTTCTTGGGGGGGTGGGGGCAGTTAGTGGGTATATCTCCTCCATCCTGATGCTGTAAAATCCATCTTTTTGCTTCTTCCCTCTTCCTTAGGTATCTTTTAGTAGTACCCTTAGATTTCCTTAGAGCTTTCTAAAGCAGTACTTCTTATATCCTTATATATTCACTCTGAAATACTTTGAATCTTTCTGCATTTGTTTATACCTTTCTCATGTCTTTTTGAAACTTATGCTTATAGTTCCCTCAGCTTCCTTTTGCTTCTCTTGGCTAGGCAAAAGGCATCATGTGCTCTTATTCCAAAGAATGCATGTGCTGAATGAGCTGCTGGTTGTTGTCAAAGTGAATAACATCTAAGATTTCCGTGTTCTACCATCAGTCAGGGAATTGTTAGAGATTATTCTCGCTTTTCTATCCCCTGGTCCTTCCCATTTACTGATTACCATAACAGCTGGAATATCTTTGGGTAACTCACATTCTCAGATTTATTGTGAACAAACATTAATTTCTGATAGCTCTTTTGAGTGTTAATAAGAAAATGACAAACAATTAGAGACACACTTATATGAACAACTGACTCGCCCTCTGGCCTGGTCTAATCAGGTCCAGAAGATTCCTAAAGCACCTGGATAACAACTTCACAGTGCAGGTACTGGCAGCCAGTGTGGAGAGATGCCTTCCTTGGTTTGTTACTTGTAAACAGAGAGGGTCTTGTGAGTAGAGGTTGGTAGCCATTTTGTGGCCACAGTGGCCATGCAGTTGAATTTAAAATATCTGTTGACTATAGGAAAAGTGTCAAAAAAACTTCAACCTTGACATGAGGAGAGAAGAATTCAGGCTGCTCAGGAAACTAGTTAGTATGGTCACCTTAGGAAATGCTTTTTCAGGTGCTGAAGTCCATCTTAAGGGCATAGAAATAGGCAATTCCAAAATGTCAGAAGTCAAGTAGACAAAGTAGAAGGCCAGCTTGGATGAGCAGAGATCTTCTTCTGGAGATAAGGTAGAAAAGGAAGCATATATCCTGTGGAAGCAAGGTCAGGTGGCATGGGAAGAATACAGAAATGTTGACTGCCACTTTAGGGAAAAAATTTGTGGGGCCAAAGCTCAGTCAGAGTTGAAACTGGTCAGAAATGTGTGGGACAATTGAAAAAGTTTTTTAAAAATAGATTAATGGCAAAACTCACTGCAGAGATTACATGGGCACATTAGAGAATGGTCACCTACAGACAAGGATATAAACAAGGGGGAGATGTTTATTGCTTTCTTTATCACTGTCTTCAGCACCAGGAATGGAACTAAAAGGGTCCCAGTACCCTGAGCTGGAGGACCCTGTGTATGAGAATGATAAACTCCCAGTTGACTCTGAAATTTTAAGGAATCTGCTGTTCTAGCTGGATCCCAAAAAATCTATAGGACATGGTGGGATTTATCTGACAATAGTTAAGAGCTGGCTCATATGATCATGAGGCTTTTCTTCATTATTTTTGAACGGTCTTAGGTATCTGGAGAGGTCCCAGTGGACTGGAAGTGGGTCAACTTTGTCCCAGTTTTTGAAAAGGGCAAGAAGAATGACCCTGGAAACTACAGGCATCTTAGCCTGAAGACTCACTTCACTACCTGGTAAAGTTATGCAGAAGATTTTTCTGGCAGGTATTGCACAACACCTGAAAGACAATACAGTAATTGGTCACAGCCAGCACGGGTTCAGAAGGGGAAGGTCCTTCTTTTCAAACCTGATTTCCTTTTGTGACAAGGTAACCCACTCAAATGATCAAGAGAAGACAATTAATGTAATCTTTTTGGATTTATGTAAAGCTTTAGATACCATCTCTCACAGAATCCTGCTGGATAAATGTTCAGCCTACAGCTAGATAAACACATCATGTGATGGGTGAGCAGCTGGCTCATGAGTCAGGCATAAAGGGTTACAGTGGATGGATGACATGAGACTGACTTGCCACTTAGTGGGGTTCTGCAGGGCTCCATCCTCAGCCCTGTGCTCTTCCAAGTCTTTATAAATGATTCAGACACAGGACTGGAAGGGATGCTGAGCAAATCCATAGATGATATAAAACTGAGAGGAGTTGCTGACTCCCTTAAAGCCCCGGAGGCCTTGCAGAGAGACCTTGACAAATCAGAGGGCTGGGGAGTCACCAATCAAATGAAGCAAGGGAAAGTGCTGGATTCTGCACGTGGGAGGAGGTGAGCCTGGATGGATGTACAGGCTGGGGAACGAGAGGCTGGAAAGCAGTGCTGTGGGAAGAGAATCTGGTGGTCCTGGTTGTTGGCAAGTTGAATCTGAGTCAGCAGTGTCCTGGCAGCCAGGAGGGCCAATCCTGACTTGGGGGGCATCAGGCACAGCATCACAGCCCAGCAAGGGAGGGGATTGTCCTGCTGTGCTCTGCACTGGGACAGCCTCACCCCGAGTCATGTGTGCAGTTTTGGGCACAACAGCATTAAAAAGACATTAAGCTATTATAGAGGTTCCAAAGGTAGTCAATGAAAATGGTGAGGAGAAGCCAGATGAGAAGCAGCATTTGCGGTCCTGTCTTTCTGATGTTTTTAATTAGTGGTTCTTCTTTCTTATGGAACAGCTGTTGTAATTCCTAGTTATGCAATTACCTTTCCTTATTTGGGAAAAAAATAAAGTTCAAGACTTACATTTGGTTCAGAGTTTCTTGAAATATGAAGTTCTTGTCAACATATGCATTTTCATGTTAAAATTCCTGCTTTTTGTTCATTCACAGTTCTCTCAAATCACCTACTTTATTGTGACTAATGTAACACTTCATGAAAACTCCTTGTCCCTTTGTCTCATTTTTACATTGGTTATAATTGGATAGGTCACTTTGCTTTTATATTTTTATCTTGATAGTATTTTTAGTTTGTTCCAGAAAATAATTTTCTGGTTCCATACCTTTTGGTGTATATTTTTTTCTGCTGGCCAATATAAGGTTTCAGCATTTTTTTTCAGTCATTTAATCTTTAAGCCTAACTCTATGTAGTTATTAGTTTAATGTAAAATCTAGTTTGGTCAAACATGATACTGTTTTAGCTTACTTGTAGGAAATTTATAAAAACCAATCTGATATAGGACCTTGAGTTTTAAAATATTGATATAATAATTATTTGTTATATATTTGAAACCATGTTAGTGTTTTGCAAAGGAGACAAATTCCTATTTACGGGATAGGGGGAAAGGGGAAGGAAAAGGGGAAAAGGATGGAGCTGTAGAAAATTATAAATACTGTATTTTCACTGTGAGTTAGAAAAACAATTTGACTTCTTCCAGTCTTGGTGGCAGTCATGAGTTTATGGAAGGAATTGAGTTGAATGAGGCAAAGAAGTTTGTATAGCAAACAGGGTTAGAATTGTACAAGGAGCTAAAATTTGTCTTGGTAGCCATCCAAAAGCTATACCCTAAAGGAAACCACGTTGTTAGTGTGTTACAGAACCTTTAACCTGTAGTTCAGTCTAAACTTTTAATAAAAGTATGAAACCTTGCCCTTTTCCTCAGCTGTTCCTTGGGGCTATATTTTAAATATTTTCATTCTGTTTAGTTGGTTTTTTTTCAGTACATATTAACTTACATAGGCGTGCTTATTATGACAATTAGGAACAAAGGAGTGATGAAATTATGTTGAAAGATTAGGAACAAGTGAGTATATTAAATCATGGTAGATGCCAAAATTTTGAATTACTTTCAAAATTATTTTTTTATTTTGTTTTCAATTCATTTGTGAGTAAGAATATTTCAGGTCTGTATAGATTACCTAAATGATCAAAATACAATTTTTCTTCAAACAGCTGAATATTTTGCAAGAATAGTATGATGACATTTCTCAGTCCAATGTTTTTTTTAGAAACTAGATTAGATAACTAATGTGAGATCATTTTTCTGGCTTTATAGTTGCTTGTTACTCTGTCTTTCTGCTTCTGTGTTCAATATGTATGTTTTCCCCATACATTTCTCCAAAAGCTTGGGTTTATTTTTTCTCAAAAATATTTGCTAAATTGGATTAATATTGTCACCATAACTGAGATAAACTGGAATGCTAATTTAGCTAAAGTTTATGGAGAGTTAAGTTAAATTTACGGCAACCTAGAGGAGGTTGGGTAGGGTCTTGCATCTTGTAGAAAGCTGATACTCAGGGTACTTAACCAGTGGAACAAACAGTTTAGGAATATGACAGGCTCTTTAGAATCTGAGGTCCTTTAAATAGGAATTGGAAGTCATTTAGTATAATAAACTGTTAATTTAGCAGGATTTTATAGATTTAATTCAGAATCGTATCATTCTGTTGTCTGCATTATTCAAGAGGTCAGCATAGTTGTTCATGATGATTTTCATAACCTTAGATTCTCTAAATCTACAGTTTGACCTCTTACCTATGGGAGAAAGAGCAAAATAATTATCAAGGAAGGTAAAGGAAGAGTGCAGCAGAGCTGAACATGAATGATACTGTGACAGAAGACCTGTCATTCATTTCTTAGATAGCTACTCAGAATGATGTTCCATTGAGGTACAGCGCTCAGCTAATGGGAGGAAGATACTGAAAATAGGAGCTGTGAAGGCATTTTAAAAGCATATCTGCAACTTGCAATGCAAGCCTATTCACAGTGTGCTACTAATGAAGTTATTAGGAGTGAAACTACTGCTTCTATATATTATTTTAATATGGCATGTAAATATATTAGCTGATGATGTATGTTAATTTTGTTGTCTCTAATGTGAACATTGTGTTGCATGGCCTTACTGTGCCCTTGAAGTTGCAGTTGACTTTCTTGGAATTTTTTTTTTTTTTTTTTTTTTTTAGATTTCTCCTTTTCATGCAAAGAAGAAACATCAATTTAATGTATAATGCATTTTGTTTTATTTTGGAGCTACTGTAACACTTTTCTAGGGAATCCTTGCTTTTAACTAGAGTTTTTAGTTTCGTTCAATAGTGGATTTTGTGCATCTATCTTGTCTCTGATAGGCAAATTCATTTTTACTGATGAGCAAGTCAATAAAAAGGAGTAATCAGCTAAATATGATGCTAATATGACTTTGCCTCTCATATTTTGACTCGTGTGCTGTTGGTAGACTACCAGTATAGTTAATCATATCTGGTTTATCTTTTTAGTCATTAAAGATTTGATTGAGAATGTAAGGTGACCAGTCCAGCATCCCTTTAGTTCTTTTAGTCTGTCTTTCATCAGTAAGAAAGCAGAGTACCTGAGCTGCAGGCAGAAGAACACACTTGCTTCATTCTTCATTTACAGTCTGAGCATGTCTGCTTTTATCGGGGCATTCACAAGGTACAGTGAATAATTTTCCTTGTTTCCTGTCAATAAGTAAATGACCACCTTACTGAAAGATGGGAAACCTTGTTTGTAGGTTCACAGTGCATCAACAAGAATGTAGAATGGGAGTGTGGAGTAAGGGAAAAGAAGTTGGTGCTATGTTCTTCTGCCATTGAAATGGGTTTCATCACCATCCTCCCTCATTCTTCTATGCTGGGTAAGAGAGAAATGCTCCTGTCCACCTTGGGAGGTTCTTCATTCTCCTGTAATGGAAGTCAGTCTCAGTAGAGGTGAGAAGCAGCCATCTGAACCCTGGAAGAAGGAACAGCTATCAGTTGCAAGAGACTGCATTTTTTTCAAACAACCACTTCCTCCTTCTGGGGAGACAGCAAGAGTTGATAGCCAGGTCTTGCAGCTTTTCAACAATGTTTACACATGCATAAAGCAAAATCTGAATATGGGATAATAGATGTTTTTAGAAAAGTCTTGACTTGGATTTGTGTAAGGGTACCAATGCTTACCTTTACCTCATTTATTTGTAATGTGTTTTCCTCAAAACATTCAAAATGAAGAGGTTAAAACACAAGAATCTATATAAGTAACTAAAATGCCATAAACAGGCAAATTGTACTCCATGTGAAGCAATTTTCATTGTGCTTATAAATTACTAGATAGAGTATGCTATCCAAGTGCCATATAATTTGTTAGAGTATTCTTTAGCTCTAGCTATGGGTTGTGTAAATTTTAGCTGAATTGACAAGTAGTGTATCACTCTTGAGTATGTCTGATGTTTCTACCCTGAGACCATTTTCTAGAACTATAGGAGGGAGCTTTACTAGCTATCCTGGTGGAGTGATTAATTTACTAAGCCAATACCCTGCATAAACAGTTTATCCATTTCAGCCCTGAAGTCTAGAAAAAATTAAAATGAAAAAAATGTTGAAAAAAATTTAAAATTAAACATTCTTTTAGGTCTCTCATTTTAAGGACAAGTACCTTGAAAGCTTGCATGTAAAAAAAAAAAAAAAAAAAATTCAAACTTTACATACGTTTTAAATTTGCTACTTAGCTTATATAAGTCAGTATATATGTATTCATCTATGTATGTATTATTTCTGTGATTTATATAATTGGAATTTGGTATATATAAATGCTATACCATAAGAGATTGTATTCCTTTCTACAAAACAAAATCAAGAGTGGAAAATAAGGTACTTTACAACATGGTATTTTCATTCTTTAGTGTCAAAAAAAGACATGGCTAGTTTATTGATTTTAATTTTTGGTTTTAACATTTGTTGGCAACATTCGTTGTTCTTCCTAGTATGTAAAAAATAAGATAATTTTCATCCTGTGCATAAAAAGCTACAGACTTTCTGTTACATGTTGGTGTATGTTATGAGTAGTAATTTTTTTCTTGTTTTTTTTTTCTGTATCTTTTGTAAGACATGATTGCCATATTGCATGCTGCTTCTTGTAGAATGTTTCCTGGACCAAATAATTAACATCATACAATAATTTGGATTAAGTGCTCTTAAAAGCCAAGATAACATCCCAATTGTTTTGCTTTCTTTTAACCTTCACAGGTGGTAAATAGAAAAGGTAAATTAAGTAGTTAATTTTGGGTTTTCATTTTTATTCAGTTTTTGTTTATTTTGTATTTTTATAACAATTTGGCTTAGTAAACTCTTTTTTTTTTGGTGCAGATTATAGTAGTTTTTCTTCCTATATTGCTTTTGTTTTAAGACAATCACAAGATTTATTTTAGGAGTTCTAGTGTTTCTCTGTTTCAAACAAGGTGCTATATATAACCTCCTTGTGTACCTATTTTGTAACTTTTTAATATAAACTTGAGATTTTGTTCAGGATTTTTTCGCTTGTGACATATCTCATATTTTTTGATACATTTTTTTTAAACGGTGGTTTTTAAGCTTCCAAAGGGAAGTGGAAAATATTTTTTCTATCCATTTTACTTAGATATAAATAATGAATCTGTTATTAAATTAAATATTTTAGCTTTCTACTTAAATGTGCAATACTTTTTAGAAAACAGAGATTTTTGAAATCTGCTTTGCACTATATGAGAAGAGTATGCAACTTTAATGTTTAATGGCAATGAAGAAAAGTGCACTGAGATGAGAGAGGAAGTTTAGATTAGATATTAGGAAGAAATTCTCTGCTGTGTGGGTGGTGAGGCCCTGAAACAGGTTGCCCAGAGAAGATGAGGGCACCGATGCCTGGCAGTGTTAAGGCCAGGCTGGGTGGGGCTTGGAGCAACCTGGGCTAGTGGAAGGTGTCCCTTCCCATGGCAGGGGATTTGGAGCTACCTTATCTTGAAGGTCCCTTCCAACTGCCAAAGAGTGAAATGTTTTGATTTATGGCTAAAACATTTTATGGGACTTTTGCCTATTTATAAGCAAATTGCATACGGAAGCTGCACCACAGGAATGCAACTGGAATGGGCCTCTTGCCAGAAACTCTCAACTGGGAGTCAAATTGCCTAAGGCTATTCAAGATAAGAAAAATCAACACTATTGTTCAAAGCATCTCAGGTCTGGAAAATAGTGGATAAGGCTGGGAGACCATTGGAAGAGCCAAGCCCAGCAGCTTAAAGGTGGAAGCTAAAGCCCTAGGCTTATCCATTGCCAGGTTTGCACAGACTCTTCCTTCAACCCAGGGAGGAGGAGGAGAGGTTTTGGGTGTGCAAAGTAGCCTCTGGTGAGAGGCAGTGAACACCCATCCTCCCTTACACAAACTGGCTCAGCTGCAGGGGCCCCCACCCTGGGAAAGGCACGTCTACAGGACATGCACGTGAGTTACAGGCCAGGGGGTGTCATGGTCCATCCGAGGCCCCCCAAAGGGCACCTCAGACCAGAGCACTGCTCATGATGCAAAACTGACCCAAAGTCTTGTCAGAAGAGATGGTGTCAAATGCCTCCCCTCAGGGGAGGTATCTGGGCATTCCCATGTGACCCAAAAGTATATTAGTCCATTGGATTCTATGTTTTTTGGTAGGGAATCATCACCACCAAGAAGACTGGATGGCAGGGATCAACAAGACATTTTTGATGCCCATGGAGTATTGATATGTTTTTATTTAATCTGTCCTCCTGTCTCTCCTTCCTTCCTTCCTTCCTTAGATC
>VWZN01011152.1:13705-40589 GCA_013396955.1 Regulus satrapa
TTGTATGTTTGGTTTGGTTTGGTTTCTTTTGTTGTTGTTTTTTCCAGTCTACTTTCTCTTCTTGAGAGTTTTATCCTGTGACAAGTTTATGTTCTTTTTTAAACATCATGATTTAACTCCAGAGGAAAACTAAGCATCATGCAGGCATTTGTTCACCTTCCCCCACTCTGCTCTTCAGGGAATGGTAGAAAGAATTGGAAAAGTAGGAAAAAAGTGAGAAAATGTAAGGGTTGAGATAAAAGCATTTTAAAAGGTAAAGCAGCAGTTGTGCACACAAGCAAACCTAAGTAAAGAATCCATCCACCACTTCCCATGGGCAGGCAGATGTTCAGCCATCTCTAGGAAAGTTGGGCTCCATCACATGTAATGGTTCCTTGGGAAAACAAACACCTTAACACTGAGCTTCTCTTCCTTTCCTTCTTTTCCCCTATCTTTAAATTCTGAGCATGATGCCATATGGTATGGAATATCCCTGTAGTCACTGTGGGCCAGGTGTCTCAGCTGTGTCTCCTCCTAACTCCTTGCGCACCCCTGGCCTGTTTGCTGGCAGGGTGGGGTGAGAAGCAAAAAAGACCTTGGTTCTGTGTAAGAACTCTGCAGGAATAGTTAAGACATACCTGAATTATTAAGAGTTTCCAGCACAATTCCAAAACATAGCCCTTGCTATCTGCTATGAAGAAGATTACCGCAGCCAAAACCCACTCAGTATACCCTGACTTGCTTTAATATTTTATTAAGTATTGTTTTGATAGGTACTAATCAAACTTTTCTTTCTAACTTCTTGGAGACAAAAGAATATGTCAAAGAATGAAAGAGTACTTTGAGTTATTAAGGGAAATTAATTCTCATAATTGCTATGAAGGTAGAAGATTGAAGTACAGGCTAAGGTTAATAAAGATAATTCAGACATTTTATTTATATATACACTTTCTGTTTCTGTCAGAATATACATGTCCTGGAATGCCTGTTTAATTTGGCTTTCAACTTGTGGCCTGAATGTAACCAAAGACCAGGGACATACCTGGAAAAATACAACTCTTTGCTCCTTTTCCAGAAGGTATAGTTTCTCCTGTAAATGTAAGTAAATCCCAGTTTATGGTAAAGATGTCTTGACAAAAAAAAANAATAAAAAAAAAAAAAAAAAAAAAAAAAAAAAAAAAAAAAAAAAAAAAAAAAAAAAAAAAAAAGGAACAAAAACCAACAAAGTGATAAACACCAATGCCAGAGAAAAACAGAAAAAGATGTCTGTTAACTTCATTTGTCTGGGTATTTTCAAAGACACAGCCTTGTCTTTCTGCCACTAAAAAAAATCACATGAAAAAACCCAATCTTTTAAGGAAATGTCTGTATTTTGCAAAAAGGCAGATGCAGTGAAAAAGTATTTCCCTTCTGAGTATTCTGTTCTGTGAAGTACTAATACACAACACAATGATGAAATATTGTCATCAAAGGCAAGTTTCCAACACTGACAGATATTTAACATCCTTGTGATTGAAAGACTTGAAGCACTTTTCTTTTCTTTTTTTTATCTTTTTAACATCTTAATCAAAATGTCTAAGGTACACAGCTGAATGCTTACAAAAGTCTAACTGGTCTCTGGGGCCCTATGATGGCTTGCACATTTGTGATGCTATTTGACGGATTATACATCAGGCCATTTCAAGCATTGTTCAAGTCAGTAGACAGCCCAAAACCATAGTGCAAAGTGGTTTTCAGTAAAATTCTAGTGAAAAGATTTCTTTCCACTTAAGTGAATGAATGGCAATAATATTTACATAGAAATGCTCTTCTGACGCCTGTTATGACTTAAATCTTTAGATCTGGGTGCTGATCATGTAGATCAGTTTCAAACTTAGACATTATCATAGAATCTTATATTGGTTCAGGTTAGAAAGGACTTCAAGAGGCCAACTCCCTCCTCCAAACAGGATAGCTGTAAGTAAGACTATGCAATGTGGGATTGCAAATTTCAAAGGATGGAATCTGTATAACCTATCTGGTTTATCAGTGGCTTTCTTGTAGAGGAGGAGACAGAAGAATGGGATGGGCTAGTCTAGATGCCAGCTAACAAGTTACTGGGATAAAGTGCTGAAGGGTATCACTTCTCTGGTCTACTGGCTCCTTCTCTGAAGGAATCACTTCTCTGATCTTCTGGCTCCACATAGCCTAGGATGGTGCTGGCTGCCTTTGCTGCCAGGATACACTGCCAGGCTTATGTCAGCTCACTCCACCCACAGCTTGTAACGGCACAACAGTGCCCAGCTGCAGGACTTAGAGCCTTTGACCCCACAGTTTGACCAGCAACCTCACCCTCCAGCATATCAATGGAACCCTTTCCAGTTTGGTGCCATCTGCTGACTCAATGAGAGTATACTCTCTGCCCTCCTCTAGGTCATTGTTGGGGCTGTTAGAGAGGAGAGTTCCCAATACACATCCCTTTAGTACTCCACCTGCTGCTGGCCTCCAGGTAAACCTTATCACATGAATCCCCTGAGCTTGACTATACAATCTTTCTTTTTTCATTTGTGTAGCAGTCCATAAATCCAGACTAACATCTTGCATTGGGTATAGTAATATAGTGGAGACAGTGTTTAAAGCTTGACTGTTAGTAGTGGATCCCAGACAGAGTTAAAATGCCTTGGAATAAGAACAACATTGATGCCTTTCAGGACTTTTCCATTGTCTTGGAGATAGTCCATATCCCAGTGGGCAAATCCACCATTTTTATACAAACAAATGTTTGTGGAGTTGAACTGTTTATCATTTGTAGATAAATTGTTTAGAAATGGTGCATCACTACTTGGAGCAATTTGATAGTTTATGATCTTTTCATAGAGATCATAAACTTGACATATTTAGGAGTCAAAGCCTTCATTTCATCAAAAATGCTTTTAAAACCTATCATCTGAGACTCATGTGTACTGAGTTTGGAACAACCCATAGCAGAATAGAAAACAATTATTATATAAAAATGCATACAAGAGTAAGGAAGTGATCTTCTTCTGAGAACCTGAAAAATCTGTGGACTGACTGAACAGAGATGGCTTTAAGGTGCTGTTGTTTATTCTTCCATTGTTGTTTTTAAAACAAAAGCAGTACTCGACTTGCATTTCACCAAATCAAGATATTTTATCTCATGCATATAATGCTTCTGTTTTACTAAACAGTTTTTAAAAGGGTAGGCTTATATTTATTTTCTTGTCAGGAAAACCCAGCTTGCTGAATTTTTTTTTTTCTTTCAAAGTGGCAGAATCTCAGGTAAGATAAATGCATCGTTTTGACTGGACATTCACAGTACTACATTTAGATATACTAACAAAGAATTTGTAGCCTCTGTTTATGCCAAAATGTCCCTATGTTTTCATTATGAGTGGTGTACAATGTGCATGTAAATGGTTGTACCAGTTTTTTTTTTTATTTCTATGTAGCAAAACTCAACCTTGTAGAACTCTTTGTATTGTGTTTATGTAGAAAGGCTATTTTCAGTCTTGTGCAGATACTTAACAAAAACAGCAAGGCTATAAGGTTACTTACTTTCAGTAAGATAGATATTTTACTTGTTCTGTACAGGTATTTTCAAAAACTTGCCTCTTTTTTGTTAGAACCCATCATTTTATTGTTTGAATTCCATGTGAAGAATAAACTATATGCTTGTGGAGATTGCTATAGGTTTTACTCTTGTGTAATCATATGTAATAGAAACTTCTGAGTAAGACTGTCTGAAATTAATTTGTGATTGACTACTTTGATGTTCACATGAAGCTATCCCGAAGGTCCAAATTAGGTTGTCAGACCTCACCTGAAATCCTGCACTCAGTTCTGCGGTCACCAGCCTAAGAAAGACAGACATTCTTAAGCAGTTTCAGAGGAGGGCCATGAAGCTGATGAGGAGGCTGAAACATTTTTCTTAGGACAGGCTGAGAGACTTAGGGTTGTTTAGACCATAGAAGAGAAGATTCTGGATAGACCTTAGCTCAGCCTTCCAGTTCCTATGGTAACCTTACAGAATAGATGGAATGGGACACTTGATCAAGGAGTGTAGTGATAGAACAAGAGGCAATGGCTTTCACTGAAAAATGATAGGTCCTGATTAGATATAGGAAAGAAGTTATTTTCTGTGGTGGTCATGAGGAACTCCTCAGCAACTCAGCTGTGGATACCTCCCTTTGGAAGTTTCCAAGGCCAGATTAGATGATGCTTTGAGAAATCTGGTCTAGTGCAAGATAGTCCTGCCCATGGCAGAAGAGTTGGAACTAGATAATCTTTCAGGTCCCCTTCCACCCAAAGCACTCTATGGTAATTAGAGGGGGGTTTTGTTTTTTGTTTGGTTTTTTTTTTTTTTTGAAACATACATTTATAGTATTATAATCCTATATGGTAGTGCAGGGTAGATACTACCAGAGAAGGCATGTAGAAGGAACTAGAATTTCAAGTGTGCCACTGTCTTATTTTCTGTCTTCCAAGTGTCATAGAAAAAAGCTGGTGGTTCTTTAGGTTGTCTGACTGAAAGGTGGAGGAAAGTTATGATAATTGGCTCAGCCTGGATTAAATGAATCATGAACTGACTAGAAGAGCTGTCCAGAGGAGGTGGTGGACATAAATGTGACTCATGTCATGGTACAATTGCCTGATACAAAACAGTTGCTTTTTGAGTTATTCTTTACTCCTATTTATTGTCTCATATTTGTTAAACTGAACATAATTTTTTTCAATTCTATTTTTTAGCATCTTTCAAGATGTTACCACAGTGTTTTCATGGTAGAAGAGAGCAGTAGTCTTTGATTTGTTATTGTTGAAACTGCTGACATATTGAAAAACAGACACTATCTCTGAATGCCTTCCAACATCACTGATTCTTGCTACAGGCTTTGAGCCTGTGAGAGTGGCTTCTGTGATCATCTCTCCTGCAGTTTCCAAGGCTGAATATGTTGACAAAAAAAAATCTTCAAGAGCTTTGGTCTTAAATCCAATCATACAAATTTGTGGTTTTCTTTTCTCCTGGGTTTCTTTTCTGCCTGTGGTCTTTCTCAGTCTTCTTAGCACTTTTGCTTTTTATTGCCCTACAACTCTTGGCAGCCAAGGTGGTGGAGAAGTACTGATAATAACAGATGAGACCTTTGACAGTAGAAGTTTTTCAAAGCATGTCGAAAAATGTTTAAATAGGAGTGAAGAACTTCAAAAGGGGCTTCAACAACTTGTTACAGGATAAATTTATTATTTAGTTGTTTGGAGTTGTCTGCTGCTGTAGAATCATTTATGTTTATGTTGTTTAAAGCATATCAGAAAGGAATGAGGAAATAAAGAGGATTCTTTACATATTAATATACTTAAAACAATTGGAAACAGGTATAATTAACTTATTCTTTTTGACAGGTTTCGCAGTTCTTTCTCCAACTGGTCTCTGTCCAGTGCACTCTTTGTCCACTGTACCAAGCCAAATTCTTCTGATGAGATGGCATCACTCTTCTGGGTAAAGCTGGGTCAGTAATCATACAGCAATTGAGTACTGAAAGAAGTATAAAAACAGGCTGCGAAAGTGAAATCCATTATAAGACACTTTATACATGTTTTTGTTTAAACTATAATATGCAATATTAAAAATGCATTTTAAAAAAGAAGATTAAAAAACCCCATGTCTCATGCATATATTGAATTAGGCATTGAAAAAAATTGTTATTGAATAGTGATACTGCTGATTGACCTGCAGGATAGAAGTATGATGAAGTATATAGAAGTAATCAATGCATGTAATAAAATGTATGGCAAATGTTTTAGAACAGAAAAATTATTTTACCACTTAGTCTATAGCTTGTGTTTTTTCCTTACTTGAGTACCTGCAAGAGCAATTGGACTGTAAGAGAGTTTTAAAAAATCATCATTTATTATTAAAAATATTTAAACTTCATGGAAGAACTCATTAAAATTATAACTATTGTGTAAAATTCCATATCGTGTTACTAATTTGGTCTATTTTGTTTCCTTTACAAAGTAGTCTTTTAGTGTCTAGTGTAGCAGGCTCAATCATTAGATTTGTACTTCCTGTCCTTAGAGTGTTGAAAGGTCAGTAGAATCAAAAAACATTGCCTTTGGCCATCCATTATGAGTCACAGACCTATTCTCCTTTGTTGAAAGCAGCTATCAGACTATCTAAGAGGTATTCCTTTCAAAGTTGCAATGCTTACTTTGTTTGCCTCATAATCAGCTGGAGTAAAATCTCCCAAGCATTTGGGACTTCTAAGCAATTTGCTTAGAAACAGCAAATGATGTGACTGACCTTAGCTGCCTATATTGCCAACCCTTTGAAGAAAAGCTGTTTTTAAGAAAGGAGATGTCACAATAACATGAATAAAAACAGTGGATTTAACTGTAACTTTAAAGAAACAATGTTGACATTTTAAATGACTTGCAATATCAGTCATGAAACAGTATTCATAATTTTAGTCCCTTACTGGAAATGCAATTTACTAGTAAAGTATTTCCTAGAGAGTTATTTCCTTAAATAAAGACAATCGTAAGAAAAGGCGCTAGAAGGATTTCTTAGAGTTTATTAAGGACTTGATGGAACACTGCTACAAGTAGTCATTGTGTTACTATATCAGTTTTAATATCCATGCTGCATGTACTCTGAAGTATATTTGAATGCTGCTTCTAAGCATGGCCTCTGAAGAACATTCTGCCGAAGAGCAGAGTTTGAAGCTGTTATCTTGGAATACGTGGCTTGTATGCCAATTACCCCGGTGCCTAAGACCAGTGTTGAATGTACTAACTTAAGTACATTGACCCTTGCACTCCAACCTTCTGGGCACTTCTGGTTTACAGTCTTAACAGTCCAGGGACCATATAACACTTAAAGCAAGGACATGCCAGCTCTGCAGGGGAGTGTCATCTGCATCAATAAATGATGGCACAAGAGTGCTGTAGAGCATGTTTTGCATATTTCCTAAATTATTAGTCATAAGGATGCACTAATTTAAGCATTAATGAGTTTTTATTTAGTTTTAAACTCAGTAGAAGGAACATGCACTTACTCTAGGTTTTGTGTTAGAATTTAGGGAAAGGATTAATTTGATATTAATGAGTTTATTTCCGTGAAATGCTGAATATTTTTTGATTATGCCATCAAAGGTTGAAGCCTTGTAAGAAACTTAAAGAACCTGAACAAACAGCTTTCAGTTTTTGGCAAACACTGTAGCTGTAGAAGCCACCTGTCACTGATACACATTAGATGCTGTTAAATGCATTAGGGTGTGCTGCTTCTAGAACAAGCAGACTTATGAAACAGCAAGATAATTTAATGGAATAAAAATGCAGATTTATACTGAAACACTTTTTCTCCTAGAATGAAGTTTTAATCTGTAGGAGTAAATTAAATTTTTCCTGCATCCAGTGGGTTTAAATATCAGATAACCGTACTGTGTATGTTACAGCTTCTACATTTAAAAATCTTTAAAGACCTTCATGAAAATGGAGACTTCTTACAGTCTCTTACAAAACCACAACAAAATAAAAAAATTCCCACTGCATTTTATAAATACTGAGTGGCATTGTGATATATATACATGTTATACAGCTCTGTAATCATGCATTTACTGAATGTGTTCTGGTACAGAGACATACATTTGAAAAGTATTCTGGAGTAGCCATTGTATACTAGAACAGAAGAAAAATAATTTTGGCAGCTTGAGGGCTTGTCCTTTACCTTCTTAATTGTGATGTTCCACATAAATTTGACTCTTCTTTAGTAGAAAGTGTAACTGTTATGATTTTAATGACATCTTAAATGCTACTTTAAGATACAGAATTGATAATGATGGTGACAGGGAAAAATTAAAATAGAATTAGGGTTATAATTCAGTATTGACAATGTAAGGATAGTAGAATATTGATATACTTATAGTTTGAGTTTTCAACTGTATTTTATAAGTTTCAAATCTGGGTAAGGTGAAAGGACTCTGGTGAATGTCGCTCCTTTCTCTTTATATTGCTAAACAGCCATTGCAGGGCTGACTTCTATCACTTGCTCAATTTTGCATTTGAAATACCCCAGACCACAAAGAAAGTAGTTCTTGAATTTTTTCCTGCAGAGAAAAACTCCTGGATCCACTTTGGTACAACTGGAAACCTCATTTCCTTCTTCTAATGTTCTGTAATATTTTTTGAGAGAGTCCACAGACATTGTCTCGTTTGCTTAAACCTGAATTTAATAGCACAGAGTTTAAGAACTCTGTAGTGAACAGTTGCAGTACTGACAATAAGAATTGAGTTTACAGCTACAAAGTAAGTCTCATAAAAATAAGGAAAATAAAGAGCTGGATGAAAGGTATTCAGAGTATTAAATGGAAGGAATATAATGAAATAAAATTAGTATGCTTATGCAAATGACCTAGCTATGACTTCATAATTTGTAATGGTATTCAGTTAGGCAGTGTTTACACTTGTTAATGACTTCCTTTATGAGTGATAATTGATCTTACTCATTATCATATTAAATCCTTGATCATATGTCATTAGTTGGGAATGTAATAAATGGTCTGTTTGATTTTTAGTGTAATGAACTAATTAGACTAATTAAAATCAATATGTGTGCCAATATTAGACTTTGAATCCAAATGCTGCTGTCTGCTGGCTAAAAATCAGCAACTCAGTAAAAAAGTGGCCTAATGCTGATTTATGAGCACTTGATGAACGTGAGGTAGAATAAATTGCTTGTGGTGGTAGAAACAGCATTAGTGAAAAACAAGGTGCTAAGTACATTGGAAGATCAGGAGTAAGGGCATACTTACATCAGTAGTTACATGGCACCTTTAAACCTTCCTGGTTGATTAGATCATTCTTCAGAAATACTTCAGATTAAATATAGCAAAGTGCATTAATCTATATTTATAAATGTAATATTCTATGCATATGTCTGGACGTGCATGCAATTAATTTCTCTCCATGACCCTGTGTGGTTTTGTATGTTAGCCCATTTGGTAAATTTTACATTTTGTACAGCACTTTTATTTTTATAGTATTCTGTGAATATACCAAATAGGTCACACTTTCAAATCCAGTAATGTACTGTTATTAAAATGTGTTATTCAACCATGGTATCCATTCACTTTTATGTTTATGAGGAATTGTGTTTATAAGCCCTAAGGGAGACAGGAACACATCCTGTAATTCCGTAATGACCTTTTGGAGAAGAAGGAAATGGCTACTGGGAAGGGAAGGGGAATATTATTACCAAATTCAGGATCTTGTAGCTGCAAAGAAAAAAAAAAAAAAAGTGGGAATCCTTTTGGCCCAAAGAAGAAAGTAGAAAAAGATGTGAGGTGATGGAGAGAACTACGCCACTTTTTTTTTTTCTTTTTCTTTTTTTTACAAAAATACTGCTCAGAGAAAAATGTTTTCATGTTTAATTTTTAAATATAAATGAACGTAATTTTTAGCATGCATACTTTGAAAAAAAGTATTAGATTCCTTGCTTAGATTCATCTTAGGTTCTTTCTCAAGCATGTGATATTTGCAAAATGTAGTAACTCTAGTAATACCAAGTGCTATCCAGATCAGAGCATTATTTTGCCAGCCTTACACTATTTATTAAGCAGTAATTATGTATATTTTGTCACTAAGAAAGGTCAAGGGCTACTTGCTTCCATCTTTAGCTGTTGTTTGTTTCTTTTGTTAGCTTGTTTTTAAAATTATTATTATTATTATTATTATTATTATTATTATTATTATTATTATTATTATTATTATTATTATTATTATTATTATTATTATTATTGTTTGGGTTTGGTTTTCTGTTTATTTTTTACTTGGATTATATTTTTCTGGGACACAGACACAGTTAGTGGGGTCCCTGTCCTTCCCTCTCACCTCTTCCCCCAGACATTTCCATCCATGCACAGTGTGATACTGACGACAATACAAAATACGAGAGAATTCAGTATTTTGTTTTTCTCACCTTGAGGGTATTTTAGATCACAAAGTTGTGAGAACCCTGATGAGTGAAGCAAAATAAATTATATAAACCCAATATCTAACTAAATCATAATAATGTTCACCACAAAAAATTTTAAATGTAGATAAGTAAATATGAAGAAATAGAGCTCAGAGTCTTATGACTCCCAGGCCTAAACTTAATCCACGAGATCATGGAGCTTTTGAGCAAGTACCTCTTCCACTTAAGTCACTGAAAATGTGGGTGTTCAGACACTCTAAATTTCAGGCTTTGTAGGAATAATCCCTTAATCATCTGACCTAATTTTGATGATGAATATTTTAAAATAGTGGTGACTTATTAATAAGGATTTCAGAAAGGCATGATTTGAAATAGGTGTCAACTCTAATTTAAACAAGTACTTGAAGAAAATCTAGAGGATTAATGTAGACTTAAATTGATAGTAGCCATTGAAATTTCATTTTTTCCTTGAGCTTGTAGACAGAAGAATTCGTGTTCAGAATATTTACTCTTATACAGTACAGTGAGAATAAAATCTCTTAAAATAGTTTGCCTTTTTAATGGTCCTTTAAGTGGTCTATCTGAGACACTTAAAGCTTGTGAGTGTTTTTCACTAGGTAATTACTATTTGTCAGTTTTAGTAAAATCAGTAATTATTAGTAGGAAATTCTTAACTAAATATCATTGCCTACAGTATTTTAAATTTTTAGTCTTTGAATGAGATCTGAACAGAAGCTTGAAAATGATGCGTAGCAATCTAAATGTGGTAGAGGATGTATTGATTGGAAACTTCATTATGGCAAGGACTGCGTGTAGTTCTCAGATCCTGTGAACATACATTGCAGCAACAGACTTGGCTTAGGAGAGTATATACATCTTGAATCCCAGAGAACATTGTTTTGTGCTTGAAGCAGTATACCCTGCAAACATAAATGAGATCCTTTATGTCTGAGATGCATTCACTATGCATATTATCAGCCCTCTGATCCAAAGCACATAACCAATGTCCTTGATTCATATAAAAGTGTTGAATGCCCTGAGGAGCTGTGTGGGTTTGAAACATCTGACAGTTGTTTGTGAGATGGCACGAGTTCAAGTACCTTTCTTAGCAGCCAGGGAGGGGAAAGACACTTCTGCTAGGTTTTTCAAATCAATTTTTTGTCCTTCATTTACCAAAGTTGAGAAAGCAACTAGTTTAAAATGGGGTGGCTCTCTCTATTATTATGGTAAATGCTCTACCATGTCTTTCTTCTTGGATGAGAGAAACTGAGAATGAAAAGAAATTTTGTGCATGTTTTTGTTGAATATTGGCCCAACAGAAGGCGACAGTAACCCTTGACTTTAGTTTTCCTAGACTGTCTGGTAGCCAAAATGTATGTATCCTACTGCATTATTACTCTTGCAAGGTTTAATGTCTAATTTTGAACTCTGAGTTTTCCTTAAAGTAATTCTGTAGAAAAGATTCTACTGTCTTTGGTGTTACCTTATTTGTTGTTGGCTTTTTTTTTTTTTTTTTGGTGGGGGGGGAGGTTTTTTTTTTGTTTTTATTTTTTTAAAATACATTTCCCCCCTGGGATTTAACAAAAACTATTCTGATATTTTTTAGGTAGTTTTACTTAAATTTCTCCTTTCATATAGCACCATTTCTCTCCATCTATGAAATCATATTTCTCTGGCTTAAATCTTGAACCTTCTGTGACTATGCTTATATAATTATGATAGTTTCAGCTTTATTTTTTATTTCATATGCTGTATGGTATACTTTGTTCTCACAGAATACCTTCCGTCCTGGGTAAATAAGAGATTTCATGTTAAAAATAAAAAGGATGGGAGAGAGGGATAAGAGCTGTATTAAAATGCTACAGTGCTGCTCCCTCCTTGCTTACAGAAGCTAGGTGAGAAATTACTGATCAACAGCAACAAGTGTCTTAGCGAGTGAGTGTCTGTGCTGCTGAATAACTCAACCCCATTTGAAAGCTCTTTCACCAAAAAAACCATGACTGAGGGCGTGATAACTTGCAGATAGACCCTGAATTTTAGGAGAAGCCTTTAGATCTGGTGACTAGGTGTTTTCCCAGTTTACCTTAAAATTTGACAAGGGATTCTAGTGTTTTGGTCCATGGGATGTGAAAAGTATTGTATTTGGAAACATTTTTTATTAAAAAGAAAGCTGCAGCCTGAGACTTTAATCAGCATCATGTCCATGTTCCATGTTATTCTTGTGTGTATGAATAATCTGCACTGTTTGTCTATTATGTTGTCTCAGTTGCACTCAAATTAATCTGCTATCAAAGAAAGCCTTAGAAGTACTTAAAAATATTTATTTGATTCTATAACAGGTAATTTGTAACAAGAACCAATAAATTTAATCTTGCCTGCTGTTATGCCCCCTTTGTACAGGCCTTCTGAAGTTCCCCAGATTTTTTTGGTAGTCTGAAGTGTGGAGTTAGGGCTTGTGTTGATCTTTTAATTCAGTCCTGGCAAAAAAAGACAACTTCCTTATAGCAAATAACATTTGTTTGCTGGTGCTGAAGAAATGAAGACCCCAAGTGAATAAGAATAAACACTTTTCATGCCCATGGCTGACTCATGCTTTGCTCAGGAAACAGCTTAGCCTTGCACTGGCAGTGTTGATGCTGTCATGCTGTGGAACAGGCTCCCTGCATGTGTGTCACGAGGAACAAACCACTGCCCTACTACTGTACCGCAGTGAGCTTGCTTAGTCCCCTACTCCTTCTTGCCTACTCCATGATAATATAACATCTTCAAATGGAGTTATACGCCCTGCACACCCATAGGAACTCTCCAGTGCTTTTAGCAACAAGGGCTCTCTGTTCTTTCTGCTGCTTCCGGTGCTTCTGCACCACAGCAAATTGTGGCAGAGGCACTATGGAAATATCTTACTCAGATGAATGGTTTCAGGCAAAAGCAGTTTGAAGGAGAGGTTCTGCCCTTAAGGAGCCACAGCTCCTGTGTACCTGTAGTTCATTGTTCTTTGCCACAGCTTCCTCTGAGTTTTGGAGCCATGAATTAGGTGACTACACATGTAGAGGGGGGATTTATGGTAATGGAAACCTTACCTGGTGATGTATTAAGTGCTACATTTCTGGAATAACTTGAGTTGTAGTCATTGCCTCCTTCAAAGTCTTGGGCTGAAATCCATTGCAAATACTTTAGCACAACCTCACAAAAATGGTGGTGCTTGTTTCTGTGGAACTTGGCAGTACCAGACTCTTCCCAGTCAGTTAGCTATTGATTTGAGAGGAATCCATGATGGGTGTCTGGTTATAAGGATCTGCAATGTTGTCCTCCAGACCTGCCACTCTTCTCTCTTCACTGGTTGCGCTGTCATCCTTAAATGCACAGAGGGCTATATACATCATTCATAGCTCTGTGTGATGCCTGTCACATGATCTTAGATAACTTTTAGCAATTGACCCCTATGTATTGGTCAGTAGGTGTTGTGACTGCTGCTGCAGGCTGTACTGAGCACCACTTGCCTGGAGAGCACTGCCCACCCAGCACCCCAGCTTTCAGCTTGGTCCTGCACTACTGCAGGGTTGTGGTGGGCTGGCAGTCCTGCAGAGTGCCCAGGCTTGCAGGCTTGCAGCAGGCACCCTCACCAAGCTTGTGTGAGAGTCATTGCTCCTTTACTAGCAAAATCTGTATTGGGAAGCTGCCACAGTACATTCTGGACTCTTTGCAGTATGCCTGGCTCCTCTTGTCTGGCAGATGTTGTCTGCATCAGTAGTAATACAGGAATGTGTGTATATATATGTATGTATGTATGTATGCATGCAAATTTATATCACCTACACATTGAGGTTTGTTCTAGTTCAACACAGCAAATTCCATATGGGCCTTTCTGGCCATAACGGAAGCTACCTGCAAGCACCACATACACCATATCAGCGAGGACTCCTCATAAATCCTTCCTACATCAGGACAAATAGAAACAGGAATGGTTATCCTAAGCTCTTTTCTTATAGCCTCAAAAGATACAATATACCCCTCCAAATAATACTTGAAGCCTACAACAAACATCTTCCCTCACCATATCAAGCACAGGCAATAACTCAGTAAAGCTCCCTGACCTGAGAAAGGGAAATGGGTCAGAAGTCTTGTATCCAGTTTCATTCTCTGGCAAGACTGAGGTGCTCTGGGCTGATAGTTAAATGTCTCTATGGTCATTGAAGACAACTGTGTCTGTTGTTCTTTTGAATTCCTCTGGGTAGTTTATCCCTGACAGTTATGAATTGTTTATAAAGCTGGAGCTCCTATATCTGGCAAGATTCTGGCATAAGTGTTCATATCAAGCTCTGGCTACTGCAATGTGCTCTGAAACTGTAGCATATGTAAGTTTTCATCAGTGCCGAAGATGACCAAGTATCCTTTAGGCAAACTATGATTTTGCTGAAGTTAGCAAATTGAAATATGAAAATTTGTTTTTTTAAAAATAAATACTGTATTGTTCTTTTCAATGAACATTTCTAGTAAACCATATTCCTTTCTAGTGCACAAGGAATGCAATAACCATTAGCAGTCTGTTGATGTAAATATTAGTAATGTTTATTTCTTAAAATACTCCTTCGTACAGTTAGTATTGTAACCATCTACATGAAGGAAAAAAACCAAACCCTAATCTAAACCAAAGCCAAACTAATACTAAAATACACAAGTAATTAATTTATTAACAGCACATAAACTGAGAGCATATATGAAATCAAACAAGTATAAGTGAAATGTATAATAATTTAACACTAGAGGCCTATGCTAAATATAAATTTCACACATTACCATATGCCTGTCTTACAGATTGATAAGGAAAATTCAAAAACAATATATTTGTTTGAGAGTGAATGTATATAGAAATATATGAACAATGTTTTCAGAAAAACACCGCAAACAAATAGACACATCTCACTAGGTTTAACAGATATTCATTTTTTATTAATTTTGCAATTGTTTTTAATTTGTTCTAACCATATCATAACCGTATCTTTTAAAAAACTTATTTCTCAAAATTTCCTAGGAAAGCCAAATTATTTTATGCAAACTTTCTAGATCCCAGTCATTTTCAACAGATATTACAATAATCTCTTTAATAAGTTGTAAACCAAATATATTCTCAATGTGTTTGTAAAAGTATGTGATACTTTTTTGTATTCAGACCCCCATCATAGTCTTTGTTATATAAGAATATAATCTTATCTTCTTGCTAAACAGTTAATTTTATTAAGACAGTACATAAGAAAAAAACCAAAAAACTCTAATATTTCTTGTAAACCATTGGATTTATATTTTGATTACCGAAAGTTACATAATAGAAACTTTTAAAGGAATACTAAGGAAACTATTTGTTCCGTCTTTATGCAGCTATGAAGAACACAACAGAGAATTTTTCACGCTTCAGAAATGTATCTGCCTTCCTACTACAATTTTCAAATATAAAAAAATCTGAAAAGCAAAGCATATTTTCTAAAATCAAGGAGAAATTTAAACAAACAAAGCATAGTTACCAGAATAAGGATCCTGATTCACACCAGAAAATCTTCTGGGATCCTTCCTTTACACATATCAGCTTAAGTTGGTTATGGAATGTATTGGGTGCCTAAACAGTGAGAGGATTAAGCCACCTTCTGATTTGCAGTACTGTATATTTGTTTCTTGATGTCTTATCATGTTAAAAAAAAAATCAATCAAATTGACATAAGAAAAAAAAGATGAAAATTGCTCAAGGTACTAAAATTTTGCAATTTTCTACAAGATAGACTTTAATACTTGAGTGTACAAATATCCAGAGTAACACTTTTAACACAATGTATCATCATATAATTTTGTTTAAAATAAAGCATGAATTGACAAAATATAGGTTTTAAAGAAATCATGTAGATATATTTTTCTCCCATTTATTTTACAGTTGTACAGAATAAGCTTGGAAAGCAGTTTTACATTTATTCACTTCTGGTATCTTTTTTAATTTGCATCTTGCCGCTTGATGCCTCTGCTTGATGGGTACAATATGACAACAGGTAATAGATACAATAACAGTAAAACAGTGATCATTACTGCTGGGACTAGAAACACCCATCATTGCTTTTTTTTTTAGCTTTCCTCAGCTGGAAAGTTTTGACATCTGCTGGTTTGGGACATAGCTGAACAGCTGTCAGCAGTGGGGTAGCTGCTTTCAGCAGCAGTTGGCGGGATGGCAGGGTGCCAGCTTGTACCATCTGTGCGCCTGACATTTCATTCTAATTAACAGTAGGGTTAATTGTTCTGGCAGGCTCAAATGTAGTGTCTAACATTACCCAAGGGAAACATGTACAAGTGCAGGAGTGGCAGGGAGCTGGGGACAGCGTTGCTAACAAACCTATTGAGGGAGAATGGTTAACAACTACTGATGATTTTACTAGCTGGCCACATGCAATAAGGCTGAGGTATTTTTTTATTCTGATGAATTATGCCAAGCCTGTAATGATGTAGAAGAAATCAAGCTTTCAAAGGCTGAGACTGCTGCCTTGGGGCAATTGAGAGGGAACAATTTGCATGTTATTACTGCATATTCATACCTAATTGTGTTAGGCTTTGCTAATAGAGCAGAATGACAGTATGAAAAATCGAGCAACTGCTTTATAGCCAACAAAGCTAGTGTTTTTTCCCTACACACTGAGTGCTGAATGATCATTTAGACATTTAGTTGTTCAATATGACAAGTCTACCATTTGTTAGCTTGACATATAGTAATTTATAAAGGAGTATTCTAATTTTACTTTTAGTTTATTCTCATTTTATACAATATTCATGGTAGCAGTTTGAATGGGGATATTCACAGCTATTGTGAGTAGTTGTGATTCAAATAAAACTATTTTGTATGAAGCATTTTATTGTTTTATGATTTATTAATTTTAATGTTTAAATAGCTTTTTCAGATGTTAATATAACGTAAATGGAAAGTTGATGAGAAATCTCTATTATGATCATGTTGCTACATACTGATTTAGCTAATCGTTTTACTTTCCCATTTAGACCTCCATTAAGCATGTTTGAGCTGTGGGCTGGTTTAAGAAGCTGTCATGTAATATCATTCCAGATATGGTATTATATAAATTCTAAATCCAAAACTTGTGATATATTCAATTTAGGCCGAGTTAAAATCCACAATAAAGGCATAAAAATCTCAACACCTCAAATAGAATGCGCTTTTTTTTTTTGTCACATGTATTCATGCAAAGATACAGGAAAATTTATCTTCAGGAAAAATGTACCTCAGTTGCACTGTAAGCTGTTAGTTGCTTACTCTTTCAAATGTGTAGAACTTCAGTTTTTGTTCCTTTCTTTCATACTGTCCATAGACATGACTTATACTCTAGAAAACACTGCTATAGGTCACATTGCATACCAGTGCAACCAATCTCTGAAAATTTTGAAATTAATTAGCTTAATTGTTAAAAAAAAAAAACTGGAAAGGTTTGTAGTGATATCACACATGATATAAAATCTCTGAAGAAAGACCAGAATTAAGATTTTCAATATCTCTTTGGTAATTTTGTAATCTAAGCAATTTAAACATATAGCAGGTCTGAATTGCACAGTGAAAAGATGGTAAATTTTGTTTTGGTTAATCTCAGAAACAGTAGATGAAATTTTCAAGGCTAGGAAACAAAAGAGGGAATAAGAATAAACAGAGGAGATTCAGTTATTTGTGTGTGTTGCTGTAATAAAATAAGTTTTACATGTTTTAAATATACTGGGTAAAACTTGTGGTTTAATTTTTTTTAATACTGTTTGGGAATTGTTTATATGAATGTAATACTTTCTGCATGGATGGACATGGTACTTTTTTCATGGATGAACATGGTACTGTGGGCATTTTATACTTGTTTTTTATGTAGTCAGCAGAAACATTTTTATTTTGTATGCTTTGCTCATATCCGAAATATTTCCAATGTATAATGACATTATTCTACTCATATTTATTTTTATGACTAATATGGATACATTTTTTTCAAGGTATTTAAATACTGCAATCTGTCCAAGTGGATATAATCTTCCAATAGTTCACTACATAACTGAAGTGCATAAAATATGGTTACATTCTAAACCTGTGGTTATTTGTCGGTATTTTTCTTTTTTTTACCTTTACTAGTGGAACCTTACTGTCAAACTTGTAGTTGGTTCTTTGGTTGGTTGGTTTAACTTGTTTTATTGTTTTGTTTTTTTTTTTTTTTTGTTGGTTTTTTCTTTTTTTGAGGAAGTTATGATTCATGAAAAAATCAGAGAAAAAATGAAGGCTGTTGTTGAGCTTCTGATGTTGCAATTGCAGTAAGGAACAATGTGACTGCTACAAGTAGGAATGCCTTTATCAAAGTCACATGGATAAAAGATATCTCACTAGGTAGATTTTTAACTTTTACATTTTAAATAAACCAAGTGAATTTAAAGGTTTATTTCCCATCAAAACCAAAAAGATTCTTCTGGTTATATTTACCTGGATATTACAAAGAATGTCACTGAATATATATGAACATCTTTAGCAAATCAACATTCTGAAAATGCCTAGAGCTAATGTAATTTATTATGCATGGAAGAAGATGCTAAATATATTGGCCTTCAGCAAAAAATAATAAAATGGTTTGATTAGGTTTAATTTAATTATTGTTGTAAGTGAAAATCCTCTATTCCTGCCTTCTCTGCCCTTCAAAGAATTCTTCATGGACGAAAAGCAGTAGAAATCCACTCACCATGTTGCAAAACAGTATTTTAGTCAATGTCATTATGAGGCCTTTTCCACTTGTTCTCTTGTCTTCTTTTTTGAGCTGTAGCAGCTGAGTTCCAGTTCTTTTCCACCTCTACTCTCAGTATATATCTAATCTGATGCCTTTGAGACCTCCTGCTGAAAAACAAAATAGAAATTTCACCAAGATTTTACAAGACTGAAAAGTTAATTTAACAAAATGTGATTAAGATTAAGGTTAATGTTGCTATTTCAGGATTAACCAAAGAAGACAATTTTACAGTTAGGTTATTCCTGATTTGTATTGTTTGTATTTGACTCCTCCTTATTCCTCCCTGCAGTTAGGTGAGCTTTCCATGATACCTTTCCTGTATCCAAATCTCGTAATCATACAGTTTTTTTGTTATCACTTTCCCTACAAAGCAAATATTTTTAGTCAACATTGTTGCATTACAGTTACTGCTTTTTCTCAATCCTTTAATATCATACACTGCAGGTTTAAGTTAATAGGTAATCCATGTGCTCCATCTAAACTGGTTCTTGTTGGATTAATTATTTTTCTTTTTCGTAGGTTCTTCTACTTTTCACAGCATAGAAGTAATGATTAATGTCTTTTTTTCCTTTAATCAGACTTCTGTCATATATAATTTTCTCTCAAAGAAAATCTATGCCAGAAAGAAAGTAAGTTTTTTGACAGGAACCGTATAAAAAAGTTATTTAAATATCTATATTTTTATGTGTGTGCATGTGTTATCATTCACAGTTACAGAAAATATGTGAGATCTTATAAACTTCAGGTTTTTTTTTTTTTTTTTTTTTTTTTTTTTTTTTTTAACAGAGTGTTCTAAGTCAGTCTGAAAATTGGAAAGATGTATATTTTCCAAGGAATCTTACATCAAGAGGACTGTGGACTGGGTAGCCATTATTTAGATATTACTAGCTGAATCTTTGTTTCTACATGGCTTTCACTGTAAATTTCTTCCACCCTACTTTGCAGTGTACATTCATATACATTCCTATTCATATACAGTTCATTTATATGTAAGGAAATCTGGTGGGCAAGAAACTGGCAGAAGAAATACAAATAATGAAAATATTATTTACATATAATTTTCATTACCTATCCTTATCTTTTCTGTCTTTCGTCATTTTCTTTCTCTTACAGATTGCCTTCTAGAAAATATATTTCATCCTATGTTGATTTCTGGATATTTTAATGCTTATTTCTAGGTGCTAATTTGCTTTGGAAGCTTTTGGACTGTTAAAAAATGATCCAGTTCACAAAATGTTCAGACCACATCTGGATAAGCACATCACTTGATGGGTGAACAACTGGCTCAGGCACAAAGCGTTACAGTGGATGGGATGACTTGAGACTGACTTGCCACTTAGTGGGGTTCTGCAGGGCTCCATCCTGAGTCAGCCCTGTGCTCTTCCAAGTCTTTATAAATGATTCAGACACAGGACTGGAAGGGATGCTGAGCAAATCCATAGATGATATAAAACTGAGAGGAGTTGCTGACTCCCTTAAAGCCCTGGAGGCCTTGCAGAGAGACCTTGACAAATCAGAGGGCTGGGGAGTCACCAACCAAATGAAGTTCAACAAGGGAAAATGCTGGATTCTGCACGTGGGAGGAGGTGAGCCTGGATGGATGTACAGGCTGGGGAACAAGAGGCTGGAAAGCAGTGCTGTGGAAAGAGAATCTGGTGGTCCTGGTTGTTGGCAAGTTGAATCTGAGTCAGCAGTGTCCTGGCAGCCAGGAGGGCCAATCCTGACTTGGGGGGCATCAGGCACAGCATCACAGCCCAGCAAGGGAGGGGATTGTCCTGCTGTGCTCTGCACTGAGGTGTCCTCACCCGAAGTCATGTGTGCAGTTTTGGGCATCACAATCTAAGACATTAAGCCATCAGAGAGCATCCAAAGGAGAGCCTTGGTGAACTGCCTTGGGAAGCCGAATGAGAAGTAACATCTGAGGTCACTTGGTCTGTTCAGCCTGAGAAGAGACTGAGAGGATACATCATTGCAGTCTTTCTTTTGAAGGGAAAAGGAAGGACAGACACTGATCTTTTCTCTCTGCCAACCAGGGATAGGAGATGAGGGAATGCTCTAAAGCTGTGCTAGAGAAGGTTTAGGCAGAATATTAGAGAAAGGCTTTTCATGCAGGGGATGGTTGGGCACCGGAAGAGGCTCCTCAGGGAAGTGGTCACAGCACCCAATCTGAAAGAACTAAATAAATATTTGGAAAATACTCTCAAGCACATGGTGAGACTCTTGGGGATATTTTGTGCAGGGTCAGGAGTAGGGCTTGATATCTTTTTAGGTCCCTTCAAATTCATCACAGTCTGTGATTCTGTGATTTTGTGATTTTCTGATTTTGTGGTTCTTTGAAGTTCCCTTTCTACTTGTCTTGATTGACAAGGCCTTTTTGCTTTGAGAATTTTTTTCTCTGCTATTAGTGGTGGGTATTAAAAAATGCCTCTAAGGTGCAGCTGGGAATGATGATAGAACACAACAAATAATACTATTGGTTAGTTTTCTATCTCATAATTCTCAACATCAATGATAACAGCTAAAGCATTTCACTCTGATACATCAGCATCTCTGCAGTATGGAAAACCCCTTAAATTTTTGGGTGGGTTTGGTACAGTTTGAGAGACATGAGTGTCTGTGTATTCATCTTTAATTGCCATCAGAATTTTTTCAGACTTTTTTAGAAAAAAATCAAGGAAGAATAGAAACAAGTAGAAACAATCACATGGTGTGAGTCTTGGGCTGCTCTGCACAGATCCAGGAGTTGGAGTCAGTTATCCTGATGGGTTCCTTCCAATTCAGCATATGCTATGATTCTGAGATTCCAGGCCTCAAGAAACAGTAAAAATTTGGTTTGGCTGAAGCTTACTGAAACAGAGTTATATTGATTTTGGCTACTTCTGTTCAGTATATTTAGTTGATCTGAACATGATTTTTGTTATTCAATGTCAATAATTTTATTATGCTATAGTTGGAAGGTTAATAATTTTGAATAATATTTCCTATACTAGGGAAATTTGGACTTTGTTATCCACAGGTTGCAAGAATATTTATCTTGATGACAACCATATATTTTTGTTAATATTCATAGTAAGTGTTCATACTCTAAAGAACATGAGACTAAGTGGAATTTAAATCCTGTTGCTAAACTGAAAGGTTTTTGAAATTGTAATACCATAGAATTACAGAGCATTTGAGCTGCCCTGTCAATGAGCTTGACTAAGAGGCTAGCTCCATTTTCTTAATTCTCTCTATTCCCTTCTATCAAATATTTTATACATAGTGTTAGGATCCTCCTGAGCCTTTTCCCTGGTAATATCAGGGACTGGGGAGTTTCCAGGTAGTCAGTGCTCTTAACCTCTCCTCACAGGATCAATCCTCCAGTCCCTTGTTCCTCCTTTCTGGACTCTGTCCAGTATGTCCATGTCTCTCTACAGGGGAGCTGAATTTCCTGTGCTAACTGGATGCAGATGCCATTTCCCTCCTATTACATGTATAGCAATTTCTACCTCAGCTAAAAAAAAAATACTTGGAAATTTAGAGTTTGCTCCAAATGCCCCTGAAATGGGGTTTAGTCTTCGCTTGAGATTTTCCAGGGGTTTTCTCACAATCTCGGGTTCAAGTGGTTAAGATTAGTTAAATTAACCCACAAAACAACACAGGTAAAATGGGATAATGTAGACCTGAAAAAGAATGATTAATGAAACAAATTGTCAGGAGTTGGCCTGCCTACCTTTTATAGATTGTAGCTTTACAGCAGCTATTCCACCTAAAGTCAAATATATGAATTTACACTGACATTTTTTCCTTTTCTTTATGCTGACTAGAATTGGGTCATATGATCTAGGGTGTTTGAAAATAAGAAAAAGCTAAATTTATTAATAAAAACAGGAGTTTCCTTTGGACTGTCTCAAGACATGGTGAAAAAAGAGGAAATAAACTGTTGTCTTTGGCAGAGGTTAATGCTGGAGTGATATTAAAAGCAGCGTCCCTCTCTGCAGAGATTTGGAATCTATATTTTAGTGAAAATTCCTTAACATGGAACACAGTTATATATTCACATGATAAGATTTGATCCTGTTAAAAATTCTTTCTTTTTTGTTGGAGAGCTACAAGTAATGCTTTACTTACCTTTTTCAAGTCCCAAAAGACTGAAGGTTTTGCATTGTACCAATATTAAGTAGGTGACAGTTTTATATGTAAGAGCTTAAAATTTACATAAATAGCAAAAATAGAGCATGGAGAATGAGATAGAAAATTAAAGAATGATGGCTCATCTGTATCCATAATAAGGTTATAGGTATTCTTTCACTGCTAGATAGAATGAATCTTTTCCTGCCTTTTTTGGCCTTACTGTCACATCTGCTGTGTTGTGGTATCAGTCTGGTTCTTCAATTCCAGAAACAAAAAAATTAACATGCATTTTTCCAAAGTTCCTATAAATGACTGCACACATTATTCACAAAGAACTTCTGCAAATAAAGAGTTCTGGTCTCCTTCTGGCAAAANTTTTGTTCCCTTCTGGAAAAAAAAAAAAAAAAAAAAAACCAAAAAAAAAAAAAAAACCCAACATCTGGAATAAATCAAACTTAAAGCAAGAAATAAGAATGGTTCTGTGCTTCTCACATATCTCTTTGCATGTCACAGCTAAGCCAAAATTTGACTCTGCCCATTGTTTTGCTTTTTGCTAAGTGTCAAAAAGTAATTTGATTTGTTTGTTTGGACACTGAATATTTTCTAAAGAACTTGGGAAAGTTTAAGACTGTATTTAATGTCTGCATGCATATAAAAGATTCTTAAATATTGATAAAAACTAATAATTTAGGGTAATTTCACTTCCCTTTTCCAGTCACAAAGAGTACCAAATTCTAATATTTTTCTTGTTTGATTATTGGTAACTGGTCATGGATTCATTATTCTGCTTAACATATATACATATTTTAACATAAATAGCTGTAATATAGCATTGCTTGCATTGCTATAACACAATTTACATCTGTTTAAGGAGACTTTGGCTAGACTACATTTAATATTAAAATTATATAGCTGCCTTTTTTTTTTCCTTCTTTTTATTCCTATAGCCCTTTATAATTGATTAATGTTCATTTGGATTAATAATTTATAGCTCATATAGCTTCTGGCTTATTAATTGTTTAATTTCAGAGGAAGTAACTGAGCACTAAGGAGAAGCAAGCTGTCATTCAAAGGGACGCATTAAATTTAAATACTTTATTGATGCATGGAATAGAAATGGTCAAAGTATTTAATATGTAATTCTTACATCCAGTACTATATTTGTAAAGAAGAATAATGATCCTGAAGATTAAAGTGTATTAGGATTTCTTTCTGATAGATAAGGCATTTTGTAGCATGTGGTTTGGCAAATTTTATGAACCTGTGTTGTTTTTGTTTTTCTTTATATGCCTTTTTTTTACACTTTTACTTTTCTCTCCAAGGCCAAGCCAAAAGAGAAGCAAATTGAATAAATTGTGATTAGAGTTAATAACAAGCAAGATTGAATATGCAAATGATTTAATGATAAAATTTGGCTTAAGTTGTACATAAGCCTTTTTGCCTTTGCAATTGAAATTAATCTCAAGATATGTTTAGATCAAAGGATCAGGATCTGAATCAACATTGATTTTTGATAAGGATATGTGGTAGTCCTACTTCACTTGAGAGCCTGGCACTTGCTAGACGGGACTTAATATTCATTTTAGGTAGATCAAGAAATGAAAGCAACTAGTGTTCTTTAACATGTTGAATTTGGACGAGACTTTTTGGAAGATTTTATTTCAGAAAATGCAAATATCAACAACTTCCTGCTATGTTTGTGTTATTTTACACATAACATAGGAAACTTTGCCTTATACATTTACAGTGTGCTTTTTATATAAGGGTAATTAATTGAAGACAGAATATTTCATGGGATCTTGTATCTTAGCTTTCTGTTGTAGGTATTTTCCTGTTCTTTGAAATAACTCAATTATTTATTTTTATTAGTGATGGGAAGGAAGTAAAAGTCAAATAGGCTGCAGTTGAATTTCTTTGTTTTGATCTTGACATTTAAAAACTGGAAAGTTATTCTATATTATGGAAAACAGGTAATGATATAAGGTAATGATATATCTCTGTCAAAAACCAAAAAAGGTTTTTAAAGAGATGCATATATCCTTTTCTTTTCTTTACTAAGAATTGATAACATGTTCTCTAAGTAGATGAAACAATCCCAAAATAATTTGCATTTTTCCCCATTTTCAAAGCTGCATGCCTTCCATTCAAGAGCAGAAAGAAAAGACATTGGGAAACATATATTCACTGCTATACAAAACTGATAGAAAAAGTAAAATACCTTGCATGTCTGTTATCTTTATCATTCTCCTGTCCTTATGAGCACTGCAGGAATCTCTCTTTTACAACAAAGAAAACATATTGAGAAGGCAAATACTTTTATGTTAGTCATGGTCTCAAACAGCAGGAGATCCCCATGTGATATGACACCTGAAGGCCCTTTGAGTTCTGAGTATAAGAAATAGTCTATTACTAGGCACCTGTTCAACTTTTTTCCAGAAGCATCAGGTGTACACAATGGCTGGACTAGCAGGCATGATTGGTTCTCTGCAATCATCTTTCACAGTTCTGGCTATGAAGAAGAGGTGCCAATTGTCAATAAACCCTTGCAGAGCAAGGTTCCCATAGGTCCCAGCAGCATCTCTAACAGGAGAACTCCAGGGTGCCGGCTCATTACCATACCATCCCATCTCACAGCACTAACTTTTCCCCTCAGACCTTTATATTAGTTGGCAGTGCCAACTAATTCTCCAGTTATCAAGTGTTCTATAAAACAAGTAATTGCAGGAGGACATCCCTTGAAGATCCAACAGCCTGCAGTCCAAATGTTGCATTCTTTAACCCTTCAATTCACAATGAGAGCACCCTGGATCATTGACACTCACAATAGATCTTTCTCAAGCTGAAGGCTGAATTGACTGAGACCTCAGTACTGTGATTCCTGGGACTCTACTAACTATAGCATTACCTATGTTTTCTGAGATAGAGCAAATTCAAAGTCAGTGAATCTCTCAATTTTTTTTTTCCAGGAAGCTCAAATCCTTATGACAGAATCTTTATCTAAGAAATACCTCATGAATTGGTATGTCTAGGAGAAACTGCAAATAAAAGAGAGGCAACATAAATATTAACTATGTTTTTTAAAGAGAAACAAAGTGAGTTTTTAACATATAACCTCTTACCTTAACTAGTGTTAAGTAGTTTGAAGTGGAGAAATACCAGAAGCTTTGAATTCAGGTATCATACCTAAAGAGAAAAAATTTCAGTGGAAATAAATAAATGTGATTTCATGCTCAGAATTTCTCTCTCTATTTTTGTAGCTTTCAAGTGTCTTGCAGTGCTAAGTAAAATAATGTTTCCTCCTCCAAAAATGTTCACTTCTTTCTATACATAGATGGCACGGTGTTAGCAGATATGTCATTTTAACCTCTCCATAAATGTTTTCTCAGTTACATGCTTTGTGTTCTGTCTCTCAGGTGCCATCGTATTCATGTACAAATGAACAGTGGATTACCTCAGAACAGTTGGTAAAAGGAGTTCCAGAAAAATATAAAGGAATCAATTGATATAATTGTTTGAAGGGAGATTAAATTATGTTTCAAGGTTTAAGTACAGGAGAGTAGTCCAAGAAAAATGGATCATTTCACTGAAACATGGCTATTCCTTTTAGCTGTCCTCTAAATCCTCCAAATGGAAACAGACAAGTACACAGAGGGCTTACTGGGAAAGGAAGAATCTTGTATTGAGAAGGAAGGACCAAAATAAACAGACCAAGAAACAAGAAGAGCTAGTAATGTTCCTGAAAAACACTACGTTGGCAAATACAATTTCTAAATATTTTTTCTTACATAGACACCAGAGCTTATTATCATAATTGGTGCATTATGATGCTATTTAAGAGAAAAAAATATCCCAAAATGTAAATCAGTTTCAGTTGAACCATTGCAGTGTGCAAATGGAGGAAAAAATTTTCGGTAGTTAACTTTTAAGCTTACTGCATCACTAGAAGTTGGTTTTAAACTGTTTTACAAATACAAAATACTTAAGAAAAGGTGGAAAAAAGTGTGAGTCTTCCTGGATATGTCTTCTCTTGTGAAAAAGC
>VWZN01011182.1:21103-32648 GCA_013396955.1 Regulus satrapa
TGTGGATAGTCTTGTTTAGCTCTGTGGTATTCATGAATGAAAAGCTGAAACCTCTGTTTTGTTGGGGTTTTTTTTCCCCCTGAATATTTACATTTCAAGTCTTAAATGGGTTTACAGTATAACTATTTTTTTTTAACTCATGAAAAAACAATTACATACTATATATATATTTTTATATATAGATATATTTCTTTTAGGACTACCTTTTCATGAAAAATAGAGAAAATCTGTAATATAGCAAACAGAGATTAACAAGTTTAGACTTCAGGGGTTAGTTCATGTGAACAACTTAATCTTGTAGAATTTCTGTTTTCATATTAAAAAGTCATAAATGAAAATTACAGTCTAGTAGTTAATATCTGATGCCATAAATTCATCAGAAACTGAAGAAGGCCAGATAAAATGTCCATTACATTACTTTTGTGAGAAAAGAAGAAGCAATTAAACCTTCAGTCCTTAACATCTAGAGCTCCATGCCTAATCTATAGGGAAGATATGAAAATACATCTTTTGTTGAATGGGAATTTCTGGAATTACAAATTATTGTGTACTTCTGGCATGAGTACCTGCACATGTCTGGAATCCTACATGGTAAAGTCAAAGCAGCTCCACTGAAACTACTGTCACCACAACGTTACCAACTAGACAAGGGTTTTGGGGACAAAAATGGAGATCTGTGTTTCCTACAGCACTGCCAGTGCGCCCACAACCAGAGTAGGTGGCTTGTGTTTCCATCAGATTCCCCCCCTGAAAGGCTTGTTCGCTGACTCATAAAATTAAAATTTAAAAAAATAAAAAATAAAATAAAATAAAATAAAATAAAATAAAATAAAATCAAATAAAATAAAATAAAATAAAATAAAATAAATAAAATAAAATAAAATAAAATAGCACTCCTGATTAAATAAAAAGCAATGTATTGTTGTGCTCCTAATGCAGAAAGTGATGCTGTAGAGGTGTTGTAGTGCCAAGATTCTCAAATTTAATCCATTCTCTTCTTCTTCACGAATATTATTTATTTAACAGCATCAGGCAAAATCAAGGTTCCATCCTACTTGACTATTCACCAGCATCGTCAAGCAGAAGAAAATTAAAATATGCAATTACCTGAGGTATGCAGAATTTGTCATGTTAGGTCAGATTGATCCCTGACAATGACCAACAGCAGATGCTTGAGGAAGGAATATGAGGTCTGAACAGCCACAAAGAGATCTTTTCCTGGTATACACCTCCACATTCTGAAAAAAAAATAAGGTAAGCCTCTACAGAACTGAATCTATTACTGCATGCTGTGGGAATTTAGTTATATAATTGCCCCTGTGCTTAGTGTCATGCATGCCCAGAAGGGGCTCCTAATCCAGCCTCATACTTTGAACAGCAGCTGGCTTACACAGTCAGAAACTCCATCAAAAGACACCTGACAAGCTTCACCCCAGAAAAGAGCCTTGAGACTGCAGCCTTTGAAAGTGGTGCCAGAGAGCAGCACCTCATCCAGTCACCCACTTTTACCTCAATGCAGCTCATATTTTCAGCCCTGGCCTGGTCTGGACACCACCACCCCCACAAACCCTCCTCCAAAACAGGTTTAATTGAGAACGAAATAAAGCACACACCTAAACAACGGGAGCAAAATCCACCATGCTGCTCCTTGTGCAGTGGAAGCTCAAAACACAGAGGAATCTGAGGGCCTCTGGGGAAGCTAACACTGTGAGGATGACAGTCACAGTGCTACTAATACTCAGCCCTGCAAACTATTTGGCCAAAATAGAACAGGCAATCCCTTCATTTCTGTAGAACAATCCTCACTATATTGAGCTTGGATTGAGGAGCCTGAAGCTTGCCAAAACTTTGACTTTATCAAATGTTCTACAGTAGCTCAGCCAAAATCAACTCACTTTGACTGGTTGAAGAAGCTTTCTGTCCTTTTCTAATTGGGGTTCATATTATGTGCATTGGTTGGGTCCCTGAGCATTTCCAGTGGGGCTGGGCAAGCCAGCTGAGGTCTGTGGTGTTCCTGTGGCTCTCTTGCCTTTTCCTGACAGGTTGCTTGGGCTTGCAGGTATCCTCCTCGCACAGCTCTGTGTGTTCCCATGCAGCCTTCACATAGACATATGCTTGTGGCTGTGTGCTCGCATGAGCCAGGGCAATTTCAAAGAAGCCCAGTTTCCAGTTTAAACAGTGGTGTGGTTTGCTATTGTCCTTATAAGGCCATTTCTTAGCATGGCCCCAAGCCCTGACAAGATGCTCTGTTCTGTTCAGAGAGTACTGCCTGTGCAGGGTGAGGATCCACTGTGCTCAGCAGGCATGAAGGACACTTGTTGCCTTGGAAAACAAAGGGAAAGCTGATTGAGGCCCCATGGGATATTGCTCCCCTGCTTAAAATCCTTTCTGAACTGAAGGATTGACTCATTCTTGTATAAAAGAGCAAAGTGCAAGTACACCTAGAAGGAAACACGTGGTTTTTTTCTCAATTTGTTTAGATGTGTGGCAGGAAGAGGCTAATCCTTTGAAAAGAACCATCTAAAGATTAAAACAAAAAAAAACAAAAAACAAACAAACAAACAAACAAAAAACCACAAAAAACCAGCCTAGCATATGAGTGCAGCAGGCAGCCCATAGCGCTGCTGCTTTGTGTGCTACAGCATGGCCTTGCTAGGTGAGACCTGAAGCAGGGTTTTGGAGGACGAGCAAGGGGAAGTGTCCTTCCCCTGCCTGCAAAGTTAAGGCCACACTGAAAACCAAGGATGCACGAGTGCTCCTCTCTCTCCACTCTGCTCCTGTGCTTGCAGAGAGAAAAAAGCCAATGCCTGAGCTGAGGAAGAGGTGGCAGAGGCTGCTGGTGAGGACGAAGATGGTAGGACGACATCCAGAGGGAAACAGCACTCAGAGCAAGGAAGATTTGATGCCCTCAAGGTTTGAGTCAGGCTCTGTTGTGGTTGATGGGAAGGTTTCCACTAATTTGAGTGGAATACACTAATGAGTGGTGGCACACATTGTTTATATGGTAGTGAATGTGCTGTTCCCCAGTTACAGGAATGAATCAGAATGGTGCAAGCTCATCATGTATATGAAGTCTTTTTTAGATACCGATCATACTACAGGAAGTCTTTGATCTTCAAGAAAAACCTCATTTTGCCTTCAGCAAATGAGGTTTACTGCAACAAGGAATACACACACAAGGAGGCAGAAATGTCCTCCTCAAGCAATACTTGCTGCTGTTACACCGACCACCTCCGCAACACAGCAGGAGTGAGAAAGTGACAGGGCAGAAAAATTCTGAGTGGAAACAGGACGAGGCTGCAGTTCAGGCCACTTTGCCATTTATGAAACATGGCTTCCAGAGTGATGAAACTCAACTAGCATAAATTTTCTCACAAATTGTTTCCTATATTTGGCAATTCAATTTCCAGCACACCTCTTGTGCCCAGCCCCAGCAACTGCTGAAGGACAGGACCTGGGTGTGAGGCACTCTCCAGAGGTGTTTGTGCAGAAATCACTGCAGCTGTGTCAGCAGTGTGGTTTGTGCCCCTCTTTGTCACAGGAGGTGAGGTGCTTGTGGATGCCAGAGTTAGAATAATTTGTGGTAATTCCGTTGCTTCTTTACTCAGCTAAACCTGCCTGTGCCTTAAAGTGATCACGGACACTCTTTTCCCCTGTTAAATGCATATTTTCTTCAGACAGCACTGGCATTGATAGGTTCTGTTCAGCCTTTGTGTTGCTCCACCTTTATTACAGGTCTGCTCCACCATGGTCTTTCAAACTTTGGTTTGTTCCCCCTCCTGCTCAGCTCTTCTCAATATTTGGAATGCCCAGGAAATGTATTGGTGGTGTTTTGTTAACAACTTTAGTTCAGTGAGTATTAGTCTTTAGTGTCTGCCATTCCTAGCCAGCATTTTTAAAGATGCTTGATTCACTTTTATGTTGAATATTGTTTATATGACTGGAATGCAAACACAAATTCTACAAAATTTGCCAAGACGAATTGATAACTTCCAGTTAAATTTTTCTGCAAATCTCAACGACTTCGGTTATAATTTTCCCAAATTCCTACACTATGGAATGGATCTGTTTAATCAAGGATGCCAATAACTTCTAAGTGTGGTGATAAAAATGCTGTGAAAATACTAAATCCCTGTTTTTAAAGTCTTCAAATTACTCCCACTGTATTCACAAAAAATAATTATTAAGTATTAATATATTTCAATGCAACTATTCTTTTATCCAAGCCTCTCTTAGAGAAGACTGATTTTTTTTTAATTCTCCAGTTATCAATAAGTTATTGGGATAACATTTATATATTGCTGATTAATTATTAATAAAATTGGATCAGTTGGAATTAGTTTAGCACTTACTGCTAGAAAAAGGCACAGAAGCAAAAAACAAATATTAAAATTACCTTTGAGATACCAATTTTCCGTATACAGTTATACAGTTTTACCAAAGTGCTACTGTTATACAGTTTTGTTAATTTTTAATCAGTAAAAGAGTCATTAAATTAAAATACAGTGAAATAGTCATAAGAACTTTTTACTTCCTCTTCTGAATAGAACAAAAAGAAAATTCAAAATATCCAACCTCTCTTGAATTTAAGTTTGTTTTCCTGACAACTTTACCTAGTGGCCATTAAACATAACACACTGATGATTTAAAACAAACCTGAAATAATAAGTACCTGGATTAATTTGTGTCCTTTTTCTGGTGTGCTTTTTAATACTTCAAAATAGGTTTAATTGTGTCCCATTGCATGGCTGAAGTGACCCAATACACCCATGTTTCTCAGGAAGATCAATTGAAAGCTATTGCATCTTGTTCTCTTATGTTCCAGAGAAAATGAGAGAATAGAGAATGATTTATGCTCCCAAGACCTCAGGGAAAAGAGTCACTCTGGCAGGGAATGGGATTAATTTGATTTTTGTCCTCACCTGCACAAGCACTTCTAAATAAACCAAAGAATATGATCAACAGCATTCCCATTTCAAAATCTGAGTTCTTTCTTTACCTTTCATAAACACATTTTTTGAGACAGGAAAAAATTAGATGGTCCTATAGACACACATTGTCTCATCTGTACAGCATTTGGTTCCAGATCTTTGTTCCAAGTCACACCTTTGGTCTCCAAGGTCCTTCCCAGCCCTGATTTCAACCTCGAGTCCTCAGTGGAGAAAAATGAGCTGAGAAGAGCTGGTAGAGCAGAATGAAAGGTGTGGCTGGAAGCAGGGAGACATCCCTTCCTTGACTCCCAGAGGAGATAAAGTGTCCCTCTGGGGCCGTGGGGACAGCCAGCTCTGCTGGAGAGTGGGTCCTTGTGAAGGACATGGGAATGCTGCTCCTCATTGTGGTCCCCAAGGGATGGGACAAAGAAGAGGGGACAGACCTGGCTGTCAGGTACCGTCAGCAATGGAAGTTTTAGGGGATTTTAGGTAAGCAGAAGGCCCTGACAAAACTTGGCAGAAGTAAGGTCTGAAACAAAGGATTTAAAATTATGGGTTGGAATTGAAAAGAATTAATCAAGAAATAAAAGGGAGAAAGAAAGGAAAGGGGGGGAAACTGAGGAATGCTAAGCAGTCCTCTGTGCCTGTGACTATCAATCAAGGCAAGAAGTCAGAAGATACAGAAGGGTCAGCTTGACATACACAGAGCCAACGCAAGGCTGATGAGGAGACACTGATAAGAGCCAAAAAGTCTCTGAACCAGCAAAAACTGATATCACAAAACACGGACGGGAGAAAGGAGGCAAAGTTACTTGGGAAAAGGTTCCTTGACATAAAGATATGAGCAATAAGGTGAAGAATCAGAACGAAAAAGGGATCATTTCAGTATGGGTGGGAACGGGCCCAGTTAGGAAATGCATATGTATAGGCATGTTACGTAATCCCCAATTTGTAAGGATAAACGGCAGGATGTGACCTATGGAAGGCACTCATGCCCTTATGGGATGTGCGCCCAGCCAGCGCTGCGACATACACACCTACTTTGCAAACCACTTAGTTTGTAGAGGCTCTCTTTCTGCCTATCAAGGTCAAAATTGTGAGGAAAACAGCCAGAACTGTGATCTTGATGTGGTGACTGATTTATTTTTTTCCCCCAGTAAAGGGATGAGCAGGAGTTACCGCACTTCCTACCTGAGAGCATTCAAGCACTGGGATTCTTTGTTGAATTTTACACAGCAAGAAGAATTACTGCTATGCAGTGAAACTTTTGTGTCTGTTGGAATCGTCTTTATATAGTGCATGCCCACAATGCTAAAAACTACATATAAACTTGTTCTTGCTGGTCTGGCTTGGAATCTAATAATAAAAAATAAAATTATGAATAGTGTGTGAGACTTATTAAAACTGAAAACTACAAAATGCAAAAAACCCTGTTCATCCTGTGGTGCATACTTGCATTTAGGTGTCTTCATAAGATACACCTATCTGCATCACTGAAAATATCTTAGTTTGGTTTTTGTTTGTTTGTTTATTTGGTTGGTTGGTTGGTTGGTTGGTTGGTTGGTTGGTTGGTTGGTTGGTTGGTTTTTTTAAATGTAATTTAATAATGTGTAAAATAACTTAGAGCAAGAATAATGGGATGTAGAAAACCATGAAATAAGGACTGTAGAAGACAAATGTCATCTTGGCCTATTTTCACAGAGATAAGTTGATGAAAAAATCAGTGTCCAATGGTTAAAGTATGAAGAAGATTGAAAAAGCATGATGGAATTTCTTGATTTGTAAGGCAATATTTGAGACAGTGGAGAATATTGGGGCCTTTATATCACAGAACTCTCTAGGAGCAGGTAACTCTGTATCCATTAATGAAAATTAACAATGAAGAAAAATAATAGACCTCCAAACCTTCATTCTGGCCTTGAAATGCCCACTCCTCAAGTTGTTTACGTTTGAACACGGTTAGATATCCACGGACAGAAGAACGGAGGAGAATTTTGAGTTTGGCACAGTAGGAGCATCTTGGTGGCAGGATGTATGTGGCTTGGCTGAAACTCCTTGGCTGGTGGGCAAAAGATCTGGAATCAGATGGATTCCAATGCTGAAATGGCAGGAAGCCTTGAACAAAATGAAAAGGTTTGGCAGGCTTCATAACCTAGGAGTGAAATGAGGCTTCAAAACATGTTCCAAGGCTTCTGCAACTGGGGCTGTGTGTCAGGCAATAAAATAAGTCTTAAGGGCTTGTCTACACAGGAAATGACCTGGTTATATTGAAATAATGATACTGCAAGAGCTTGGTTCGTCCATTTCCCGATGCAGATGAGACCTTAGCAAGGCAAAGAAAGCCTTATGAGAGAGGGAAGGCACAAAGTTGGCTGGGCTTGCCCTTCAGGCTAAACTGATCAGGCTATCTCAGAGTCTGAGGATGGCTTTCAGTCCTGCTTGCTGGGGAAGACCAAGGTAAAACACCTTATGGCAGATGAACAGGTTAGCTGGGAAACTGGGCTCCTTCGGGTGGTGAACACTGAGACAGGATTTGCACACTGCTCAGGAATGTCAAGTGTCCACCTCCAGTGATTCACACCTCCTCTGCTTGTGTCCTTCAATCCCCATGCCCAGGGGACAAAGAGCAATTGTTTAACTTCCTAAGTTAATAGTAGAGGAGGATTGATGTTTGAATCAACTCCTGGAGCACTAAAATGCTGTGAATTGACACTTGATCAGCGAAGCCAGGTAGCATTTGGTGGAACAAAACTGGTTAACACCAGCCCTCTGACCAGAGTAGTATATGATCAAGAGTGAATAAAGACATTTTGAGTTCTTCACCAGCAAATCGCACCTGAGTTGGTGTGCCAAAGGATTCTTGCCGTGAAATTACATGACAGCTTGATCTTGCACTGGAGACATTGAAACCCGTGAGTAACTGGCTATGGAGGCAATTAATCACTCAGTATATTAATCCCACGGACAATTAAGTAGGTAGGCAAACCAATTAATGTCTTGGAGTCCCTATGTTTTTCCTAGCATGCTATGGGTTCTTGCACTGGAAATTCCCATTTCCAGGTCGAAAGTTGTCAGGAGGGAAAATAGATATCACTTAGTTCTGGAGTTTCTCACCTGGAAGGCACAAGAAACACTTTGAAATTAGGGAATAAAAACTTCAGAGGGCTTCTATGAAATGATCAAAAGGGAAACAGTTAAACATGTGAGCCCAGCTCTAAAGCTGATATTTAAGTTAGAAGAATGTGAAGAATGACAATTTAAGAACATACTGAGATGAATGAGAAGGTTCAAACCTCTTGGAGCTATTGCTCCAGGCTCTCTGCAGACTCAGAAGTACCTGCATCAGCTGTGTGTGAGGCACATTTATCAGAATTTAATTTGCAGTCACAGTGACTAGAAACACATTACAGAACATGCACACTTGGACCTCAGAGAACAACCGGGCACAAGGGAGAAGCTTCCACAGGCAACAGCACCTGCAGCAAAAAAACCCCACTGAGAATAGAACAGGCAAGAAGCAACAAGTATGATAATCCAATCTAGAGACAGGGAGCAATTTTCAGGGCAAACTCAACTGAACTGGAGCTAACTGGCTGAAGAATAAACCCGATTACATCCCCTGCATATGTAATTTACCTAGTTTTTCTTCTGAAGAGCTGCAAACTTGCTATTGCCTTTTCTATCCACCATGAACCCTTACTATTTTCCAAGCAGCCACTAATTTCTTTGTGGCTGTTATGTAAAACTTTGACTTGGTTACCTTTGCCACAATCAGTTCTGGTGCATTTCTTGATACGGACTATGTCCCTTCAATCTGTCCCAGATACCACCACTAAGTATCAACAAGATATATAGAACACAAGATTCCAGCTACATATCAGCCTTCTCCTGAATCCCCTTCTCTGGTTACTACTTGCAATCAAGTAAAATTTGAACCTNGTCAAGTTTTGATGCTCGGCATGTTTTACTATTAGAATAATAAGTACCAGCTTGATTGCAGCTATATCTTTTGAAAGACTACACCGAAAAGAGTACCACCCACTTGCAGTTGTCAGATTTTCAGATAAATTAGTTCATTACTGAGGAAATGATGGCGCTTTTTTTTCTGCCATCTTCTTTTGAAATTAATTCAAATATTAATATATTGATTGGACAGGTGGCATTTACATAGAGACTGATATGTATAAATAATTGTTACCTTTCTGAAGACAGAATGGGATGCTGAAATATTTTTGCAATTATAGGTGAGGATTTTTTCCAAGTCTGCTGGTACTATTTATGGACTTTCTTTTGTGTTCTTTTCTGCATCTTTCTTTTGTCCTACCTTCTCCCTATTAATGGGATCCACCCAGTCACCTCAAAAGCCTGGGTTTCCATAAAAGAGCTGGAAAATCCTGATTTTTTTTTGTGCTGACAAAAAAGGAAGCAGAATGTAGCCAGCCGTTTCCATGTGTTAGTATAAAAAACATTACTGTGTGCAGGCACAAGACAGGTGAGGATGTCCATAAGTTATGAAATATATTTGATTTTTTTTTAATATACAATGTAGCACCAGTCTCTTTAAATATGAGGTTACATTTCATGACAACAGGATTGGCTATCCCTGACTAGATCAGTCCGCAATGCAATCACTGGAAGTACGAACTCACATCACAAATGGTACATCTTCAATTATTCTAGAGAACATAACAGCTGTGAAGATAAAAACTGGAAAAAATGTCTTCTAGGTAATTGTCACAACACAAGTATAGGTGAGATGTTGCAGAAGAAAGGTTCCTTTGAAATGCAGCATATTAAAATAAATTAATGCAGAGAGAAACTCAGCAAAAGTGTGGTTTAAAATAAAGGAGGTCAGGGTGGGCATTAGGAGACAATAACTCCGGAAAGATCAGAAAGGGGAGCAGAAAAGAAATATAACACTTAAAAACGGACTAAGACTTTACAAGCTATCACGGTATCATAGATAAAATACCAATGGAAAGAAACATGTGATTTCAAGACATAACACCTACAAGTAAAAAGAGAAATCTCTAAATTACTGAAAGGAATTGGTAAAGATTATTAACCCAATTAGATGCAAGAATGAGCCAAGCAGAAGGTTTAAATTAGCAGTTTATCCATTGGAGTCAATGAAGCCAGCCAAATTGCATCAGCTGAGGATTTGGCTGATCATTTGGAGATGTGGAATAGGGGAAGAAAAAAAAAAAGTGCCATAAATACATGGAATTAGAGAAAATTCAATCTTTTGACAGGGATGAATGGCCAGCAAATTCATGAGGAAGACCCTGATTGTATGCTGGTCACAGATTTTAAGTCCTGAGCAAAATCTTCAGAGGGGTTTTGTGAAAACCTCTCCAGAGTAGCAGCAGCAGTGACAAGCTCAGAGAGAGGAAAGGTGTGCCCAAAACAAATGACATTATTAGAAGAATAGAGCCTTGGCAGGCACTTCGGCAATGTTCCACTTTCAGCAGCGTGCATCCCTCTGCTCCCAGGGAAAATGAACTGGACTTGACCCACCGGTACCACTGGGATTTCAGCAAAAGCTGAGGAAGAAACAACTTCATTAGGAAATAAAGTATAAGCCGAAGTAGTTCAAAAAGTAGAAGATAAAATACATTGTTTCCTTTTTCTATCTTCAAAGGCATGCAAGATGGGAAATCATCTATACCTGAAATCCTTCCACAGGCAACGAAAATACCTACTGGAGTTGCTTCAAAAGACGAAACTTGGGCTAACTTTGTCATGTATCAATAAAAATGTCAACAAACTGCATATACCAGACAGATTATTCTGTGGTAGCAGGTACTTCCCGACAAAGGCAGAGATGGCCTTGATCAATTTTATGGTGTGTCTAGAAAAATTAGGTATCAGAAAAAACAGCTAAGAAGGGGAACTCAAGCCTTTTGGAGGCTGTATATTATACAGGTTGATTAGGAAATACAGAGTAACATTTATTTGGCTAGTATTTGAGAGCTTAAGTTTTTAAAATAGTGAGGTGTTAGACATATCAGGAGATGCAAGAGTTGTATTTAGGTCTTAGGAAAAAAAAAAAAAAAAGGAAATGTTTTTCTCAAGGGCATACAAGCAAAAATAGATTTGTATTGAATTGCATACACCTAGTAAAATACACAGGGAGGGGGGCACACACTAGAAAATGACCAGTAAATATAGCCAGAAACCATTTGTATCTAACCCATAAATCCAAAATCATTTCACAAATCACTCAATACTTCTCTCCTTCTGAAGACAAAATCAAAATGTTTCTCCCCTGAAGTCTTCTTAGCAGTGATCATAATGCAATACTGGGATACCATATTCCAACCAGCAAAGTGTTGTCATCGTCCAGAGGTCAGATGATGTAAAATGACTGCAGTTTCAATCTCATTGACTCCATCTAAAGCCATGCTGAAAGTAAATGAAATCCAGCTGTGTCTTTTGAAGGACTGAATTTCATAAAACTTAATTTGCACCTACAGCAAAGAATATTTTGCTTCTAAAGATTTCAAAAGTAAAAAAAAAAAAAAAAAAAAAAAAACAGGAATGGGATGATTTGGTCTTTATTTTTACTTATTTTACATTTTTCAGTTTGATTTCTGAAGGGGAAAGAGCCCCTT
>VWZN01011182.1:66598-87548 GCA_013396955.1 Regulus satrapa
TTTTGCATATTTTTTAACTTTTTTTTTTTTTTCTTGTCCATCTTTCTTGGCTTAAAATATCTTACCCGTTCCTATCCACTCTTGCATGCAGAGTAAATGTCAAGGTTTGCCTAGCCATGGAGTTATATAGACAGAGGCACTGCAGTTCCAACCAGCCTTTTTGTGTCCCAAAGCGCATAGTCAAAAGCAGAATACCTGTCCTGAAGAGTCACTGTCCCACCAATTTTCAATAATGTAATTGCATTTGCAACAAAATAAGGATTTTTCTGAGGAACAGATCTTGTAAAAAGACCATTTATTGGTGATTTATTTAATGCTTCTCCTGAGTCTTTATTGCTTCTTATTATACACAAAACCAAAATCCTGACAAAGTCTTAGTTGCCACTGGGCTGCCTTTTCTTGAATTTTTCTAAGAATCTTGGTGGGGTTTTAAGTGCATTTTGTTTTTTCCTAATTGGAGAAGGTTCAAATTTTTACTAGAAACACTGTAAGTGCTTTTTTTAAAGTCCCTCCACCTTGAATTTCCCCAAGAAGTCTCCTCTTTTAGGCCAGGAACACTGCCAATCTCTTCCAGACTCTTGTCTGTTACAAAAATCAAGTATTTGGGTGCAGATTCCAGGTTACTCAGTTGGGTGGGTTTTTGGTTGGTTGGTTGGTTGGTTGGTTTTTTGTTTGGTTTGGGGTTTTTTTGTTGTACTTCAAGAGATACCTTTCAGCTTGATAAACTAGTTTTGAACTGAACTTTCCTTATGACAAGAAACATTGGGGGTTATATATGTAGTTTGGCAATTGTTGACATATTCCACAGTGGAGTTTTTGCTTCACTTTCTCTTTTATCAGGTGTCATCCTGTATCTTTAAGGCCAAGTGAGAATGGTTCTTAGAAATGAGAGCCATCTTATGGCAATGGGGAGTGATTATTTTGCTCTAAAATTGGATTTTGTTATCTTCCTAGATAAACTTAAAGGCTTAAAGATTGCTGAGTTTTAAATCATTAAATGCAAAGCATTTCCAATAGCTGAGAAAAAAAAAAAAAAGGGTGTTGTGTAATGTACTAATGGACTTCCAGAAGAGAAAAATACTCAGAGTTCTGTAATGTCTACATATTTGCAAGGATTGTAGCTTTTGAAGGATGCAGTTGCTTATAATCTAAGGCCTTATTACAAAGAAAGTATTGGTTATTCTTTATTCTTTATGATCCATTTCCTGTGTGACTGTTTCTTAAGGGTAAGAAAAAGAAATTGCTTGTCAGTGGCTGACCCTCCAACAGCTTATTTAAAGCAAAAAGGATTAAACTAGGACAGAAGAGCTCAATTAAGACCTTCAATCTCTTACCATTTTTGATACAACTGAGCTATAATACTAGATTTCTCCTTTATTTGAATGCATCCATAGTAGACAGGGGCATGAGATGTTTATTATTGGAAGGATATGAAATAACATTAACAAGAGGTTGGTTGTGTTTTGGGTTTTTTTCTTTTTCTGTGGGAGATTGTTTTAAATTATTACCTGCATGACAAAGAAAAAAGAAAAAAAGAAAACAAAGGAGAAAAAAAAAATCAACAGGGACTAACAAATTTTTCCTGGTTTTAATGTAATAGTTTCTAATTCCTCTTTGAGTAAAACACTTTCTGGCTGTAGAACTTTCATTAATCCTGGTTGATTCACAAATGTTGTGATCCATAATTGCAGGATCACTCAGAATTCCCATTCCCCCATTCCTGAAGTTCACTGTAGATGTTCCACTTGGTTTCTTCTACAGTCTATCTGCCATTTATGTATCACGTTAATGATTATGATTATGAGAGTTCTGTTTTAAGTATTTTGTACTGAGCTTTGTATTATTATGCCAACTCCAAAAATTTGATTCCTGAAAGAAGTGAGTGAAAATGGAGCTGAAGGGGGGAGCAAAAGGAGCAAGGTTCTCATTTGGACCAAAGAAATTTCACTTGTAGTGCCTCTCCAAAAGACTCTGTCTATATGTGGAGTTGTTTGGGACCAAGTGTTTTGGGCAACCTGTAAGCAGCAACTTGTTCCTCCTTTTCTGCAGCGTCCCTTCTCAGCTGGCAGGACCAACATCTTGCTGCCACCATCACAGAACAGACAGGGGACCTTCACTTGCCCAGGTGGAAAAGAACTCTTGGAGGGGTTGGCAGGGAGAAAGGTGTCAGCCTAATGGTAATCACTGGTCTGAGATCTGTCAAGTGCTGGAAAAGTATATGTTCTTTTACCTGGGGCAGAGATGCTGGCTGCCATACTGCATGTGAGTCAGTGGGCAAATAAAACTGTGTGTTCTGTCTGCTATTATAAATGGGTCAGTGATGGATTTGTATTACCTGAGGAAATGAACTGGCAGACAGAAAAGCTTCTGCTTGCTGCCCTGCAAATGTCAAATATAGCAGAAAGCCTGGGGGAAGAGGAGGGATAGCTGGAGACAAAGACAGTGTTAAAATAGCCAGGGTGTCAGTGGAGCTCCTCAAACAAACATGTGCTTCTGAGGGGTAGGCTGGGAGAGCTGAACAATCTTTAGACTTTGTTAATCAGCATTTTCTTACCCTCCAGTAGGGTTTCAGCAGTGAATCTTGCTTCATAATTGGAGTCATGCATGAGGTGGGTTTGGGTTTGCATGAGGTGGATGTGCTGCTGCACTCAGCTCTGCTGGCTGGTACAGAACATGACTTCTGGTGCTTTGCTCTCATGGGGTTAAAACCTTTCCTCTGAAGGTCCTTTTCCATCCTCTCCACATGCTCTCTCCTAGTTTTAAAGTACCTCTGGAGCAAGTAAGATCTCTGGATGGACTGAAGAAGAGTGCTCCTTACTCCCCAGGGTCCTTAGGAAGCGGAGCTCTTAGGGGTGATGAAAGACAGGCTATGGCTCACTTGGGTTTGATCCAGGCAATGTTCCTTTGGTTCCCAACCACCCTGTGAACTTCTGTTAGTGAGTCTTAAGTGACCAAACAGGGTAATGGGCTGCCAAATTAGGGAAGTGATCTCTTCACTGTAAGATTACTCCTCTCACCAGCCAAGTTCAATCTCTGTCACCACGACTACATTGGGTCCAATTCATTTTCTGCACTTAAAGGAGGAATATGAGTCCAGAAAAGCAACTTTTCACATATATCTTTCAAGCTAGTGATATTCTGGCTTTATTTGGCATCACATTTTTGTCATTGTGGAGGTGGACATGATACACAAAGCAACACAAAGAACTTTAGGAAGGCTTCCTTATTCTTCTCCCATTTTTTCACCACTGGTCCTGCATGTCCCTTTTTTATACACCTCTCACCCAAGCATGCACTGCATTCGTTGGTTACAATAGAACCACCTCTTATGCTCATTGGTACAATTACTATTATGGGAAAGTATTTACAAAGGGTCTCAACAACTCTCAGCCTAGATAAACATTCTGGGCAACCCGTGCAGATGTTCTTTGCTTTTCTCTGTTTTATCTTCTTCTCTGCATGGGTATACAGGAATCCTAGTGACTTCTGTTAACTCTTTCATCTGGCTTACAACCAGCTGCAAGCCCCCCTCTACATATTTTTTCAGTAGGAGGTCCAGAGTAGAGCTTTGCCCTTTGCATTTGTGGTTTCTGAGTGCTAGTGACTTGATTTTCACCTCTGACTACACTCAGGGTGCCTGCATGGGTTTAAAACCAGCTGTGTTGGCTGGTCTAATCTCAGATCTCTTAAGATTAAAATTCTGTGGCCCCTAAAATAATCCAGCAGTTTCTATGTTCCCATGGTTTAGCTCTCCAGTTTATAAAGCTGTATTTAGCCTCTGTAAAAATACCGTGCTTCTTGCAAACTGAGATTTGGTTCTCTTTAAAGCTTGCAGCTAACCAGCCACAGCGCTGCCAGTGACCATGGAACAGAGAATGGAGTTCAGGGTGAATGGCAAGATTACTTCTAAAGGCACTTGGAGGGTGTTCCAAGGGCAGATGGCTATCAGGAGATTATCTCTTTTCTCTTCAGACACAACTCTTGGCTGTTCTTTCAGTCCATGGTCCAGCGGGGTATGTGGTGGAGTTTGTAGTATCAGATTTGCCACTGGCAGGACCCCCTTTAAAACAGCTCTGACTTTCCTTGGCAAGAAAGAGATCTTTGCTGGGGTTGTGCCAAGCTGAGGAGCCTGCTCCTCCCCTGCTCCTTCCAGGGTGAGGCTGGTAATGCATCCTTTGTGTAAAAGCTCCTGGAAGGTATTTGCAATGCATGAGAAGGAATTAGGTTGTTTCTGGAGTACCCGGGCACGGTGCTGCCGTGTTCTTCAGCACCACCTACTGACATCTTCCCCTCTCTCTCTCGCTCTCAACTCAGCATACACCGGGGTTTGCACCTCTTTCTTAACTCACAGCAGCAGCATTACTCGAGGTAATTAACAATACACTCTTGGCTGGAAATTAGAAACCCCAGACCCCAGTGCATTCAGTTCCATTGTGCCATATGGGGAGCACTAATGAGCAGGGTACAAAAGCCAAGCTGCTTGGCTCTGGTGTCTGTTTTCCTCAGCTGGGCCAGCCCACTTGCCCCTTGAGCATGTGTGTCTGTGGAGAAGAGCATTGAGGTGCTGGGCTGTGTCGGGGAGTTGAATGCCTTGGCTCATGTCCTGCTAGTATGGGAACCAAGTGGCAAAACGACATTTCTACTCTAATTTTTTGCCCCATGCTGTTTCACCTCCCCCTTTTAGTTTTGTGCAGCAAATTAAGTATCATGCTTAATAAGGGAGAAAGTCCTACTCTGACCATCCAGTTGTTCAGATTCTCATATTTAGTGTCTTTCTGAATTCTGTATGGATTAATAACTTGCCATGAAAGTAATTCAGAAGATCAGAAGAACCCATCCGAGCCTTGCTTGGAGCAAGAGCATTTAATGTTTGAGAGCCTTTCTCATCAGGGAAGTTCTTTATCCTCAGACTCTGTTGCCTATGCTCTGTATCATGTACTGCCTCACAGCTAACCCAAAGGAAAGAGGGACCAAAAAAGCCTGAATTGGAATTTGTATGACAGTCTGAGTTTGTCTTTTAATAAGATTGTGGCATTTTATTTGCAATCTGCTTTTATTTCAAAAGTTTGAAAGTATCCTTCAGGCATTCAGATGACCTCTTAATGTATTTTTTTTTTTTTAAACAGAAAAGATATATATGTAGACCCCAGGACAGAAAGAAAGAGAAGAAACATTATTTGTGAGAAAAGACGGAGTAATCAGCACTTAGGTAACTTGAATCAGTAAAGCCCCAGCAGAAGACAGATAGGTGCCACTATCTGTGATTCTCCTTCCACACCTTCTTCTGAAATCCATGGTGTGCCTTTATTCTGCTATTGTCTTACAATGAGATGGCTAATAGTTATAAATATTAAATAACCATGTTTTTCTGGAGTTTTGGATTTTTGTTTATTTGTTTTGCCTTTTTTCCACCCCCGTTTTTTGAGAAGTCACAGTCCTAGGGAACCAGTTGAGTTGATACCAGTGTATCCATTATTTAATCTCATTAATGTGAGAGGTTCTGTGAATCCTTGTTATTTTCTCAAACTGAAAAAAACACCAAAAAACCCAAACCAAACAAAAAACAGCAACAACAACAAAAAACAAACAAACAAAAACCCACCCCCCCAAAAAAAAAACCCAACCAACCAGACAAAAAAACCAACCAAAAAAACACTCAACCATGCTTGTGGCAGCAATGAGAATCATTTCTTCCATGAGCTTTAAGAATAATGAGGTTTGTATTTTTTTTAAATGTAGATTTTGCAAAGCTATGTAGAAGATTGTGTTTTGTAGAAGATTTTGCAAGCTGTGATAGATTTAGTGTGGTAATGGGTATGTTAAATGTCTGTATTTAGGAAGATAAATATCAACTGTATGGGGATCAGCAAAGTTCATCATCCATATTTTCCATGGCAGGGAGATTTCTGAAAAGTTTGTAAGATAATGTACAAAGAATGTGTCCAAGGCCTCCTTTTTTGGAATCAGATCTGAAACCCTTTTCAGGTTTCTTTCAGGTACTCTTTTAGGTAGCTGGATAAGGACGTTTTGGTAAGATAATTAGTTTGTGTCTTAGATTATTTTTACTATTAATTTGTAATAAATCTCCCATAGTAAAGTTCTTCTGAAAATACCTTACATTTTAATACACATTTCCATGAAAGTCAAAGGAAATATTTACTGGAAGGATGAAATCACAGGCATCAGCTAGTGTACCTCTTATGTCCTTAACTGTTGAGTTTCAGAATTGAAGAAACAGTCCAAAACTGAATATATGGAGATATCAATAATAAAGTATGTTTAATTAAATTGATAATTAAACCAATGATAATTATCATTCATTCCTTTACAAGAAAATACAAACCACAAAGTATGTATATTGTAGAGTTGCAACACAACTTAGAGAGTTCTATCAAAACTATCCAGCTGTATCAAATTAGAAAGGAAAAAAAAAATTGTGAAAAAATAAATGGTATTTCAATTTAGTTTATGTTGCTACCAGCTCAGAGAAATAACTCTAAAGACAGTCCTTAGAGGACCAAGAATTCCAGTAGCTTGATTGGAATTCAGTCATTGAAAAAGACCCATGAATTGACTAGGTTTACCTGACTGTAGTTGAGAGTTGAATTTATTATCTGAATTCTTAATTAATTATGGGTTTTTACTTTCATAAAAAAGACGAAGCTGGCTTCCTCCGGTTGGAATAGCCTTCAGGTTTCCAGTTCCTCAAATGTATAAGTTTTTGCATTACTCCTATGATTTTATTTGTTTAGTCCACATTTTTGCTGTTGTGATCTTACATTATAAAAAGTGTTTAGGAAGGAAAAAAAAAAAAATTGTGAAAAAAAAGCCCAAAGCCCCGAATCTAAAGATCAGAGCAGCAGCTCCACCACACTTGGGTTGAACCTGGCCAGGAGCCCAGGCAGCAGGGTTGGAAGATCCTCAGCACAGCTGTAGGCAGTGGTATAAAACCCAGGCTTCTCTAGAAGGGAAAAATGCCTGAGGTGTTACTCATGGGAATTTTGAAAACTTGTCTTATCTGTAATTACATGCCAAATTACCTTGGTATTTGGTAGTTAATTTATGGAAGGGTGGGGAAGACTGGAAAAACCTCGAGGACCATGAGCCAGCACTGCTCATGTTCACCCACTAAACCGTGCCCCCAAGATACACATCCAACGCATCTTTTAAATACCTCTAGGGAGGGTGACTCAGACACTTCCCTGGTCCATGCTTGGGGGAAGAAATTTTCTCTTGAGCTCCACCTTTTCACAGAGTAAAATGAAAGCTGTGAGTGCAACCTGCAGTTGTGTGATGTGGGGACAAAGATGCCTCTGATCATCTGACCAGAGGAAGGGCTGGGGAGGTGTTTGTTTCACCTGCAGTGTTTCTGACACTGAGCTGGAAGCTCATCGAGTGTTGTGTGGTCTGACTGACCTTTTCAGTTGTGGTTGTGCATGTGCATATTCTTAACTTATAGAAGCTCTGCTGACTCCATCTCAAAATATAACGGATGGGTAGTCAAACCACAGAAGCTCAATTTTGAGGTCAATGCCTTGGGCTTCACAATTAATTTTGTATTTTGAAGCTTTAAAACCAAACTTAAACATAATGATTTGTACTACTTTGGCTGCTGCCAAATTCTGTAATTACTGTTGTTCAACAAGCACAATTATCTTTTGTTTTGGATTTTTAAAAACCTCAAAATCTAATGCAACTGTGTTTCACATGTTCTAGGGCATTTAAGAGTGTAGAGGAGGATGCTGTAGATGATTTGAGACTATCTTGTGTCTTTAAAATGATGGCTTTGAAAATCTCTGTTGTCCAGTGTTTTGAAAGCATTTTGCTCATAAGAAAAATGAAAATACCTCCACATTTAAGCATTAAGGCCATGTATTTAAGAACCTCCATATTTAAGCTTTAAGGCCATGTATTTAAGAAGAGGTTGTAAATGCAAATTAGCCAGACAATGGCATTTTAATAATGTTTTGTGAGGTTAGCATTGCATTAATAAGGACATTTTAGAAGTCACATATTATTTATAGGCAATGTGGTCTCAAGAGATTGCTTGTGAATATGTTTGAGGGCTCCTGGGATTTATGGATTCTTTTAATGGTGGTTTTGTTTGGTTGCTTCGGGTTTTTCTTCCCACACTTCTGCTGCTGAGTTACTAGGTTTGGTGATTCCTGTCTTACTCCGCCTCCATTCCCCTCCACATTTTCTTACTGAAAATGTAAAGGGTAGTGGAATGTGTTACCTTAGCTGACCATGATGGAGATGTGAACCTTGCTTTGTCTCTTGCTTTGGGATGTGTCTTGCCAGTGTATTAACGTCTGCACTGGAAAATGCTCTCTGCTGGTCGGTGGTTCTCTCCCGGTGTCATGGCCCATGTGGACAAGAAAGAAAGATGCACACTGTGTTACGGTTTCTTTTGATACATGAGCTCCGACCTGCAGTGTGTGCTTTCAGCCCTTAGCAGTGGCAGGATTTTAAAGAAGAACATGAAAATCTTACAGCAGAATCCCTGCCAGAACGCTTCCTCCTGCTCTCAGCAGGTGATGCGTGGTGAAAACATCACACTGAAGTCCAGTCAGCTGTACCTGATGTTTGTTCCTCGCGGGAAGCAGTAAGATTAACCTCTGCTTGGACTTGGTGCTGCCTATGTGGTGCAGACCCTGTTGAGATTCAAACTGGAACCCATTAGAGAGTCTCCATCAGTTTTGTAATCAGCAGCTATTAATGGTATCTCTGAACACAAGGGTTGGTTTAAGCTCGTGTAGACAACAATCAGCGTCCTTGAGGATGCACTCTCCAAGCAGCAGTGTGTGCTGGAGATGAATGAAGATGGTGGTGGTTTTCACCTCTTGGAGCTGCCAGAATTGTCTCTTTTCATATCCTCAGCACTGGTCTCCCTTCTGGTTTTCAATTTCGTAAGCTGGCCTGAAGCTTTCCAGAAGAGACGGAGCTGAGAGCGTTTTGCGGTGATGTTTCTAAAAGGTCTGAAGTTTTCGGGGGGCTGAAGAGGGGGAGGAGTAAGATTTTTGTATGTGCGCGTTGTTTTTCATCTCTTCCACACAATGGAGCTTTCAGAGAACCTCTCTTAAAAGGCATAGCTACAGCCTTTGTGTGAAGGGTGTGTCCGCTGGCAGGGTTTGCTGATGCAGACAGGCTGGGTGGTGATTAACAAAGGTCATTAGACTTTGGAATCTGGCAGGGGAGTGGGGTGGTGTGTCTTCTGCGCCAAACAGGAGAGCTCCCCAGGGACAGGCCCGGCTGGAGGCTTCCCCCTGCTGTCCCCCCTCACTCCCCCGCGCCTCCTCCTCCTCCTCCTGCTCCTCCTCCTGCTCCTGGGAGGCTCAGCTGCGTGTCGCCTCTGCCTGTAGGACAGCCTGGACCAGTGTCTTGATGCTGTGAACACAGCGTTTGTGGAGCGAACCGCCACATTTTGTCATCCATGGGACAGGGGAACCCAACCCTGAGGAGATGGTTTGGGAAAACCCAAGCCTTCTGCTGAAGGAGAGAAGGTGCAGCTTTGAGGAGGGTGCAGGGGGAGAGCAGCGACACGATTTGGAGGGCAAGCCATGCAGGAGAAAGGGAGATGTGAATCCGGGGGATGGTGATTTTTAAAGCATCACCTAAGGAGGAGGAGTTGAAAAAGGGAGGGGGAAAAAATAGAAAAAAAGAAAAAAAGGCTGGTGTGCTTGAGCTGAAGCTGAGATAAGTGAGGCCATGTTGTGCACAGGCAAGGAGCTCTGAGGCTCTGAGTGCAGGAGTTGTCTGAGCTAAAATGGCTGCTCCCAAAGCTCAGAGGACTAGGGCAGCTTAGTGAGTCTTAAAGCTTCAGTGACGCAGGGGCTCATATCTCTTGAAAGTGTGATAAACACATTCAGTAGAGCTGTGGCTTGTTTGGCTGAGATGAAAGGACTAAGCTTGGGGGATGGGTAGTGAAAACTGGATGATCTGCTTTTCTGTGAAGTGCTCTAAATGCAGGAGTCGTCTGCTCCATGGAAAAATTTGTTTTCAGGTCTAATGGACTGTGCTAAAGGAGACGTGGGGTGGGGCTTCACTCACTGCTGTAATTTGATCCAGAGCAGATAGCAACCTCTTCCACACAATTTGGTCTGGTGCTTGCACATAAAAGCTTGAGTATCTCGATTATTGTAACTCTGTTAGCTGAAAAGAAGCTGGTGCAGCGTTCATTTTCTTTATTGGTGGTGAGAGCGAGTGGGGGGAGAGACAGGACACAATGCAGCCTGCAAAGTAATGTAGGTAAATATGTGGAGAGCCTCTGTGCTCAGACTGTCCGGAATTTGACTTGGTAGAAGTTTATTTTAGCAGGCTACCAGAAGAAGCATTCTTTCATCTAAAATCCTGGTGCAGTACCCTCTCTTGTTTCTGTGCCTTAATGTACTGGAGCTTCCTCCTCATTTTGTAGGTTGCTTCTTTCATACTCTACAACAAAATTCATACAACAAACACATGGAATTTAAATTGCTGTGGGTTGCTGTTGTGTCTTGGGACTTCTGAAATGCTCCGTTTGTCATCCATTTCTAGCACATGCATGGAAGCTTAAAGAGGCAATTGCTGTATTAGCATAGGAAGGTAGCTCTTGTGCCTAAGCACTGCACAGGGTAGGAGGGTCTAAGTCTTTTGTTTGGCTTGTGCTTTGTGTCTCCTGTGCTTCATGGCAGTGCAACCCTCTGTCGCAGGATTAGTTGTCACAGCTGAACCACTGTTCTTCGCTGTATTTTATATGTTGCTTTGTACTTGAAGGTATGCAGGGCTTTTGGATAAATCAGGAAAGTCACAATGACTCTTGAGTCTTTGTAACTCATGTTTCTACTGTACTGTTTCAGTACGGTTATTCCCGTTGCTGTCTTTTCCTTTCCCCCAGTCTCCTAAGGCACAAAGGTCCCTAGAATAGACTGAAATTGAAACGGTAAACATTTTTAACAAAGAGTTAAGGAGGTGCCCTTAAAAGATTGGTGGAAGTAGGGCGGAGCAAAGTAGTGTGCCTTGGGTTTGTGTAACTGCATCTAACCTTGCTGTTAGGTCTAGGTTTTCAATATCAGGACAGATAGGATGCTGCGAAGAAAAAGAGATTTCTCCCTGTGAGGGCTTTTGATGCATGATAGTGAATGAGGCAGGAATTGGCAACTTACAGGAAGGTTAGAATCTGTGTCTCCTGGAGGCAAATGCTGCTGTCTTCTGATTGTAAATTCCAGTGCATGACTGGGAGTAATGTGCCTTTTCTCTGCATATGGGCTGTGGTCTTTGAACAAGACCAAATTCTGAATAACAGCCTTATGTGATGGAAAAGCCAGAAGGACAAAGTCCACTTGTCAGAGAGTTGACAGTTCACAGAGTTGAGTCAGCAGCTTGTGAGCTACCAAGGTAGGACTTCTTGAGGATCTGAGTAGACGCTTCTTAATAGGGTAAGGAAAAGTTGAGTTTCACGTCGCTGTGTTTGTGGAATCTCTGCAAATGGCTGAGTCATCAAAAGCTTGGTGTTACCTTGGTGTTTCCAGGATTTGTTCCAAAAGCACTGCTGTAAACTCATATCTTTCTTCTCTCCTTTCTCTGTTTTTCTTGCAGATTTTTCTAATGTAAAAGATTGTCTTGAACCATGGAGGTCCTGCAGTGTGATGGCTGCGATTTTCGAGCTCCATCTTATGAAGACCTAAAAGCTCACATTCAGGATGTTCATACTGCTTTTCTGCAGCCAACTGATGTCTCTGAGGAGAGTCCTACCCAGCCAAGGTCTGGTTCCATCAATGCTAGTAACCAGACTGAGGTTGAATTTTCTTCTGTAAAGGATGAATTCGCAATTGCAGATGACATAGCAGGTAAATCTCAACGCCAAGATTAATCTCAACTCTTAAGATCTCAGTTCTTACCCCCTATTTTACATGTCTTATTTCAGTGTGTTTTAGTTTCTGCCTTTATTGTTGTTTTAAAATTTGCGTTATCTTTATGGCTATGTCAGCAAAGCAGATGCCTAGCATCCACCCATGCTGTTTCTGACCATGGCTTTTTTTTCTTTTTTTTTTTCCCTGCAAATGCAAGCATTGGAGGATGGTCTTATTTCCCAGCTTCTTTTCATGGGGTTCTTCATACTGTTTTTTCATTTTCAGCTTTGGCTTTTCATGGTTGTTCTTTACTACCATGAACCACCTCCAAATTACAACTTTTGTTAGTTTTCAAACTGAAACTTGTTTTATTTTTTCCCCAAAAAAGGTAATTTTGGAAAGTATCCACCCAAAACTGTACACCACAGTCTGTTATATGTAGAAATTATGTATAATGGTCCTTTTATGACCATTGCCAAGGCTGTAGATATTGTCATAAGTAAGTGAGGGAATCCTGGAATGGTTGTTGTCAGTTCAGGATGTAGTTACATTCTTAAGCATACAGGGTGGGTGGAGGAAAAGCCTTTTAATTTTATTTATTTACATATACACCTTAATTCTCATTTTAGGGCAAAATGCAACAAGTCAGATGGGGACTGGAAGTTACTATAGCCAGAGCCAGACTTTCTATGGCCAGCATATGGCTCCAAATCCTAAACCAACCAGCAAGTTTTTCCAGTGCAAGTTCTGTGTGCGTTACTTCCGTTCCAAAAACCTCCTCATAGAGCACACACGGAAGGTTCATGGAGCGCAGGCTGGGGGCAGCTCAGTGGGGCCACCAGCTTCTAGTTCCCTAAATTACAACATCATGATGCATGAAGGGTTTGGTAAAGTTTTCAGTTGCCAGTTCTGCACCTACAAGTCACCCAGGCGTGCAAGGATTATTAAGCACCAGAAAATGTATCACAAAAACAACCTGAAAGAGAGTTCAGCTCCTTCTGCTGCTGCTGCTGCTGCTGCTGTGTCTGCATCAACGTCTGCTTCTGTGCCAGTGCAGGAACCCTGCAAGGAGCTGCCGGCAGAGGTGGTGGAGCGGAGCATTTTGGAATCGATGGTCAAGCCCCTGACAAAGTCTAGGGGCAACTTTTGCTGTGAGTGGTGCAGCTACCAGACACCTCGGAGGGAGCGCTGGTGTGACCACATGATGAAGAAGCACCGCAGCATGGTGAAAATCCTGTCGAGCCTGAGGCAGCAGCAGGATGGAGCCAGCACGCCTGAGGTGCAGAGTAAGAGTGCCCAGAGTGCCTCTCCAAACTCAAATTACATGTCCATGAACACAACAGGACGTGAGATGTCAAGTGCTAATGTCTCAAACTTCAGGGGATCAATGGGCAATTCACTTATCAGGCCCAACTCTTCTACATCTTCAAAGTTTTCTTCTGTGTCTTACCCTCAAATGAAGCCTAAGTCACCTCACAACTCGGGCATGGTTAATTTGTCTGACAGATCCCGCTATGGAATTGCTGATATGACGAATTCTTCTGCTGACCTGGAAACAAGCAGTATGCTAAATGACTCCAGCTCAGATGAAGAGCTAAATGAAATGGACAGCGAGAATGGCTTAAACTCCATGGATCACCAGACCTCAGGAATGTCTGCAGAGCAGCTGATGGGATCTGATGGCAACAAACTATTGGAAACAAAGGGAATTCCCTTCAGAAGATACATGAACAGGTTCCAGTGTCCTTTCTGCCCTTTCCTGACCATGCACCGCCGAAGTATCTCCCGTCACATCGAGAACATCCACCTGTCTGGGAAGACGGCTGTGTACAAGTGTGATGAGTGCCCCTTCACCTGCAAGAGTTCTCTGAAGCTTGGTGCCCACAAGCAGTGTCACACGGGAACAACATCTGACTGGGACACCATGAACTCCCAGGCTGAGAGCATTGCTTCGTCCCTGAACGACAGCGCAGTGTCATATGACAGTGGGAATATCAACGGCAGGAAGTCAGCTGGGATGATGGAGCCCGTGCAGCCGCAGCAGCAGCAACCGCAGCAGCAGCAGCAGCAGCAGCAACAGCAGCAGCAGCAGCAGCAGCAATCACCCCAGCCCCATTCACAGCATCCATACAAGTGCACGTTGTGCAACTATTCCACCACCACTTTGAAAGGCCTCAGAGTTCATCAGCAGCACAAGCATTCCTTCTGCGACAACTTGCCAAAATACGATGGGCCACCATCAAACGCACCGCAGGAGAGTGAGGCGGAGGCTCACCCCTCTGCAGGCACGGTGAAGAAGAGCCAGACCTCCATCCTTGGGCTCTCATCTAAAAATAACTTTGTTGCAAAAGCCCCTAGGAAGGTCTCAAATGACTTCCCTTTAGATCTCTCTCCCGTGAAAAAGAGAACTAGAATTGATGAAATAGCGAGCAACCTACAGAGCAAGATCAGCCAAAACAAACAGCAGGAGGATGCTGTGATTAACGTAGAGGATGATGAGGAAGAGGAGGAGGACAATGAGGTGGAGATAGAGGTGGAGTTAGACAGAGAGGAAGAGCAAACAGAACCAATGATAGAGGTTTCCAGTTCTTATGCACCCCAGCAAATGTGGGGCAGGGAGGCTAATGATTCCCAGAAGGAGACAAGCTTCAGGAGCATGCAGCATGACTACAATTCCACCAACGGGGCGGAGATTGAGCTCACTTTGTCTGAGGATGAGGAAGACTACTACTCTGCTGTCAGCATGAAGGACCATCAGAGCCCAAATGCCTCTGTTCTGGGCAGCCAGTCCAACATGTACGGTACCGACCAGAACAATGAGAATTCCGAGTTCAGTGACTCTGGCAGGCTTTACTATTGTAAACACTGTGATTTCAGCAACAAATCTGCCAGGAGTGTTAGCACCCACTACCAGCGAATGCATCCCTACATTAAATTCAGCTTTAGGTACATTCTGGATCCAAATGACCACAGTGCAGTGTACCGATGTCTTGAGTGCTACATTGACTACACAAATTTTGAAGACCTGCAGCAGCATTATGGAGAGCATCATCCTGAAGCTATGAATGTACTGAACTTTGATCATTCTGATCTGATCTACCGTTGCCGCTTCTGCTCTTACACAAGCCCAAATGTTAGAAGCCTGATGCCACATTACCAAAGAATGCATCCCACAGTGAAAATTAACAATGCAATGATATTTTCAAGCTATGTCGTTGAGCAGCAAGAAGGGCTGAACACAGAGTCTCAGACACTGAGAGAGATACTGAATTCTGCTCCAAAAACTATGGCAACCTCCACCCCCGTGGCTCGCGGGACTGGTGTGCCAGCTGGTTTTAACAAAAGTGCCACCAAGAGTTTCAGTCCTGAATGTGAAAATCAGAAGGAACCTTCAGTCAACACTGTGGTTGTTTATGACTGTGATGTGTGTTCATTTGCAAGCCCTAACATGCATTCAGTTCTGGTGCACTACCAGAAAAAGCACCCTGAAGAAAAGGCCTCATATTTCAGGATCCAGAAGACCATGCGTGTAGTCTCTGTTGATAGGGGCTCTGCCCTCGCTCAGATGTCATTTGAGCTGGGGGCTCCCATCTCCCCAAAACTGTCCAACTTGGCTTCTCAGCCTCCACCTCCCCCACCACCACCCCCAGACCTCTCTACCGAGCTCTACTACTGCAAACACTGCTCCTACAGCAACCGTTCCGTCGTGGGCGTGCTTGTCCACTACCAAAAGAGGCACCCGGAGATCAAGGTCACAGCCAAGTACATCAGGCAGGCCCCGCCGACCGCAGCCATGATGCGGGCAGGGGAGCTGCCGCCTGGCATCCAGAGGCCAGCAGTGTCCATGCAGCAGCTGGGCCGCAGTGGGTCCGAGCCCTCCGTGAACCCTCCCGAGAACGAAATGTTCTTCTGCCAGCACTGTGATTACGGGAACCGGACCGTGAAGGGCGTGCTCATCCACTACCAGAAGAAGCACCGCGACTTCAAAGCCAATGCGGATGTGATCAGGCAGCACACGGCCACCATCAGGAGCCTTTGTGACCGCGGCCAGAAGAAATCGGCTGGCAGCCTGCCTGCCCACACCTCCAGCACTGAGCGGGACAAGTCCAAGCTGAGAGCCCTCAAGTGCAGGCAGTGCAGCTACACGTCCCCTTACTTCTATGCATTGAGGAAGCATATTAAGAAAGACCACCCGAATCTGAAGGCCACGGTGACATCCATTCTGAGGTGGGCATTTCTGGATGGCTTGATAGAAGCTGGTTATCACTGTGAATGGTGCATTTATTCACACACAGAGCCAAGTGGCTTGCTTGTGCATTACCAAAGGAGGCATCCTGAGCATTATGTTGATTATACCTACATGGCAACCAAGCTCTGGGCAGGTCCCGATCCTTCCCCTCCTGCCCTAGTCATGCCAACAGAGATGAAGACCTATAAATGCAGAGACTGCATTTTTGAGGCATCTTCCATTTGGGATATTACTAATCACTACCAAGCATTTCACCCTTGGGCCATGAATGGAGATGAATCTGTCTTGTTAGATATCATTAAGGACAAAGATACTGCTGAGAAAACCATGCCACAGCCTGATGAAGGTGGGGTCAGGATGGATTCTGAAGACCAGATAGCAACACCACAGATGGATCAGGATGCAGAGTGCACAGAGGATCCCAGCCTTTCCCATGAAAAAACTGTCCAGCTAGCTTCTGCCAATCCTGCCATCTCCTCCACTCCATACCAGTGTACAGTGTGCCAGTCTGAGTACAACAACCTGCATGGCCTCCTGACCCATTATGGCAAAAAGCATCCTGGCATGAAAGTGAAGGCAGCAGACTTTGCTCAGGATATAGACATTAACCCAGGGGCTGTGTATAAATGCAGACACTGCCCGTACATTAACACACGCATTCATGGCGTCCTCACACACTACCAGAAGCGGCACCCATCGGTAAAAGTCACTGCTGAAGACTTTGTGCATGACGTGGAGCAGTCGACGGACATTGCTCAGAACGACGTGGAAGAAACAAGTAGGATTTTCAAGCAAGGCTATGGTGCTTACCGCTGCAAACTCTGCCCCTACACCCACGGAACCCTTGAGAAGCTGAAAATCCACTACGAGAAGTACCACAATCAACCCGAATTTGATGTTTTTGCCCAGTCACCACCAAAGGTTTCTGCCTCAGTGGAGCCTGACATGGTGACTGAAATCAAGGCCTCCCCAGAAATTGCTGCTGAGGATGTTGGAGAGGTCTCCATGCCAGCGCCTCATTTCTCCAGTTCTCACTTAGTGTCTCACACAGTTTTCCGGTGTCAGCTCTGTAAATATTTCTGCTCCACCCGGAAGGGGATAGCAAGACACTACCGCATCAAACATAACAATGTCCGGGCACAGCCAGAGGGCAAGAACAACCTCTTCAAGTGTGCTCTGTGCTCCTACACCAACCCCATCCGCAAAGGGCTTGCGGCACACTACCAGAAAAGACATGACATTGATGCTTACTACACTCACTGCCTGGCAGCCTCCAGGACAGTAAGCGACAAACCCAATAAAGTGATCATTCCATCTCCTCCCAAGGATGACACTCCTCAGCTCAGTGAGGAGCTGAGAAGGGCTGTAGAGAAGAAGAAGTGCTCGCTCTGTTCCTTCCAGTCCTTCAGCAAGAAGGGTATCGTGTCCCACTACATGAAGCGCCACCCTGGTGTTTTCCCTAAGAAGCAGCATGCCAGCAAGCTCGGGGGATACTTCACTGCCGTGTATGCTGATGAGCACGAAAAACCAGCTCCAGCCGAAGAGAGAAACGACTTTGAAAAGCCTGAGGTGGAGGCTGAGGCTCAGGAAATCGAGTGGCTTCCCTTCAGGTGCATTAAATGTTTCAAGCTGTCCTTCAGCACGGCAGAGCTGCTGTGCATGCATTACACTGACCACCACAGCAAGGATTTGAAGAGGGACTTCTCCATACTTGGAAGTGGCACCCGCTCTCAGAGCCCTGTCTACCAGTGCAAGCACTGTGATACAAAATTGCATAGCACGGCAGAGCTGACTGCACACTTGAATGGTCACAATGAGGAATTCCAGAAGCATGCCAAACGTCAGGAGAAGAGGAAACAGCTTTTGAGCAAGCAGAAATATGCAGATTGTGCTTTTACAGATTTCAAACAAGAGAGGGTAAGGATTTGTGTGTCTGGTCTCTTTGCCTGCCCCTACTCCCCATCGGGGAGCCCAGCAATGCCCACTTGCATGTTCTCTTTGACAGCCAAATGACCACAGGCTAATGAATGACTCAGAGTGCCAGTGAGCTCCATAAGTCAATTACAAATCCTGCTTTAATTTCCTCATCCATCCGCCACATCTCCCTAGGTTCTGTAGGAAACCTTGTTCCTTCCTACTGCTTCCTTCAGTATTTTCTTTATCTTCTTTCCTCCCTCCCACGCTTCTGGAGGGCCATCTGTGTCTGACAGTGACTTGTTCTTCTGTGGCAAGGCTGCCATGTACTTTGTCGCAGATTCTCTACAAGATGTCCCATCCCTTTCTTCCATGTCCCTCTGAATAACACAGCAGTTTTCTACTCAGCCTTCTCTTTCTCTCAGTCCTTTCTCTCATTGTGCACTCAGGATTAGCATGACCTGAATCTGTCTGGTGAGGGGTGCTTTGGGCAAGTGCCTCATAAGGAGAGGACCAAATTGTTTCTCTGTTTCTTGCCCACTTACCCCCTTTCTTCTGCTTCAGTTCGAAAAAATACACTTGTGCAGGAAAAGCTTTGCACAGAAGTTGGGGAAGTTACGGGGTTGTGGAGGAGGCATCATTTCAGGCCAAACCAAAATGGTCTCCTAGAGGACCATTGTTAGCCATAAACCAAGTGTTTCTTCTGCACAGGTGTCTTGTCCACTTGCTTTGTAGGAATTAATGTTCACAACAGAAACTGACCTTGCAGTTCTGAAAGACTGGATATCAAATATAACATCAAGTCTAAAGTCTGGTCTGTGCTCCTAAAAACAAGGTGACAAAACCTGCTTCAGTGATTTATGCTTGTATGCTCAAACAGGCTTTTGGACACCTGGAAGATGTTTCAAAACTCAAGGAGAGGAAGGTGGTTGGCTACAAATGCAAATTTTGTGTGGAAGTCCATCCAACACTTCGAGCCATCTGTAATCACCTCCGCAAGCATGTCCAGTATGGGAATGTCTCTTCTGTGTCGGCCACTGTAAAGGTAAGAATTCCATAAAGGTGACTGAAAGTGACTGAGACTACTTGAATTGTTTAAAATAAAGACCTCGTTGATAACCTGTGGAGGGCCCTTGTGAAGTTGAATGGGTTTTGAACTGGGCATTCCGGTTCAGCATAATGTTTTAATCTTAACAGAAAGTTTCTGAAGTGCATTTGGTTCATTTCAAGAGGTTTTAACTTCTTTCCACTCCTGATCCAGGCGCGCAAGGATTGTTTAATTCTCATTTCTTCTCAGCCACAAAGGAGTTGATGTCGTTGATGACCAAAAGACTTGGTTTATGAGCGGGAAACTTTCTCTCAGCTATTTATGGGCTATGTTTCTGCTTAGTTAAGCTCAAAAAGAGTTGTTTGTTTTATATGTTTTCCTACATGTATATGATTTTTATTTTAGGAAGAGGAAGTGTGCACATGGAAATGTGCGAAGCTGCTTGTGTTAACACCTTTCCACATGGAATTTGCACGCTGGCTCCAAACAAAACATTCAGTGGCCAGCTGAGTCAGTGATCCCCTTCAGGTGATTAGGTGCAGATGTGTTGTTCCTTTCTCCCTGTGGAAAGGGGTGCCCTCCTATGACATCTCGCAGGACAGGCGCTGTTCCAAAGTTTGATTTCCAGGATGCTTATTGTCAGGGGAAGTGAAAGTGAACCAAGGCTGTCGGAACAAGATTTTGTCAGAGGCTCCTGCTGCCTGACCAACAGGCTTTTTTGGTGACATAAACTGCTTTTTTGGGGAAGCCGTGTCCTCCACAGCCCAACTCGTGCCACTCGTGCCACCTAAGAAAGCTTTCATTGCCTTGCCATTGACCTTTCCTTACCTTCTTACCTGGTACTCCTGACAGATTCAGATGCTTCCCTTCTAAGAGTTCTGTCCCTCTTCTCCTGACTTCTCAAGTGATGCTTGTGTAGGGTCAGTGCTTTCTTTTGAGTAAATAAAATCTTGCATCAGGTGACAAAAGCTGAAAGCCACTGCCTAAAGAATGTGCTGGAAATGCCTCTTACAGGGTATTTAAGTAGCTGCACAATTGCATGCTCTGGTTAGAAATGGGAAAGGAAAGTTACGAAAGAGAGTTTAAAAAAAGGCCTTTTTCTGTTTGCTCTATATTTTTAGAGTTCTAGGGTCTTAGTGTACCAGCCTCTTTCTTGAGAGTTTGACACTGATGGACAAAGTCTACTGAAGAGTAGACAGTTGTATTGCTCTGCAGGGTAGCTACAGTCAGCTAGACAAAATAAACTAAAATTAATTCCTCTGTAACTAAATAATTATTATCTGATCGAGTTTAGAAGATTTACACCAAGACCATTGAAAGATAGGTTTCTTGTCTTTTTGCATGATCTGGCATAAACTTGATCAAGGAGTGAGATCCCTTATGTATTTTTTTACATATGCATGCATGTATCTAATAAATGTAACTATGATTTTTCCTCCCAAGCATAGGTAATTTTTTTTTTTCAGAAAGCCATTGATGTGGAGTTTATTTAGGGATATGTTTAGAGAAATAATGCAGTAGGAAGCCTGGACATTCTGATGAACACAGGGGAAAGACTGAGGGCCAGAAGGGAGAAAGAATTGATGGCCTTGGGGGGATATGTGTTTTTTAGCAGGAAGTTGAAGATCCTTCAAACACAACTTTGATGGAGGGTTTTGAGGGAGCCAAAGACCCTGGCATTGTGGAATTTACAGAAGCTGAATATGGAGCATCCCTGGAAGATGAAGCCAGGCCTGGGGGCTACCACTGCAGCCAGTGTGACCGGGTTTTGATGTCTATGCAGGGTCTACGATCTCACGAGAGGAGTCACTTGGCTCTGGCCATGTTTACCCGGGAAGACAAGTACAGCTGCCAGTATTGTTCCTTTGTCTCTGCTTTCAGGCACAAGTAAGTTGTGGCTTTCTTTTTTCT